>JAVHZZ010000014.1:2400000-3000000 GCA_036250195.1 Mixophyes australis
ATGATTCAATTCATGATTCATGATTCATGATTTGATTCATGATTCATGATTCCATTCATGATTCATGATTTGATTCATGATTCATGATTCATGATTCGATTCATGATTCCATTCATGATTCATGATTCCATTCATGATTCATGATTCAAATCATGATTCATGATTTATGATTCAATTCATGATTCAATTCATGATTCATGATTTATGATTTAATTCATGATTCAATTCATGATTCATGATTCATGATTCATGATTCGATTCATGATTCATGATTCAATTCATGATTCATGATTTGATTCATGATTCATGATTCAATTCATGAATCATGATTCATGATTCATGATTCGATTCATGATTCATGATTCAATTCATGATTCATGATTTGATTCATGATTCAATTCATGAATCATGATTCATGATTCATGATTCAATTCATGATTCATGATTCATTTCATGATTCATGATTCATTTCATGATTCATGATTCAATTCATGATTCATGATTCAATTCATGATTCATTTCATGATTCATGATTCAATTCCTGATTCATTTCATGATTCATGATTCAATTCATGATTCATGATTCAACTCATGATTCAATTCATGATTCATGATTCATTTCATGATTCATGATTCATGATTCCATTCATGATTCATGATTTGATTCATGATTCATGATTCATGATTCGATTCATGATTCCATTCATGATTCATGATTCCATTCATGATTCATGATTCAAATCATGATTCATGATTTATGATTCAATTCATGATTCAATTCATGATTCATGATTTATGATTTAATTCATGATTCAATTCATGATTCATGATTCATGATTCATGATTCGATTCATGATTCATGATTCAATTCATGATTCATGATTTGATTCATGATTCATGATTCAATTCATGAATCATGATTCATGATTCATGATTCAATTCATGATTCATGATTCATGATTCAATTCATGATTCATTTCATGATTCATTATTCAATTCATGATTCATAATTCAATTCATGATTCATTTCATGATTCATGATTTAATTCATGATTAATGATTCATGATTCAATTCATGATTCATGATGCAATTCATTATTCATGATTAAATTCATGATTCATGATTCAATTCATGATTCATGATTCGATTTATGATTCATGCTTCAATTCATGATTCGAGATTCATGATTCGAGATTCATGATTCGATTCATGATTCATGATTCAATTCATGATTCATGATTCGATTCATGATTCAATTCATGATTCATGATTCATGATTCATGATTCAATTCATGATTCGTGATTCATGATTCAAATCATGATTCAATTCATGAATCAAATCATGATTCAATTCATGATTCATGATTCATGATTCAATTCATGATTCATGATTCAATTCATGATTCATGATTCAATTCATGATTCATGATTTATGGTTCAATTCATGATTCATGATTCATTTCATGATTCGTGTTTCGATTCATAATTCATGATTCAATTCATGATTCATGATTCAATTCATGATTCATTATTCGATTCATTATTCATGATTCATGATTCATGATTCGATTCATGATTCTTGATTCATTTCATGATTCATGATTCATGATTCAATTCATGATTCATGTTCTGATTCATGATTCATGATTCGATTCATGATTCATGATTCGATTCATGATTCATGATTCGATTCATGATTCATGATTCATGATTCAATTCATGATTCATGATTCATGATTCGATTCATGATTCATGATTCATGATTCGATTCATGATTCATGATTTATGATTCAATTCATGATTCATGATTCGATTCATGATTCATGATTCAATTCATGATTTATGATTTATGATTCAATTTATGATTCAATTCATGATTCATGATTCATGATTCGATTCATGATTCATGATTCAATTCATGATCCATGAGTCATTATTTAATTCATGATTCGATTCATGATTTATGATTCAATTCATGATTCATGATTCATGATTCATTTCATGATTCATGATTCGATTCATGATTCATGATTCATAATTCATGATTCAATTCATGATTCGATTCATGATTCATGATTCAATTCATGATTCATGATTTAAGATTCAATTCATGATTCAATTCATGATTCATGATTCATGATTCATGATTCGATTCATGATTCATGATTCGATTCATGATTCATGATTCCATTCATGATTCATGATTCCATTCATGATTCATGATTCAATTCATGATTCATGATTTATGATTCAATTCATGATTCAATTCATGATTCATGATTTATGATTCAATTCATGATTCAATTCATGATTCATGATTCATGATTCATGATTCGATTCATGATTCATGATTCAATTCATGATTCATGATTTGATTCATGATTCAATTCATGAATCATGATTCATGATTCATGATTCAATTCATGATTCATGATTGAATTCATGATTCATTTCATGATTCATGATTCAATTCATGATTCATGATTCAATTCATGATTCATTTCATGATTCATGATTCAATTCCTGATTCATTTCATGATGCATGATTCATGATTTAATTAATGATTAATGATTCATGATTCAATTCATGATTCATGATGCAATTCATTATTCATGATTCAATTCATGATTCATGATTCAATTCATGATTCATGAATAAATTCATGATTCATGATTCGATTTATGATTCATGATTCAATTCATGATTCGAGATTCATGATTCGATTCATGATTCATGATTCAATTCATGATTCATGATTCATGATTCGATTCATGATTCAATTCATGATTCACGATTCATGATTCATGATTCAATTCATGATTCATGATTCATGATTCAAATCATGATTCAATTCATGATTCATGATTCAATTCATAATTTATGATTCGATTCATGATTCATGATTCAATTCATGATTCATGATTCGATTAATGATTAATGATTTATGATTCGTTTCATGATTCATGATTCATTTCATGATTCGTGTTTCGATTCATAATTCATGATTCAATTCATGATTCATGATTCAATTCATGATTCATGATTCAATTCATGATTCATGATTCAATTCATGATTCATTATTCGATTCATTATTCATGATTCATGATTCGATTCATGATTCTTGATTCATTTCATGATTCATGATTCATGATTCAATTCATGATTTGAGATTCATGATTCGATTAATGATTCATGATTCAATTCATGATTCATGATTCATGATTCGATTCATGATTTAATTCATGATTCATAATTCATGATTCATGATTCAATTTATGATTCATGATTCATGATTCGATTCATGATTCATGATTCATGATTCATGATTCATGATTCAAATCATGATTCAATTCATGATTCATGATTCAATTCATGATTTATGATTCAATTCATGATTCATGATTTTATTCATAATTAATGATTTATGATTCGTTTCATGATTCATGATTCATTTCATGATTCGTGTTTCGATTCATAATTCAGGATTCAATTCATGATTCATGATTCAATTCTTGATTCATGATTCGATTCATTATTCATGATTCATGATTCATGATTCGATTCATGATTCTTGATTCATTTCATGATTCATGATTCATGATTCATGATTCAATTCATGATTCATGATTCAATTCATGATTCATGATTCGATTCATGATTTATGATTCATGATTCATTATTCAATTCATGATTCATGATTCGATTCATGATTCATGATTCGATTCATGATTCATGATTCAATTCATGATTTATGATTTATGATTCAATTTATGATTCAATTCATGATTCATGATTCGATTCATGATTCATGATTTATAATTCAATTCATGATTCATGATTCATGATTCATGATTCATGATTCGATTCATGATTCATGATTCGATTTATGATTCATGATTCAATTCATGATTCATGATTTATGATTCAATTCATGATTCAATTCATGATTCATGATTCAATTCATGATTCGAGATTCATGATTCGATTCATGATTCATGATTCATAATTCATGATTCGAATTATGATTCATTATTCATGATTTGATTCATAATTCATGATTCGAATTATGATTCATTATTCATGATTTGATTCATAATTCATGATTCATGATTCAATTCATGATTCATGATTCGAGATTCAATTCATGATTCATGATTTATGATTCAATTCATGATTCAATTCATGATTCATGATTGATTTCATGATTCGAGATTCATGATTCGATAAATGATTCATGATTCAATTCATGATTCATGATTCATGATTCGATTCATGATTTAATTCATGATTCATGATTCTTGATTCATGATTCAATTTATGATTCATGATTCATGATTCGATTCATGATTCATGATTCAAATCATGATTCAATATATGATTCATGATTCAATTCATAATTTATGATTCAATTCATGATTTATGATTCGATTCATAATTAATGATTTATGATTCGTTTCATGATTCATGATTCATTTCATGATTCATGTTTCGATTCATAATTCATGATTCAATTCATGATTCATGATTCAATTCATGATTCATGATTCGATTCATTATTCATGATTCATGATTCTTGATTCAATTCATGATTCATGATGCAATTCAAGAATTATGATTCAAATCATGATTCATGATTCAATTCATGTTTCATGATTCGATTCATGATTCATGATTCAATTCATGATTCATGATTCGATTCATGATTCATGATTAATGATTCGATTCATGATTCATGATTCATGATTCAATTCATGATTCATGATTTATGATTCAATTCATGATTCCATTCATGATTCATGATTCAATTCATGATTCGAGATTCATGATTCGATTAATGATTCGTGATTCAATTCATGATTCATGATTCGATTCATGACTTAATTCATGATTCATGATTCAATTCATGATTCATGATTCGATTCATGATTCATGATTCAAATCATTATTCATGATTCAATTCATGATTTATGATTCAAATCATGATTCTTGATTCAATTCATGATTCATGATTCGATTCATGATTAATGATTTATCATTCGTTTCATGATTCATGATTCATTTCATGATTCGTGTTTCGATTCATAATTCATGATTCAATTCATGATTCATGATTCAATTCATGATTCATGATTCGATTCATTATTAACGATTCATGATTCATGATTCGATTCATGATTCTTGATTCATTTCATGATTCATGATTCATGATTTAATTCATGATTCATGTTTCGATTCATGATTCGATTCATGATTCATGATTCATAATTCATGATTCAATTCATGATTCATGATTCATGATTCATGATTTAATTCATGATTCATGATTCAATTCATGATTCATGATTCGATTCATGATTCATGATTCATGATTCATGATTCATGATTCGATTCATGATTCATGATTTATGATTCAATTCATGATTCATGATTCGATTCATGATTCATGATTCAATTCATGATTTATGATTCATGATTCATTTCATGATTCATGATTCGATTCATGATTCATGATTCATAATTCATGATTCATAATTCATGATTCAATTCATGATTCATGATTCGATTTATGATTCATGATTCAATTCATGATTCATGATTTATGATTCAATTCATGATTCAATTCATGATTCATGATTCATGATTCGATTCATGATTCATGATTCGATTTATGATTCATGATTCAATTCATGATTCATGATTTATGATTCAATTCATGATTCAATTCATGATTTATGGTTCAATTCATGATTCAATTCATAATTCATGATTTAATTCATGATTCGAGATTCATGATTCGATTCATGATTCATGATTCATGTTTCATGATTCAATTAATGATTCATGATTCATGATTCGATTCAAAATTCATGATTCATGATTCAATTCATGATTCATGATTCATGTTTCATGATTCATGATTCAATTCATGATTCATGATTTATGATTCAATTCATGATTCAATTCATGATTCAATTCATGATTAGAGATTCATGATTCGGTTAATGATTCATGATTCAATTCATGATTCATGATTCATGATTCGATTCATGATTTAATTAATGATTTATGATTCAATTCATGATTCATGATTTTATTCATAATTAATGATTTATGATTCGTTTCATGATTCATGATTCAATTCATGATTCATGATTCAATTCATTATTCATGATTCATGATTCATGATTCGATTCATGATTCTTGATTCATTTCATGATTCATGATTCATTTCATGATTCGTGTTTCGATTCATAATTCATATATTCAATTCATGATTCATGATTCAATTCATGATTCATGATTCGATTCATTATTCATGATTCATGATTCATGATTCGATTCATGATTCTTGATTCATTTCATGATTCATGATTCATGATTCAATTCATGATTCATGTTTTGATTCATGTATCATGATTCGATTCATGATTCCTGATTCGATTCATGATTCATGATTCATGATTCATGATTCAATTCATGATTCATGATTCAATTCATGATTCATGATTCGATTCATGATTTATGATTCATGATTCATTATTCAATTCATGATTCATGATTCAATTCATGATTAATGAGTCGATTTATGATTCATGATGCAATTTATGATTCATGATTTATGATTCAACTCATGATTCAATTCATGATTCATGATTCATGATTCGATTTATGATTCATGATTCAATTCATGATTCATGATTTATGATTCAATTCATGATTCAATTCATGATTCATGATTTATTTCATGATTCGAGTTTCATGATTCGATAAATGATTCATGATTCAATTCATGATTCATGATTCATGATTCAATTCATGATTTAATTCATGATTCATGATTCATGATTCATGATTCAATTTATGATTCATGATTCTTGATTCATTTCATGATTCATGATTCATGATTCAATTCATGATTCATGTTTCGATTCATGTATCATGATTCGATTCATGATTCCTGATTCGATTCATGATTCATGATTCATGATTCATGATTCAATTCATGATTCATGATTCAATTCATGATTCATGATTCGATTCATGATTTATGATTCATGATTCATTATTCAATTCATGATTCATGATTCGATTCATGATTCCTGATTCAATTCATGATTTATGATTTATGATTCAATTTATGATTCAATTCATGATTCATGATTTGATTCATGATTCGATTCATGATTCATGATTCAATTCATGATTCATGATTCATTATTTAATTCATGATTTGATTCATGATTCATGATTCAATTCATGATTCATGAGTCATGATTCAATTCATGATTCATGATTCGATTCATGATTCATGATTCATGATTCATGATTCAATTCATGATTAATGAGTCGATTCATGATTCATGATTCAATTTATGATTCATGATTTATGATTCAACTCATGATTCAATTCATGATTCATGATTCATGATTCGATTTATGATTCATGATTCAATTCATGATTCATGATTTATGATTCAATTCATGATTCATTTCATGATTCATGATTGATTTCATGATTCGAGATTCATGATTCGATAAATGATTCATGATTCAATTCATGATTCATGTTTCGATTCATGTATCATGATTCGATTCATGATTCCTGATTTGATTCATAATTCATGATTCATGATTCATGATTCAATTCATGATTCATGATTCAATTCATGATTCATGATTCGATTCATGATTTATGATTCATGATTCATTATTCAATTCATGATTCATGATTCGATTCATGATTCATGATTCAATTCATGATTTATGATTTATGATTCAATTTATGATTCAATTCATGATTCATGATTTGATTCATAATTCGAGATTCATGATTCGATAAATGATTCATGATTCAATTCATGATTCATGCTTCATGATTCAATTCATGATTTAATTTATGATTCATGATTCATGATTCATGATTCAATTTATGATTCATGATTCTTGATTCATTTCATGATTCATGATTCATGATTCAATTCATGATTCATGTTTCGATTCATGTATCATGATTCGATTCATGATTCCTGATTCGATTCATGATTCATGATTCATGATTAATGATTCAATTCATGATTCATGATTCAATTCATGATTCATGATTCGATTCATGATTTATGATTCATGATTCATTATTCAATTCATGATTCATGATTCGATTCATGATTCCTGATTCAATTCATGATTTATGATTTATGATTCAATTTATGATTCAATTCATGATTCATGATTTGATTCATGATTCGATTCATGATTCATGATTCAATTCATGATTCATGATTCATTATTTAATTCATGATTTGATTCATGATTCATGATTCATGATTCAATTCATGATTCATGATTCGATTCATGATTCATGATTCATGATTCATGATTCAATTCATGATTAATGAGTCGATTCATGATTCATGATTCAATTTATGATTCATGATTTATGATTCAACTCATGATTCAATTCATGATTCATGATTCATGATTCGATTTATGATTCATGATTCAATTCATGATTCATGATTTATGATTCAATTCATGATTCAATTCATGATTCATGATTGATTTCATGATTCGAGATTCATGATTCGATAAATGATTCATGATTCAATTCATGATTCATGATTCATGATTCAATTCATGATTTAATTCATGATTCATGATTCATGATTCATGATTCAATTTATGATTCATGATTCATGATTCGATTCATGATTCATGATTCAAATCATTATTCAATATATGATTCATGATTCAATTCATGATTTATGATTCAATTCATGATTCATGATTCGATTCATAATTTATGATTTATGATTTGTTTCATGATTCATGATTCATTTCATGATTCGTGTTTCGATTCATAATTCATGATTCAATTCATGATTCATGATTCAATTCATGATTCATGATTCGATTCATTATTCATGATTCATGATTCATGATTCAATTCATGATTTATGATGCAATTCATGAATTATGATTCAAATCATGATTCATGATTCAATTCATGTTTCATGATTCATGATTCAATTCATGTTTCATGATTCATGATTCAATTCATGATTCATGATTCGATTTTTGATTCATGATTCGTGATTCAATTCATGATTCATGATTCAATTCATGATTCCATTCATGATTCATGATTCAATTCAAGATTCGAGATTCATGATTCGATTCATGATTCGTGATTCAATTCATGATTTATGATTCGATTCATGATTTAATTCATGATTCATGATTCATGATTCAATTCATGATTCATGATTCATGATTCGATTCATGATTCATGATTCAAATCATGATTCAAATCATGATTCATGATTAAATTCATGATTTATGATTCAAATCATGATTCTTGATTCAATTCATGATTCATGATTCGATTCATGATTAATGATTTATCATTCGTTTCATGATTCATGATTCATTTCATGATTCGTGTTTCGATTCATAATTCATGATTCAATTCATGATTCATGAATCAATTCATGATTCATGATTCGATTCATTATTAACGATTCATGATTCATGATTCGATTCATGATTCTTAATTCATTTCATGATTCATGATTCATGATTCAATTCATGATTCATGTTTCGATTCATGATTCATGATTCGATTCATGATTCATGATTCATGATTCATGATTCAATTCATGATTCATGATTCAACTCATGATTCATGATTCATGATTCAAATCATGATTCAATTCATGATTCATGATTCAATTCATAATTTATGATTCGATTCATGATTCATGATTCAATTCATGATTCATGATTCGATTAATGATTAATGATTTATGATTCGTTTCATGATTCATGATTCATTTCATGATTCGTGTTTCGATTCATAATTCATGATTCAATTCATGATTCATGATTCAATTCATGATTCATGATTCAATTCATGATTCATTATTCGATTCATTATTCATGATTCATGATTCATGATTCGATTCATGATTCTTGATTCATTTCATGATTCATGATTCATGATTCAATTCATGATTTGAGATTCATGATTCGATTAATGATTCATGATTCAATTCATGATTCATGATTCATGATTCGATTCATGATTTAATTCATGATTCATAATTCATGATTCATGATTCAATTTATGATTCAATTCATGATTCATGATTCAATTCATGATTTATGATTCAATTCATGATTCATGATTTTATTCATAATTAATGATTTATGATTCGTTTCATGATTCATGATTCATTTCATGATTCGTGTTTCGATTCATAATTCAGGATTCAATTCATGATTCATGATTCAATTCTTGATTCATGATTCGATTCATTATTCATGATTCATGACTCATGATTCGATTCATGATTCTTGATTCATTTCATGATTCATGATTCAATTCATGATTCATGATTCAATTCATGATTCATGATTCGATTCATGATTTATGATTCATGACTCATTATTCAATTCATGATTCATGATTCGATTCATGATTCATGATTCGATTCATGATTCATGATTCAATTCATGATTTATGATTTATGATTCAATTTATGATTCAATTCATGATTCATGATTCGATTCATGATTCATGATTTATAATTCAATTCATGATTCATGATTCATGATTCGATTCATGATTCATGATTCGATTTATGATTCATGATTCAATTCATGATTCATGATTTATGATTCAATTCATGATTCAATTCATGATTCATGATTCAATTCATGATTCGAGATTCATGATTCGATTCATGATTCATGATTCATGATTTATGATTCAATTCATGATTCAATTCATGATTCATGATTGATTTCATGATTCGAGATTCATGATTCGATAAATGATTCATGATTCAATTCATGATTCATGATTCGATTCATGATTTAATTCATGATTCATGATTCTTGATTCATGATTCAATTTATGATTCATGATTCATGATTCGATTCATGATTCATGATTCATGATTCAAATCATGATTCAATATATGATTCATGATTCAATTCATAATTTATGATTCAATTCATGATTTATGATTTGATTCATAATTAATGATTTATGATTCGTTTCATGATTCATGATTTATTTAATGATTCATGTTTCGATTCATAATTCAAGATTCAATTCATGATTCATGATTCAATTCATGATTCATGATTCGATTCATTATTCATGATTCATGATTCTTGATTCAATTCATGATTCATGATGCAATTCAAGAATTATGATTCAAATCATGATTCATGATTCAATTCATGTTTCATGATTCGATTCATGATTCATGATTCAATTCATGATTCATGATTCGATTCATGATTCATGATTAATGATTCGATTCATGATTCATGATTCATGATTCAATTCATGATTCATGATTTATGATTCAATTCATGATTCCATTCATGATTCATGATTCAATTCATGATTCGAGATTCATGATTCGATTCATGATTCGTGATTCAATTCATGATTCGATTCATGACTTAATTCATGATTCATGATTCAATTCATGATTCATGATTCGATTCATGATTCATGATTCAAATCATTATTCATGATTCAATTCATGATTTATGATTCAAATCATGATTCTTGATTCAATTCATGATTCATGATTCGATTCATGATTAATGATTTATCATTCGTTTCATGATTCATGATTCATTTCATGATTCGTGTTTCGATTCATAATTCATGATTCAATTCATGATTCATGATTCAATTCATGATTCATGATTCGATTCATTATTAACGATTCATGATTCATGATTCGATTCATGATTCTTGATTCATTTCATGATTCATGATTCATGATTTAATTCATGATTCATGTTTCGATTCATGATTCATGATTCGATTCATGATTCATGATTCATAATTCATGATTCAATTCATGATTCATGATTCATGATTCATGATTCAATTCATGATTCATGATTCAATTCATGATTCATGATTCGATTCATGATTCATGATTCATGATTCATGATTCATGATTCGATTCATGATTCATGATTTATGATTCAATTCATGATTCATGATTCGATTCATGATTCATGATTCAATTCATGATTTATGATTCATGATTCATTTCATGATTCATGATTCGATTCATGATTCATGATTCATAATTCATGATTCATAATTCATGATTCAATTCATGATTCATGATTCGATTCATGATTCATGATTCAATTCATGATTCATGATTTATGATTCAATTCATGATTCAATTCATGATTCATGATTCATGATTCGATTCATGATTCATGATTCGATTTATGATTCATGATTCAATTCATGATTCATGATTTATGATTCAATTCATGATTCAATTCATGATTTATGGTTCAATTCATGATTCAATTCATAATTCATGATTTAATTCATGATTCGAGATTCATGATTCGATTCATGATTCATGATTCATGTTTCATGATTCAATTCATGATTCATGATTCATGTTTCATGATTCAATTAATGATTCATGATTCATGATTCGATTCAAAATTCATGATTCATGATTCAATTCATGATTCATGATTCGATTTATGATTCATGATTCAATTCATGATTCATGATTTATGATTCAATTCATGATTCAATTCATGATTTAATTCATGATTAGAGATTCATGATTCGGTTAATGATTCATGATTCAATTCATGATTCATGATTCATGATTCGATTCATGATTTAATTCATGATTTATGATTCAATTCATGATTCATGATTTTATTCATAATTAATGATTTATGATTCGTTTCATGATTCATGATTCAATTCATGATTCATGATTCAATTCATTATTCATGATTCATGATTCATGATTCGATTCATGATTCTTGATTCATTTCATGATTCATGATTCATTTCATGATTCGTGTTTCGATTCATAATTCATATATTCAATTCATGATTCATGATTCAATTCATGATTCATGATTCGATTCATTATTCATGATTCATGATTCATGATTCGATTCATGATTCTTGATTCATTTCATGATTCATGATTCATGATTCAATTCATGATTCATGTTTCGATTCATGTATCATGATTCGATTCATGATTCCTGATTCGATTCATGATTCATGATTCATGATTCATGATTCAATTCATGATTCATGATTCAATTCATGATTCATGATTCGATTCATGATTTATGATTCATGATTCATTATTCAATTCATGATTCATGATTCGATTCATGATTCATGATTCAATTCATGATTTATGATTCAATTTATGATTCAATTCATGATTCATGATTCGATTCATGATTCGATTCATGATTCATGATTTAATTCATGATTCATTATTTAATTCATGATTCGATTCATGATTCATGATTCAATTCATGATTCATGATTCAATTCATGATTCATGATTCATGATTCATGATTCATGATTCAAAATTATGATTAATGAGTCGATTCATGATTCATGATTCAATTCATGATTCATGATTTATGATTCAACTCATGATTCAATTCATGATTCATGATTCATGATTCGATTCATGATTCATGATTCCATTCATGATTCATGATTTGATTCATGATTCATGATTCATGATTCGATTTAAGATTCCATTCATGATTTATGATTCCATTCATGATTCATGATTCAATTCATGATTCATGATTTATGATTCAATTAATGATTCCATTCATGATTCATGATTTGATTCATGATTCATGATTCATGATTCGATTTATGATTCCATTCATGATTCATGATTTATGATTCAATTCATGATTCAATTCATGATTCATGATTCAATTCATGATTCATGATTTGATTCATGATTCATGATTCATGATTCAATTCTTGATTAATGAGTCAATTCATGATTCATGATTCATGATTCGATTCATGATTCATGATACCATTCATGATTCATGATTTGATTCATGATTCATGATTCATGATTCGATTTATGATTCCATTCATGATTCATGATTCCATTCATGATTCATGATTCAATTCATGATTCATGATTTATGATTCAATTCATGATTCAATTCATAATTCATGATTTATGATTCAATTCATGATTTAATTCATGATTCATGATTCATGATTCGATTCATGATTCATGATTCAATTCATGATTCATGATTCATGATTGAATTCATGATTCATTTCATGATTCATGATTCAATTCATGATTCATGATTCAATTCATGATTCATGATTCAATTCATGATTCATTTCATGATTCATGATTCAATTCCTGATTCATTTCATGATTCATGATTCATGATTTAATTCATGATTAATGATTCATGATTCAATTCATGATTCATGATGCAATTCATTATTCATGATTCAATTCATGATTCATGATTAAATTCATGATTCATGATTCGATTTATGATTCATGCTTCAATTCATGATTCGAGATTCATGATTCGATTCATGATTCATGATTCAATTCATGATTCATGATTCATGATTCAAATCATTATTCATGATTCAATTCATGATTTATGATTCAAATCATGATTCTTGATTCAATTCATGATTCATGATTCGATTCATGATTAATGATTTATCATTCGTTTCATGATTCATGATTCATTTCATGATTCGTGTTTCGATTCATAATTCATGATTCAATTCATGATTCATGATTCAATTCATGATTCATGATTCGATTCATTATTAACGATTCATGATTCATGATTCGATTCATGATTCTTGATTCATTTCATGATTCATGATTCATGATTTAATTCATGATTCATGTTTCGATTCATGATTCATGATTCGATTCATGATTCATGATTCATAATTCATGATTCAATTCATGATTCATGATTCATGATTCATGATTCAATTCATGATTCATGATTCAATTCATGATTCATGATTCGATTCATGATTCATGATTCATGATTCATGATTCATGATTCGATTCATGATTCATGACTTATGATTCAATTCATGATTCATGATTCGATTCATGATTCATGATTCAATTCATGATTTATGATTCATGATTCATTTCATGATTCATGATTCGATTCATGATTCATGATTCATAATTCATGATTCATAATTCATGATTCAATTCATGATTCATGATTCGATTCATGATTCATGATTCAATTCATGATTCATGATTTATGATTCAATTCATGATTCAATTCATGATTCATGATTCATGATTCGATTCATGATTCATGATTCGATTTATGATTCATGATTCAATTCATGATTCATGATTTATGATTCAATTCATGATTCAATTCATGATTTATGGTTCAATTCATGATTCAATTCATAATTCATGATTTAATTCATGATTCGAGATTCATGATTCGATTCATGATTCATGATTCATGTTTCATGATTCAATTCATGATTCATGATTCATGTTTCATGATTCAATTAATGATTCATGATTCATGATTCGATTCATGATTCATGATTCGATTTATGATTCATGATTCAATTCATGATTCATGATTTATGATTCAATTCATGATTCAATTCATGATTCAATTCATGATTAGAGATTCATGATTCGGTTAATGATTCATGATTCAATTCATGATTCATGATTCATGATTCGATTCATGATTTAATTCATGATTTATGATTCAATTCATGATTCATGATTTTATTCATAATTAATGATTTATGATTCGTTTCATGATTCATGATTCAATTCATGATTCATGATTCAATTCATTATTCATGATTCATGATTCATGATTCGATTCATGATTCTTGATTCATTTCATGATTCATGATTCATTTCATGATTCGTGTTTCGATTCATAATTCATATATTCAATTCATGATTCATGATTCAATTCATGATTCATGATTCGATTCATTATTCATGATTCATGATTCATGATTCGATTCATGATTCATGTTTCGATTCATGTATCATGATTCGATTCATGATTCCTGATTCGATTCATGATTCATGATTCATGATTCATGATTCAATTCATGATTCATGATTCAATTCATGATTCATGATTCGATTCATGATTTATGATTCATGATTCATTATTCAATTCATGATTCATGATTCGATTCATGATTCATGATTCAATTCATGATTTATGATTTATGATTCAATTTATGATTCAATTCATGATTCATGATTCGATTCATGATTCGATTCATGATTCATGATTTAATTCATGATTCATTATTTAATTCATGATTCGATTCATGATTCATGATTCAATTCATGATTCATGATTCAATTCATGATTCATGATTCATGATTCATGATTCATGATTCATGATTCAATTCATGATTAATGAGTCGATTCATGATTCATGATTCAATTCATGATTCATGATTTATGATTCAACTCATGATTCAATTCATGATTCATGATTCATGATTCGATTCATGATTCATGATTCCATTCATGATTCATGATTTGATTCATGATTCATGATTCATGATTCGATTTAAGATTCCATTCATGATTTATGATTCCATTCATGATTCATGATTCAATTCATGATTCATGATTTATGATTCAATTCATGATTCCATTCATGATTCATGATTTGATTCATGATTCATGATTCATGATTCGATTTATGATTCAATTCATGATTCATGATTTATGATTCAATTCATGATTCAATTCATGATTCATGATTCAATTCATGATTCATGATTTGATTCATGATTCATGATTCAATTCTTGATTAATGAGTCAATTCATGATTCATGATTCATGATTCGATTCATGATTCATGATACCATTCATGATTCATGATTTGATTCATGATTCATGATTCATGATTCGATTTATGATTCCATTCTTGATTCATGATTCCTTTCATGATTCATGATTCAATTCATGATTCATGATTTATGATTCAATTCATGATTCAATTCATAATTCATGATTTATGATTCAATTCATGATTCAATTCATGATTCATGATTCATGATTCGATTCATGATTCATGATTCAATTCATGATTCATGATTCATGATTGAATTCATGATTCATGATTGAATTCATGATTCATTTCATGATTCATGATTCAATTCATGATTCATGATTCAATTCATGATTCATGATTTAATTCATGATTCATTTCATGATTCATGATTCAATTCCTGATTCATTTCATGATTCATGATTCATGATTTAATTCATGATTAATGATTCATGATTAAATTCATGATTCATGATGCAATTCATTATTCATGATTCAATTCATGATTCATGATTAAATTCATGATTCATGATTCGATTCATGATTAATGATTTATGATTCGTTTCATGATTCATGATTCATTTCATGATTCATGATTCAATTCATGATTCATGATTCAATTCATGATTCATGATTTAATTCATGATTCATTTCATGATTCATGATTCAATTCCTGATTCATTTCATGATTCATGATTCATGATTTAATTCATGATTAATGATTCATGATTAAATTCATGATTCATGATGCAATTCATTATTCATGATTCAATTCATGATTCATGATTAAATTCATGATTCATGATTCGATTCATGATTAATGATTTATGATTCGATTTATGATTCATGCTTCAATTCATGATTCGAGATTCATGATTCGATTCATGATTCATGATTCAATTCATGATTCATGATTCATGATTCGATTCATGATTCAATTCATGATTCATGATTCATGATTCATGATTCAATTCATGATTCATGATTCATGATTCAAATCATGATTCAATTCATGATTCATGATTCAATTCATGATTCATGATTCAATTCATGATTCATGATTCGATTCATGATTAATGATTTATGATTCGTTTCATGATTCATGATTCATTTCATGATTCGTGTTTCGATTCATAATTCATGATTCAATTCATGATTCATGATTCAATTCATGATTCGAGATTCATGATTCGATTCATGATTCATGATTAATGATTCATGATTCGATTCATGATTCAATTCATGATTCATGATTCATGTTTCATGATTCAATTCATGATTCATGATTCGATTCATAATTCATGATTTATGATTCAATTCATGATTCGATTTATGATTCATGATTCAATTCATGATTCATTATTTATGATTCAATTCATGATTCAATTCATGATTCATGATTCAATTCATGATTCGAGATTCATGATTCTATTAATGATTCATGATTCAATTCATGATTCATGATTCGATTCATGATTTAATTCATGATTCATGATTCAATTTATGATTCATTAATTCATGATTCGATTCATGATACATGATTCAAATCATGATTCAATTCATGATTCATGATTCAATTCATGATGTATGATTCAATTCATGATTCATGATTTTATTCATAATTAATGATTTATGATTCGTTTCATGATTCATGATTCATTTCATGATTCATTAATTCATGATTCGATTCATGATACATGATTCAAATCATGATTCAATTCATGATTCATGATTCAATTCATGATTTATGATTCAATTCATGATTCATGATTTTATTCATAATTAATGATTTATGATTCGTTTAATGATTCATGATTCATTTCATGATTCGTGTTTCGATTCATAATTCATGATTCAATTCATGATTCATGATTCAATTCATGATTCATGATTCGATTCATTATTCATGGTTCATGATTCATGATTCGATTCATGATTCTTGATTCATTTCATGATTCCTGATTCATGATTCAATTCATGATTCATTTCATGATTCATGATTCATGATTCAATTCATGATTCATGTTTCGATTCATGTATCATGATTTGATTCATGATTTATGATTCATGATTCATTATTCAATTCATGATTCATGATTCGATTCATGATTCATTATTCAATTCATGATTCATGATTCGATTCATGTATCATGATTCAAATCATGATTCATGATTCAATTCATGATTCATGATTCGATTCATGATTTATGATTCATGATTCATTATTCAATTCATGATTCATGATTCGATTCATGTATCATGATTCGATTCATGTATCATGATTCGATTCATGATTCATGATTCGATTCATGATTCATGATTCGATTCATGATTTATGATTCATGATTCATTATTCAATTCATGATTCATGATTCGATTCATGTATCATGATTCGATTCATGATTCATGATTCGATTCATGATTCATGATTCAATTCATGATTTATGATTTATGATTCAATTTATGATTCAATTCATGATTCATGATTCGATTCATGATTCGATTCATGATTCATGATTCATTATTTAATTCATGATTCGATTCATGATTCATGATTCAATTCATGATTCATGATTCAATTCATGATTCATGATTCGATTCATGATTCATGATTCATGATTCATGATTCAATTCATGATTAATGAGTCGATTCATGATTCATGATTCGATTCATGATTCATGATTTGATTCATGATTCGATTCATGATTCGATTCATGATTCATGATTCCATTCATGATTCATGATTCCATTCATGATTCATGATTCAATTCATGATTCATGATTCAATTCATGATTCATGATTTATGATTCAATTCATGATTCAATTCATGATTCATGATTTATGATTCAATTCATGATTAAATTCATGATTCATGATTCATGATTCATGATTCGATTCATGATTCATGATTCAATTCATGATTCATGATTTGATTCATGATTCATGATTCATTTCATGAATCATGATTCATGATTCATGATTGAATTCATGATTCATGATTCATGATTGAATTCATGATTCATTTCATGATTCATGATTCAATTCATGATTCATAATTCAATTCATGATTCAT
Organism: Mixophyes australis; assembly: GCA_036250195.1. Lineage (NCBI taxonomy): Eukaryota > Metazoa > Chordata > Amphibia > Anura > Limnodynastidae > Mixophyes > Mixophyes australis. The sequence continues at coordinate 2,419,788 of JAVHZZ010000014.1, forward strand.
TTCATGATTCATGATTCAATTCCTGATTCATTTCATGATTCATGATTCACGATTTAATTCATGATTAATGATTCATGATTCAATTCATGATTCATGATGCAATTCATTATTCATGATTCAATTCATGATTCATGATTCAATTCATGATTCATGATTCGATTTATGATTCATGCTTCAATTCATGATTCGAGATTCATGATTCGATTCATGATTCATGATTCAATTCATGATTCATGATTCGATTCATGATTCAATTCATGATTCATGATTCAAATCATGATTCAATTCATGATTCATGATTCAATTCATGATTCATGATTCAATTCATGATTCATGATTCAATTCATGATTCGTGTTTCGATTCATAATTCATGATTCAATTCATGATTCATGATTCAATTTATGATTCGAGATTCATGATTCGATTCATGATTCATGATTCATGAATCGATTCATGATTCAATTCATGATTCATGAGTCATGTTTCATGATTCAATTCATAATTCATGATTCATGATTCGATTCATAATTCATGATTCATGATTCAATTCATGATTTATGATTCGAATTATGATTCATGATTCAATTCATGATTCATGATTTATGATTCAATTCATGATTCAATTCATGATTCATGATTCAATTCAAGATTCGAGATTCATGATTCGATTAATGATTCATGATTCAATTCATGATTCATGATTCATGATTCGATTCATGATTTAATTCATGATTCATGATTCAATTTATGATTCATGATTCATGATTCGATTCATGATTCATGATTCATGATTCAAATCATGATTCAATTCATGATTCATGATTCAATTCATGATTTATGATTCAATTCATGATTCATGATTTTATTCATAATTAATGATTTATGATTCGTTTCATGATTCATGATTCATTTCATGATTCATGTTTCGATTCATAATTCATGATTCATGATTCATGATTCATGATTCAATTCATGATTCATGATTCGATTCATTATTCATGATTCATGATTCATGATTCGATTCATGATTCTTGATTCATTTCATGATTCATGATTCATGATTTAATTCATGATTCATGTTTCGATTCATGTATCATGATTCGATTCACGATTCATGATTCGATTCATGATTCATGATTCATGATTCATGATTCAATTCATGATTCATGATTCGATTCATGATTTATGATTCATGATTCATTATTCAATTCATGATTCATGATTCGATTCATGATTCATGATTCAATTCATGATTTATGATTTATGATTCAATTTATAATTCAATTCATGATTCATGATTCGATTCATGATTCATGATTCAATTCATGATTCATGATTCATTATTTAATTCTTGATTCGATTCATAATTCATGATTCAATTCATGATTCATGATTCAATTCATGATTCATGATTCGATTCATGATTCATGATTCATGATTCATGATTCAATTCATGATTAATGAGTCGATTCATGATTCATGATTCAATTCATGATTCATGATTTATGATTCATGATTTATGATTCAACTCATGATTCAATTCATGATTCATGATTCATGATTTGATTCATGATTCATGATTCATGATTCGATTCATGATTCCATTCATGATTCATGATTCCATTCATGATTCATGATTCAATTCATGATTCATGATTTATGATTCAATTCATGATTCAATTCATGATTCATGATTTATGATTTAATTCATGATTCAATTCATGATTCATGATTCATGATTCGATTCATGATTCATGATTCAATTCATGATTCATGATTTGATTCATGATTCATGATTCAATTCATGAATCATGATTCATGATTCAATTCATGATTCATGATTCATGATTCAATTCATGATTCATTTCATGATTCATTATTCAATTCATGATTCATGATTCAATTCCTGATTCATTTCATGATTCATGATTCATGATTTAATTCATGATTAATGATTCATGATTCAATTCATGATTCATGATGCAATTCATTATTCATGATTAAATTCATGATTCATGATTCAATTCATGATTCATGATTCGATTTATGATTCATGCTTCAATTCATGATTTGAGATTCATGATTCGATTCATGATTCATGATTCAATTCATGATTCATGATTCATGATTCGATTCATTATTCAATTCATGATTCATGATTCATGATTCATGATTCAATTCATGATTCATGATTCATGATTCATGATTCAAATCATGATTCAATTCATGAATCAAATCATGATTCAATTCATGATTCATGATTCATGATTCAATTCATGATTCATGATTCAATTCATGATTCATGATTCAATTCATGATTCATGATTTATGATTCAATTCATGATTCATGATTCATTTCATGATTCGTGTTTCGATTCATAATTCATGATTCAATTCATGATTCATGATTCAATTCATGATTCATTATTCGATTCATTATTCATGATTCATTTCATGATTCATGATTCATGATTTAATTCATGATTCATGTTTCGATTCATGTATCATGATTCGATTCACGATTCATGATTCGATTCATGATTCATGATTCATGATTCAATTCATGATTCATGATTCGATTCATGATTTATGATTCATGATTCATTATTCAATTCATGATTCATGATTCGATTCATGATTCATGATTCAATTCATGATTTATGATTTATGATTCAATTTATAATTCAATTCATGATTCATGATTCGATTCATGATTCGATTCATGATTCATGATTCAATTCATGATTCATGATTCATTATTTAATTCTTGATTCGATTCATGATTCATGATTCAATTCATGATTCATGATTCAATTCATGATTCATGATTCGATTCATGATTCATGATTCATGATTCATGATTCAATTCATGATTAATGAGTCGATTCATGATTCATGATTCAATTCATGATTCATGATTTATGATTCATGATTTATGATTCAACTCATGATTCAATTCATGATTCATGATTCATGATTTGATTCATGATTCATGATTCATGATTCGATTCATGATTCCATTCATGATTCATGATTCCATTCATGATTCATGATTCAATTCATGATTCATGATTTATGATTCAATTCATGATTCAATTCATGATTCATGATTTATGATTTAATTCATGCTTCAATTCATGATTCGAGATTCATGATTCGATTCATGATTCATGATTCAATTCATGATTCATGATTCATGATTCGATTCATGATTCAATTCATGATTCATGATTCATGATTCAATTCATGATTCATGATTCATGATTCAAATCATGATTCAATTCATGAATCAAATCATGATTCGATTCATGATTCATGATTCAATTCATGATTCATGATTCAATTCATGATTCATGATTCAATTCATGATTCATGATTTATGATTCAATTCATGATTCATGATTCATTTCATGATTCGTGTTTCGATTCATAATTCATGATTCAATTGAGGATTTGTGATTCAATTCATGATTCATTATTCGATTCATTATTCATGATTCTTGATTCATTTCATGATTCATGATTCATGATTCAATTCATGATTCATGTTTCGATTTATGATTCATGATTCGATTCATGATTCATGATTCGATTCATGATTCATGATTCATAATTCATGATTCAATTCATGATTCATGATTCATGATTCATGATTCAATTCATGATTCATGATTCATGATTCCATTCATGATTCATGATTCATGATTCGATTCATGATTCATGATTTATGATTCAATTCATGATTCATGATTCGATTCATGATTCATGATTCAATATATGATTTATGATTCAATTTATGATTCAATTCATGATTCATGATTCATGATTCGATTCATGATTCATGATTCAATTCATGATTCATGATTCATTATTTAATTCATGATTCGATTCATGATTTATGATTCAATTCATGATTCATGATTCATGATTCATGATTCATGATTCATGATTCATTTCATGATTCATGATTCGATTCATGATTCATGATTCATAATTCATGATTCAATTCATGATTCGATTCATGATTCATGATTCAATTCATGATTCATGATTTAAGATTCAATTCATGATTCAATTCATGATTCATGATTCATGATTCGATTCATGATTCATGATTCCATTCATGATTCATGATTCCATTCATGATTCATGATTCAATTCATGATTTATGATTTATGATTCAATTCATGATTCAATTCATGATTCATGATTTATGATTCAATTCATGATTCAATTTATGATTCATGATTCATGATTCATGATTCGATTCATGATTCATGATTCAATTCATGATTCATGATTTGATTCATGATTCAATTCATGAATCATGATTCATGATTCATGATTCAATTCATGATTCATGATTCATGATTGAATTCATGATTCATTTCATGATTCATGATTCAATTCATGATTCATGATTCAATTCATGATTCATTTCATGATTCATGATTCAATTCATGATTCATTTCATGATTCATGATTCATGATTTAATTCATGATTAATGATTCATGATTCAATTCATGATTCATGATGCAATTCATTATTCATGATTCAATTCATGATTCATGATTCAATTCATGATTCATGATTCAATTCATGATTCATGATTCGATTTATGATTCATGATTCAATTCATGATTCGAGATTCATGATTCGATTCATGATTTATGATTCAATTCATGATTCATGATTCATGATTCGATTCATGATTCAATTCATGATTCACGATTCATGATTCATGATTCAATTCATGATTCATGATTCATGATTCAAATCATGATTCAATTCATGATTCACGATTCATGATTCATGATTCAATTCATGATTCATGATTCATGATTCAAATCATGATTCAATTCATGATTCATGATTCAATTCATAATTTATGATTCAATTCATGATTCATGATTCAATTCATGATTCATGATTCGATTAATGATTAATGATTTATGATTCGTTTCATGATTCATGATTCATTTCATGATTCGTGTTTCGATTCATAATTCATGATTCAATTCATGATTCATGATTCAATTCATGATTCATGATTCGATTCATTATTCATGATTCATGATTCATGATTCAATTCATGATTCTTGATTCATTTCATGATTCATGATTCATGATTTAATTCATGATTCATGTTTCGATTCATGTATCATGATTTGTTTCATGATTCGATTCATGATTCATGATTCATGATTCAATTCATGATTCATGATTCGATTCATGATTTATGATTCATGATTCATTATTCAATTCATGATTCATGATTCGATTCATGATTCATGATTTGATTCATGATTCGATTCATGATTCATGATTCATGATTCATGATTCAATTCATGATTCATGATTCGATTCATGATTTATGATTCATGATTCATTATTCAATTCATGATTCATGATTCGATTCATGATTCATGATTTAATTCATGATTTATGATTTATGATTCAATTTATAATTTAATTCATGATTCATGATTCGATTCATGATTCGATTCATGATTCATGATTCAATTCATGATTCATGATTCGATTCATGATTTATGATTCATGATTCATTATTCAATTCATGATTCATGATTCGATTCATGATTCATGATTTGATTCATGATTCGATTCATGATTCATGATTCATGATTCATGATTCAATTCATGATTCATGATTCGATTCATGATTTATGATTCATGATTCATTATTCAATTCATGATTCATGATTCGATTCATGATTCATGATTCAATTCATGATTTATAATTTATGATTCAATTTATAATTTAATTCATGATTCATGATTCGATTCATGATTTATGATTCATGATTTATTATTCAATTCATGATTCATGATTCAATTCATGATTCATGATTTAATTCATGATTCATGATTCGATTCATAATTCATGATTCATGATTCATGATTCAATTCATGATTAATGAGTCGATTCATGATTCATGATTCAATTCATGATTCATGATTTATGATTCAACTCATGATTCAATTCATGATTCATGATTCATGATTTGATTCATGATTCATGATTCCATTCATGATTCATGATTTGATTCATGATTCATGATTCATGATTCGATTCATGATTCCATTCATGATTCATGATTCCATTCATGATTCATCATTCCATTCATGATTCATGATTTATGATTCAATTCATGATTCATGATTTATGATTCAATTCATGATTCAATTCATGATTCATGATTTATGATTTAATTCATGATTCAATTCATGATTCATGATTCATGATTCATAATTCGATTCATGATTCATGATTCAATTCATGATTCATGATTTGATTCATGATTCATGATTCAATTCATGAATCATGATTCATGATTCATGATTCAATTCATGATTCATGATTCATGATTGAATTCATGATTCATTTCATGATTCATTATTCAATTCATGATTCATGATTCAATTCATGATTCATTTCATGATTCATGATTCAATTCCTGATTCATTTCATGATTCATGATTCATGATTTAATTCATGATTAATGATTCATAATTCAATTCATGATTCATGATGCAATTCATTATTCATGATTAAATTCATGATTCATGATTCAATTCATGATTCATGATTCGATTTATGATTCATGCTTCATTTCATGATTCGAGATTCATGATTCGATTCATGATTCATGATTCAATTCATGATTCATGATTCAATTCATGATTCATGATTCAATTCATGATTCATGATTCAATTCATGATTCATGATTTATGATTCAATTCATGATTCAATTCATGAATCAAATCATGATTCAATTCATGATTCATGATTCATGATTCAATTCATGATTCATGATTCAATTCATGATTCATGATTCAATTCATGATTCATGATTTATGATTCAATTCATGATTCATGATTCATTTCATGATTTGTGTTTCGATTCATAATTCATGATTCAATTCATGATTCATGATTCAATTCATGATTCATTATTCGATTCATTATTCATGATTCATGATTCATGATTCGATTCATGATTCTTGATTCATTTCATGATTCATGATTCATGATTCAATTCATGATTCATGTTTCGATTTATGATTCATGATTCGATTCATGATTCATGATTCGATTCATGATTCATGATTCAATTCATGATTCATGATTCATGATTCATGATTCAATTCATGATTCATGATTCATGATTCGATTCATGATTCATGATTCATGATTCGATTCATGATTCATGATTCGATTCATGATTCATGATTCGATTCATGATTCATGATTCAATTCATGATTTATGATTTATGATTCAATTTATGATTCAGTTCATGATTCATGATTCGATTCATGATTCATGATTCAATTCATGATTCATGATTCATTATTTAATTCATGATTCGATTCATGATTTATGATTCAATTCATGATTCATGATTCATGATTCATTTCATGATTCATGATTCGATTCATGATTCATGATTCATATTTCATGATTCAATTCATGATTCGATTCATGATTCATGATTCAATTCATGATTCATGATTTAAGATTCAATTCATGATTCAATTCATGATTCATGATTCATGATTCATGATTCCATTCATGATTCATGATTCCATTCATGATTCATGATTCAATTCATGATTCATGATTTATGATTCAATTCATGATTCAATTCATGATTCATGATTTATGATTCAATTCATGATTCAATTCATGATTCATGATTCATGATTCATGATTCGATTCATGATTCATGATTCAATTCATGATTCATGATTTGATTCATGATTCAATTCATGAATCATGATTCATGATTCATGATTCAATTCATGATTCATGATTCATGATTGAATTCATGATTCATTTCATGATTCATGATTCAATTCATGATTCATTTCATGATTCATGATTCAATTCCTGATTCATTTCATGATTCATGATTCATGATTTAATTCATGATTAATGATTCATGATTCAATTCATGATTCATGATGCAATTCATTATTCATGATTCAATTCATGATTCATGATTCAATTCATGATTCATGATTCGATTTATGATTCATGATTCAATTCATGATTCGAGATTCATGATTCGATTCATGATTTATGATTCAATTCATGATTCATGATTCGATTCATGATTCAATTCATGATTTATGATTCAATTCATGATTCATGATTCAATTCATGATTCATGATTCGATTAATGATTAATGATTTATGATTCGTTTCATGATTCATGATTCATTTTATGATTCATGTTTCGATTCATGTATCATGATTTGATTCATGATTCATGATTCGATTCATGATTCATGATTCATGATTCATGATTCAATTCATGATTCATGATTCGATTCATGATTTATGATTCATGATTCATTATTCAATTCATGATTCATGATTCGATTCATGATTCATGATTCAATTCATGATTTATGATTTATGATTCAATTTATAATTTAATTCATGATTCATGATTTGATTCATGATTCGATTCATGATTCATGATTCAATTCATGATTCATGATTCATTATTTAATTCTTGATTCGATTCATGATTCATGATTCAATTCATGATTCATGATTCAATTCATGATTCATGATTCGATTCATGATTCATGATTCATGATTCATGATTCATGATTCATGATTCAATTCATGATTAATGAGTCGATTCATGATTCATGATTCAATTCATGATTCATGATTTATGATTCAACTCATGATTCAATTCATGATTCATGATTCATGATTTGATTCATGATTCATGATTCCATTCATGATTCATGATTTGATTCATGATTCATGATTCATGATTCGATTCATGATTTCATTCATGATTCATGATTCCATTCATGATTCATGATTCAATTCATGATTCATGATTTATGATTCAATTCATGATTCAATTCATGATTCATGATTTATGATTTAATTCATGATTCAATTCATGATTCATGATTCATGATTCATGATTCGATTCATGATTCATGATTCAATTCATGATTCATGATTTGATTCATGATTCATGATTCAATTCATGAATCATGATTCATGATTCATGATTCAATTCATGATTCATGATTCATGATTCAATTCATGATTCATTTCATGATTCATTATTCAATTCATGATTCATAATTCAATTCATGATTCATTTCATGATTCATGATTTAATTCATGATTAATGATTCATGATTCAATTCATGATTCATGATGCAATTCATTATTCATGATTAAATTCATGATTCATGATTCAATTCATGATTCATGATTCGATTTATGATTCATGCTTCAATTCATGATTCGAGATTCATGATTCGATTCATGATTCATGATTCAATTCATGATTCATGATTCATGATTCGATTCATGATTCAATTCATGATTCATGATTCATGATTCATGATTCAATTCATGATTCGTGATTCATGATTCAAATCATGATTCAATTCATGAATCAAATCATGATTCAATTCATGATTCATGATTCATGATTCAATTCATGATTCATGATTCAATTCATGATTCATGATTCAATTCATGATTCATGATTTATAGTTCAATTCATGATTCATGATTCATTTCATGATTCGTGTTTCGATTCATAATTCATGATTCAATTCATGATTCATGATTCAATTCATGATTCATTATTCGATTCATTATTCATGATTCATGATTCATGATTCTATTCATGATTCATGTTCTGATTCATGATTCATGATTCGATTCATGATTCATGATTCGATTCATGATTCATGATTCGATTCATGTTTCATGATTCATGATTCAATTCATGATTCATGATTCATGATTCGATTCATGATTAATGATTCATGATTCGATTCATGATTCATGATTTATGATTCAATTCATGATTCATGATTCGATTCATGATTCATGATTCAATTCATGATTTATGATTTATGATTCAATTTATGATTCAATTCATGATTCATGATTCATGATTCAATTCATGATTCATGATTCAATTCATGAATTATGAGTCATTATTTAATTCATGATTCGATTCATGATTTATGATTCAATTCATGATTCATGATTCATGATTCATTTCATGATTCATGATTCGATTCATGATTCATGATTCATAATTCATGATTCAATTCATGATTCGATTCATGATTCAATTCATGATTCATGATTTAAGATTCAATTCATGATTCAATTCATGATTCATGATTCATGATTCATGATTCGATTCATGATTCATGATTTGATTCATGATTCATGATTCCATTCATGATTCATGATTCCATTCATGATTTATGATTCAATTCATGATTCAATTCATGATTCATGATTTATGATTCAATTCATGATTCAATTCATGATTCATGATTCATGATTCGATTCATGATTCATGATTCAATTCATGATTCATGATTAGATTCATGATTCAATTCATGAATCATGATTCATGATTCATGATTCAATTCATGATTCATGATTGAATTCATGATTCATTTCATGATTCATGATTCAATTCATGATTCATGATTCAATTCATGATTCATTTCATGATTCATGATTCAATTCCTGATTCATTTCATGATGCCTGATTCATGATTTAATTCATGATTAATGATTCATGATTCAATTCATGATTCATGATGCAATTCATTATTCATGATTCAATTCATGATTCATGATTCAATTCATGATTCATGATTAAATTCATGATTCATGATTCGATTTATGATTCATGATTCAATTCATGATTCGAGATTCATGATTCGATTCATGATTCATGATTCAATTCATGATTCATGATTCATGATTCGATTCATGATTCAATTCATGATTCACGATTCATGATTCATGATTCAATTCATGATTCATGATTCATGATTCAAATCATGATTCAATTCATGATTCATGATACAATTCATAATTTATGATTCGATTCATGATTCATGATTCAATTCATGATTCATGATTCGATTAATGATTAATGATTTATGATTAGTTTCATGATTCATGATTCATTTCATGATTCGTGTTTCGATTCATAATTCATGATTCAATTCATGATTCATGATTCAATTCATGATTCATGATTCAATTCATGATTCATTATTCGATTCATTATTCATGATTCATGATTCATGATTCGATTCATGATTCTTGATTCATTTCATGATTCATGATTCATGATTCAATTCATGATTTGAGATTCATGATTCGATTAATGATTCATGATTCAATTCATGATTCATGATTCATGATTCGATTCATGATTTAATTCATGATTCATAATTCATGATTCATGATTCAATTTATGATTCATGATTCATGATTCGATTCATGATTCATGATTCATGATTCATGATTCATGATTCAAATCATGATTCAATTTATGATTCATGATTCAATTCATGATTTATGATTCAATTCATGATTCATGATTTTATTCATAATTAATGATTTATGATTCGTTTCATGATTCATGATTCATTTCATGATTCGTGTTTCGATTCATAATTCAGGATTCAATTCATGATTCATGATTCAATTCTTGATTCATGATTCGATTCATTATTCATGATTCATGATTCATGATTCGATTCATGATTCTTGATTCATTTCATGATTCATGATTCATGATTCATGATTCAATTCATGATTCATGATTCAATTCATGATTCATGATTCGATTCATGATTTATGATTCATGATTCATTATTCAATTCATGATTCATGATTCGATTCATGATTCATGATTCGATTCATGATTCATGATTCAATTCATGATTTATGATTTATGATTCAATTTATGATTCAATTCATGATTCATGATTCGATTCATGATTCATGATTTATAATTCAATTCATGATTCATGATTCATGATTCATGATTCATGATTCGATTCATGATTCATGATTCGATTTATGATTCATGATTCAATTCATGATTCATGATTTATGATTCAATTCATGATTCAATTCATGATTCATGATTCAATTCATGATTCGAGATTCATGATTCGATTCATGATTCATGATTCATAATTCATGATTCGATTCATGATTCAATTTATGATTCATGATTCATGATTCGAATTATGATTCATTATTCATGATTTGATTCATAATTCATGATTCATGATTCAATTCATGATTCATGATTCGAGATTCAATTCATGATTCATGATTTATGATTCAATTCATGATTCAATTCATGATTCATGATTGATTTCATGATTCGAGATTCATGATTCGATAAATGATTCATGATTCAATTCATGATTCATGATTCATGATTCTTGATTCATGATTCAATTTATGATTCATGATTCATGATTCGATTCATGATTCATGATTCATGATTCAAATCATGATTCAATATATGATTCATGATTCAATTCATAATTTATGATTCAATTCATGATTTATGATTCGATTCATAATTAATGATTTATGATTCGTTTCATGATTCATGATTCATTTCATGATTCATGTTTCGATTCATAATTCATGATTCAATTCATGATTCATGATTCAATTCATGATTCATGATTCGATTCATTATTCATGATTCATGATTCTTGATTCAATTCATGATTCATGATGCAATTCAAGAATTATGATTCAAATCATGATTCATGATTCAATTCATGTTTCATGATTCGATTCATGATTCATGATTCAATTCATGATTCATGATTCGATTAATGATTCATGATTAATGATTCGATTCATGATTCATGATTCAATTCATGATTCATGATTTATGATTCAATTCATGATTCCATTCATGATTCATGATTCAATTCATGATTCGAGATTCATGATTCGATTAATGATTCGTGATTCAATTCATGATTCATGATTCGATTCATGACTTAATTCATGATTCATGATTCAATTCATGATTCATGATTCGATTCATGATTCATGATTCAAATCATTATTCATGATTCAATTCATGATTTATGATTCAAATCATGATTCTTGATTCAATTCATGATTCATGATTCGATTCATGATTAATGATTTATCATTCGTTTCATGATTCATGATTCATTTCATGATTCGTGTTTCGATTCATAATTCATATATTCAATTCATGATTCATGATTCAATTCATGATTCATGATTCGATTCATTATTCATGATTCATGATTCGATTCATGATTCTTGATTCATTTCATGATTCATGATTCATGATTCAATTCATGATTCATGTTTCGATTCATGTATCATGATTCGATTCATGATTCCTGATTTGATTCATGATTCATGATTCATGATTCAATTCATGATTCATGATTCAATTCATGATTCATGATTCGATTCATGATTTATGATTCATGATTCATTATTCAATTCATGATTCATGATTCAATTCATGATTAATGAGTCGATTTATGATTCGTGATTCAATTTATGATTCATGATTTATGATTCAACTCATGATTCAATTCATGATTCATGATTCATGATTCGATTTATGATTCATGATTCAATTCATGATTCATGATTTATGATTCAATTCATGATTCAATTCATGATTCATGATTTATTTCATGATTCGAGATTCATGATTCGATAAATGATTCATGATTCAATTCATGATTCATGATTCATGATTCAATTCATGATTTAATTCATGATTCATGATTCATGATTCATGATTCAATTTATGATTCATGATTCTTGATTCATTTCATGATTCATGATTCATGATTCAATTCATGATTCATGTTTCGATTCATGTATCATGATTCGATTCATGATTCCTGATTCGATTCATGATTCATGATTCATGATTCATGATTCAATTCATGATTCATGATTCAATTCATGATTCATGATTCGATTCATGATTTATGATTCATGATTCATTATTCAATTCATGATTCATGATTCGATTCATGATTCCTGATTCAATTCATGATTTATGATTTATGATTCAATTTATGATTCAATTCATGATTCATGATTTGATTCATGATTCGATTCATGATTCATGATTCAATTCATGATTCATGATTCATTATTTAATTCATGATTTGATTCATGATTCATGATTCAATTCATGATTCATGATTCATGATTCAATTCATGATTCATGATTCGATTCATGATTCATGATTCATGATTCAATTCATGATTAATGAGTCGATTCATGATTCATGATTCAATTTATGATTCATGATTTATGATTCAACTCATGATTCAATTCATGATTCATGATTCATGATTCGATTTATGTTTCATGATTCAATTCATGATTCATGATTCATAATTCATGATTCGATTCATGATTCAATTTATGATTCATGATTCATGATTCGAATTATGATTCATTATTCATGATTTGATTCATAATTCATGATTCATGATTCAATTCATGATTCATGATTCGAGATTCAATTCATGATTCATGATTTATGATTCAATTCATGATTCAATTCATGATTCATGATTGATTTCATGATTCGAGATTCATGATTCGATAAATGATTCATGATTCAATTCATGATTCATGATTCATGATTCTTGATTCATGATTCAATTTATGATTCATGATTCATGATTCGATTCATGATTCATGATTCATGATTCAAATCATGATTCAATATATGATTCATGATTCAATTCATAATTTATGATTCAATTCATGATTTATGATTCGATTCATAATTAATGATTTATGATTCGTTTCATGATTCATGATTCATTTCATGATTCATGTTTCGATTCATAATTCATGATTCAATTCATGATTCATGATTCAATTCATGATTCATGATTCGATTCATTATTCATGATTCATGATTCTTGATTCAATTCATGATTCATGATGCAATTCAAGAATTATGATTCAAATCATGATTCATGATTCAATTCATGTTTCATGATTCGATTCATGATTCATGATTCAATTCATGATTCATGATTCGATTAATGATTCATGATTAATGATTCGATTCATGATTCATGATTCAATTCATGATTCATGATTTATGATTCAATTCATGATTCCATTCATGATTCATGATTCAATTCATGATTCGAGATTCATGATTCGATTAATGATTCGTGATTCAATTCATGATTCATGATTCGATTCATGACTTAATTCATGATTCATGATTCAATTCATGATTCATGATTCGATTCATGATTCATGATTCAAATCATTATTCATGATTCAATTCATGATTTATGATTCAAATCATGATTCTTGATTCAATTCATGATTCATGATTAATGATTTATCATTCGTTTCATGATTCATGATTCATTTCATGATTCGTGTTTCGATTCATAATTCATATATTCAATTCATGATTCATGATTCAATTCATGATTCATGATTCGATTCATTATTCATGATTCATGATTCATGATTCGATTCATGATTCTTGATTCATTTCATGATTCATGATTCATGATTCAATTCATGATTCATGTTTCGATTCATGTATCATGATTCAATTCATGATTCCTGATTTGATTCATGATTCATGATTCATGATTCAATTCATGATTCATGATTCAATTCATGATTCATGATTCGATTCATGATTTATGATTCATGATTCATTATTCAATTCATGATTCATGATTCAATTCATGATTAATGAGTCGATTTATGATTCGTGATTCAATTTATGATTCATGATTTATGATTCAACTCATGATTCAATTCATGATTCATGATTCATGATTCGATTTATGATTCATGATTCAATTCATGATTCATGATTTATGATTCAATTCATGATTCAATTCATGATTCATGATTTATTTCATGATTCGAGATTCATGATTCGATAAATGATTCATGATTCAATTCATGATTCATGATTCATGATTCAATTCATGATTTAATTCATGATTCATAATTCATGATTCATGATTCAATTTATGATTCATGATTCTTGATTCATTTCATGATTCATGATTCATGATTCAATTCATGATTCATGTTTCGATTCATGTATCATGATTCGATTCATGATTCCTGATTCGATTCATGATTCATGATTCATGATTCATGATTCAATTCATGATTCATGATTCAATTCATGATTCATGATTCGATTCATGATTTATGATTCATGATTCATTATTCAATTCATGATTCATGATTCGATTCATGATTCCTGATTCAATTCATGATTTATGATTTATGATTCAATTTATGATTCAATTCATGATTCATGATTTGATTCATGATTTGATTCATGATTCATGATTCAATTCATGATTCATGATTCATTATTTAATTCATGATTTGATTCATGATTCATGATTCAATTCATGATTCATGATTCATGATTCAATTCATGATTCATGATTCGATTCATGATTCATGATTCATGATTCAATTCATGATTAATGAGTCGATTCATGATTCATGATTCAATTTATGATTCATGATTTATGATTCAACTCATGATTCAATTCATGATTCATGATTCATGATTCGATTTATGATTCATGATTCAATTCATGATTCATGATTTATGATTCAATTCATGATTCAATTCATGATTCATTTCATGATTCGAGATTCATGATTCGATAAATGATTCATGATTCAATTCATGATTCATGTTTCGATTCATGTATCATGATTCGATTCATGATTCCTGATTTGATTCATGATTCATGATTCATGATTCAATTCATGATTCATGATTCAATTCATGATTCATGATTCGATTCATGATTTATGATTCATGATTCATTATTCAATTCATGATTCATGATTCGATTCATGATTCATGATTCAATTCATGATTTATGATTTATGATTCAATTTATGATTCAATTCATGATTCATGATTTGATTCATGATTCGAGATTCATGATTCGATAAATGATTCATGATTCAATTCTTGATTCATGATTCATGATTCAATTCATGATTTAATTTATGATTCATGATTCATGATTCATGATTCAATTTATGATTCATGATTCTTGATTCATTTCATGATTCATGATTCATGATTCAATTCATGATTCATGTTTCGATTCATGTATCATGATTCGATTCATGATTCCTGATTTGATTCATGATTCATGATTCATGATTAATGATTCAATTCATGATTCATGATTCAATTCATGATTCATGATTCGATTCATGATTTATGATTCATGATTCATTATTCAATTCATGATTCATGATTCGATTCATGATTCCTGATTCAATTCATGATTTATGATTTATGATTCAATTTATGATTCAATTCATGATTCATGATTTGATTCATGATTCGATTCATGATTCATGATTCAATTCATGATTCATGATTCATTATTTAATTCATGATTTGATTCATGATTCATGATTCATGATTCAATTCATGATTCATGATTCGATTCATGATTCATGATTCATGATTCATGATTCAATTCATGATTAATGAGTCGATTCATGATTCATGATTCAATTTATGATTCATGATTTATGATTCAACTCATGATTTAATTCATGATTCATGATTCATGATTCGATTTATGATTCATGATTCAATTCATGATTCATGATTTATGATTCAATTCATGATTCAATTCATGATTCATGATTGATTTCATGATTCGAGATTCATGATTCGATAAATGATTCATGATTCAATTCATGATTCATGATTCATGATTCAATTCATGATTTAATTCATGATTCATGATTCATGATTCATGATTCAATTTATGATTCATGATTCATGATTCGATTCATGATTCATGATTCAAATCATTATTCAATATATGATTCATGATTCAATTCATGATTTATGATTCAATTCATGATTCATGATTCGATTCATAATTAATGATTTATGATTTGTTTCATGATTCATGATTCATTTCATGATTCGTGTTTCGATTCATAATTCATGATTCAATTCATGATTCATGATTCAATTCATGATTCATGATTCGATTCATTATTCATGATTCATGATTCATGATTCGATTCATGATTCTTGATTCATTTCATGATTCATGATTCATGATTCAATTCATGATTTATGATGCAATTCATGAATTATGATTCAAATCATGATTCATGATTCAATTCATGTTTCATGATTCATGATTCAATTCATGTTTCATGATTCATGATTCAATTCATGATTCATGATTCGATTTTTGATTCATGATTCGTGATTCAATTCATGATTCATGATTCAATTCATGATTCCATTCATGATTCATGATTCAATTCAAGATTCGAGATTCATGATTCGATTCATGATTCGTGATTCAATTCATGATTCGATTCATGATTTAATTCATGATTCATGATTCATGATTCAATTCATGATTCATGATTCATGATTCGATTCATGATTCATGATTCAAATCATGATTCATGATTAAATTCATGATTTATGATTCAAATCATGATTCTTGATTCAATTCATGATTCATGATTCGATTCATGATTAATGATTTATCATTCGTTTCATGATTCATGATTCATTTCATGATTTGTGTTTTGATTCATAATTCATGATTCAATTCATGATTCATGAATCAATTCATGATTCATGATTCGATTCATTATTAACGATTCATGATTCATGATTCGATTCATGATTCTTAATTCATTTCATGATTCATGATTCATGATTCAATTCATGATTCATGTTTCGATTCATGATTCATGATTCGATTCATGATTCATGATTCATGATTCATGATTCAATTCATGATTCAATTCATGATTCATGATTCATGATTCAAATCATGATTCAATTCATGATTCATGATTCAATTCATAATTTATGATTCGATTCATGATTCATGATTCAATTCATGATTCGATTAATGATTAATGATTTATGATTCGTTTCATGATTCATGATTCATTTCATGATTCGTGTTTCGATTCATAATTCATGATTCAATTCATGATTCATGATTCAATTCATGATTCATGATTCAATTCATGATTCATGATTCAATTCATGATTCATTATTCGATTCATTATTCATGATTCATGATTCATGATTCGATTCATGATTCTTGATTCATTTCATGATTCATGATTCATGATTCAATTCATGATTTGAGATTCATGATTCGATTAATGATTCATGATTCAATTCATGATTCATGATTCATGATTCGATTCATGATTTAATTCATGATTCATAATTCATGATTCATGATTCAATTTATGATTCATGATTCATGATTCGATTCATGATTCATGATTCATGATTCATGATTCATGATTCATGATTCAAATCATGATTCAATTCATGATTCATGATTCAATTCATGATTTATGATTCAATTCATGATTCATGATTTTATTCATAATTAATGATTTATGATTCGTTTCATGATTCATGATTCATTTCATGATTCGTGTTTCGATTCATAATTCAGGATTCAATTCATGATTCATGATTCAATTCTTGATTCATGATTCGATTCATTATTCATGATTCATGACTCATGATTCGATTCATGATTCTTGATTCATTTCATGATTCATGATTCATGATTCATGATTCAATTCATGATTCATGATTCAATTCATGATTCATGATTCGATTCATGATTTATGATTCATGACTCATTATTCAATTCATGATTCATGATTCGATTCATGATTCATGATTCGATTCATGATTCATGATTCGATTCATGATTCATGATTCAATTCATGATTTATGATTTATGATTCAATTTATGATTCAATTCATGATTCATGATTCGATTCATGATTCATGATTTATAATTCAATTCATGATTCATGATTCATAATTCATGATTCAATTCATGATTCATGATTCAATTCATGATTCATGATTCGATTCATGATTCATGATTCATGATTCATGATTCATGATTCGATTCATGATTCATGATTTATGATTCAATTCATGATTCATGATTCGATTCATGATTCATGATTCAATTCATGATTTATGATTCATGATTCATTTCATGATTCATGATTCGATTCATGATTCATGATTCATAATTCATGATTCATAATTCATGATTCAATTCATGATTCATGATTCGATTCATGATTCATGATTCAATTCATGATTCATGATTTATGATTCAATTCATGATTCAATTCATGATTCATGATTCATAATTCGATTCATGATTCATGATTCGATTTATGATTCATGATTCAATTCATGATTCATGATTTATGATTCAATTCATGATTCAATTCATGATTTATGGTTCAATTCATGATTCAATTCATAATTCATGATTTAATTCATGATTCGAGATTCATGATTCGATTCATGATTCATGATTCATGTTTCATGATTCAATTCATGATTCATGATTCATGTTTCATGATTCAATTAATGATTCATGATTCATGATTCGATTCAAAATTCATGATTCATGATTCAATTCATGATTCATGATTCGATTTATGATTCATGATTCAATTCATGATTCATGATTTATGATTCAATTCATGATTCAATTCATGATTCAATTCATGATTAGAGATTCATGATTCGGTTAATGATTCATGATTCAATTCATGATTCATGATTCATGATTCGATTCATGATTTAATTCATGATTTATGATTCAATTCATGATTCATGATTTTATTCATAATTAATGATTTATGATTCGTTTCATGATTCATGATTTAATTCATGATTCATGATTCAATTCATTATTCATGATTCATGATTCATGATTCGATTCATGATTCTTGATTCATTTCATGATTCATGATTCATTTCATGATTCGTGTTTCGATTCATAATTCATATATTCAATTCATGATTCATGATTCAATTCATGATTCATGATTCGATTCATTATTCATGATTCATGATTCATGATTCGATTCATGATTCTTGATTCATTTCATGATTCATGATTCATGATTCAATTCATGATTCATGTTTCGATTCATGTATCATGATTCGATTCATGATTCCTGATTTGATTCATGATTCATGATTCATGATTCAATTCATGATTCATGATTCAATTCATGATTCATGATTCGATTCATGATTTATGATTCATGATTCATTATTCAATTCATGATTCATGATTCAATTCATGATTCATGATTCGATTCATTATTCATGATTCATGATTCATGATTCGATTCATGATTCTTGATTCATTTCATGATTCATGATTCATGATTCAATTCATGATTCATGTTTCGCTTCATGTATCATGATTCGATTCATGATTCCTGATTTGATTCATGATTCATGATTCATGATTCAATTCATGATTCATGATTCAATTCATGATTCATGATTCGATTCATGATTTATGATTCATGATTCATTATTCAATTCATGATTTATGATTCAACTCATGATTCAATTCATGATTCATGATTCATGATTCGATTTATGATTCATGATTCAATTCATGATTCATGATTTATGATTCAATTCATGATTCAATTCATGATTCATGATTTTTTTCATGATTCGAGATTCATGATTCGATAAATGATTCATGATTCAATTCATGATTCATGATTCATGATTCAATTCATGATTTAATTCATGATTCATGATTCATGATTCATGATTCAATTTATGATTCATGATTCTTGATTCATTTCATGATTCATGATTCATGATTCAATTCATGATTCATGTTTCGATTCATGTATCATGATTCGATTCATGATTCCTGATTCGATTCATGATTCATGATTCATGATTCATGATTCAATTCATGATTCATGATTCAATTCATGATTCATGATTCGATTCATGATTTATGATTCATGATTCATTATTCAATTCATGATTCATGATTCGATTCATGATTCCTGATTCAATTCATGATTTATGATTTATGATTCAATTTATGATTCAATTCATGATTCATGATTTGATTCATGATTCGATTCATGATTCATGATTCAATTCATGATTCATGATTCATAATTTAATTCATGATTTGATTCATGATTCATGATTCAATTCATGATTCATGATTCATGATTCAATTCATGATTCATGATTCGATTCATGATTCATGATTCATGATTCATGATTCAATTCATGATTAATGAGTCGATTCATGATTCATGATTCAATTTATGATTCATGATTTATGATTCAACTCATGATTCAATTCATGATTCATGATTCATGATTCGATTTATGATTCATGATTCAATTCATGATTCATGATTTATGATTCAATTCATGATTCAATTCATGATTCATGATTGATTTCATGATTCGAGATTCATGATTCGATAAATGATTCATGATTCAATTCATGATTCATGTTTCGATTCATGTATCATGATTCGATTCATGATTCCTGATTTGATTCATGATTCATGATTAATGATTCAATTCATGATTCATGATTCAATTCATGATTCATGATTCGATTCATGATTTATGATTCATGATTCATTATTCAATTCATGATTCATGATTCGATTCATGATTCATGATTCAATTCATGATTTATGATTTATGATTCAATTTATGATTCAATTCATGATTCATGATTTGATTCATGATTCGAGATTCATGATTCGATAAATGATTCATGATTCAATTCATGATTCATGATTCATGATTCAATTCATGATTTAATTTATGATTCATGATTCATGATTCATGATTCAATTTATGATTCATGATTCTTGATTCATTTCATGATTCATGATTCATGATTCAATTCATGATTCATGTTTCGATTCATGTATCATGATTCGATTCATGATTCCTGATTCGATTCATGATTCATGATTCATGATTCATTATTCAATTCATGATTCATGATTCGATTCATGATTCCTGATTCAATTCATGATTTATGATTTATGATTCAATTTATGATTCAATTCATGATTCATGATTTGATTCATGATTCGATTCATGATTCATGATTCAATTCATGATTCATGATTCATTATTTAATTCATGATTTGATTCATGATTCATGATTCAATTCATGATTCATGATTCGATTCATGATTCATGATTCAATTCATGATTCATGATTTATGATTCAATTCATGATTCATGATTTGATTCATGATTCATGATTCATGATTCAATTCATGATTCATGATTCGATTCATGATTCATGATTCAATTCATGATTCATGATTTATGATTCAATTCATGATTTATGATTTATAAATCAATTCATGATTCAATTAATGATTCATGATTCATGATTCGATTCATGATTCAATTCATGATTCATGATTTGATTCATGATTCATGATTCAAATCATGAATCATGATTCATGATTCATGATTTAATTCATGATTTGATTCATGATTCATGATTCAATTCATGATTCATGATTCGATTCATGATTCATGATTCAATTCATGATTCATGATTTATGATTCAATTCATGATTCATGATTTGATTCATGATTCATGATTCATGATTAAATTCATGATTCATTTCATGATTCATGATTCAATTCATGATTCATTTCATGATTCATGATTCAATTCATTATTCATGATTCATGATTCAATTCATGATTCAATTCATGATTCATTTCATGATTCATGATTCAATTCATGATTCATTTCATGATTCATGATTTAATTCATGATTAATGATTCATGATTCAATTCATGATTCATGATGCAATTCATGATTCATGATTATATTCATGATTCATGATTCAATTCATGATTCATGATTCGATTTATGATTCATGATTCAATTCATGATTCATGATTTGATTCATGATTCATGATTCGATTCATGATTCATGATTCATGATTCATAATTCATGATTCGATTCATGATTCATGATTCTTGATTTAATTCATGATTTATGATTCAATTCATGATTCATGATTCAATTCATCATTCATTTTTCAATTCATGATTCGAGATTCATGATTCGAATCATGATTCAGGATTCAATTCATGATTCATGATTCAATTCATGATTCATGATTCAATTCATGATTCATTTCATGATTCATGATTCGATTCATGATTCATGATTCGATTCATGATTCATTATTCGATTCATGATTCATGATTCGATTCATGATTCATGATTCATAATTCATGATTCAATTCATGATTCATGTTTCATGATTCAATTCATGATTCATGATTCAATTCATGATTCATGATTCGATTCATGATTCATGATTCAGGATTCATGATTCATGATTCGATTCATGATTCATTATTCATGATACAATTCATGATTCATGATTCGATTCATGATTCATGATTCATGATTAAATTCATGATTCATGATTCGATTCATGATTCTTGATTCATGATTTGATTCATGATTCATGATTCATGATTCAATTTATGATTCATGATTCGATTTATGATTCATGATTCAATTCATGATTCATGATTTATGATTCAATTCATGATTCAATTCATGATTCATGATTCAATTCATGATTCGAGATTCATGATTCGATTCATGATTCATGATTCAATTTATGATTCATGATTTAATTCATGATTCATGATTCAATTCATGAATCATGATTCATGATTCGATTCATGATTCATGATTCATGATTCATGATTCAAATCATGATTCAAATCATGATTCTTGATTCATTTCATGATTCATGATTTATGATTCATGATTCAATTCATGATTCATGTTTCGATTCATGATTCATGATTCGATTCATGATTCATGATTCATAATTCATGATTCAATTCATGATTAATGATTCATGATTCATGATTCAATTCATGATTCATGATTCAATTCATGATTCATGATTCGATTCATGATTAATGATTTATGATTCGTTTCATGATTCATGATTCATTTCATGATTCGTGTTTCGATTCATAATTCGAGATTCATGATTCGATTCATGATTCATGATTCAATTCATGATTCATGATTCAATTCATGATTCATGATTCAATTCATGATTCATTTCATGATTCATGATTTGATTCATGATTCATGATTCGATTCATGATTCATGATTCGATTCATGATTCATAATTCATGATTCAATTCATGATTCATGTTTCATGATTCAATTCATGATTCAATTCATGATTCATGATTCAATTCATGATTCATGATTCGATTCATGATTCATGATTCAGGATTCATGATTCATGATTCGATTCATGTTTCATGATTCATGATACAATTCATGATTCATGATTCGATTCATGATTCATGATTAAATTCATGATTCATGATTCGATTCATGATTCTTGATTCATGATTCGATTCATGATTCATGATTCGATTTATGATTCATGATTCAATTCATGATTCATGATTTATGATTCAATTCATGATTCAATTCATGATTCAATTCATTATTCGAGATTCATGATTCGATTCATGATTCCTGATTCATGATTCATGATTCGATTCATGATTCAATTCATGATTCATGATTCATGATTCATGATTTAATTCATGATTCAAATCATGATTCATGATTCATGATTTGATTCATGATTCATGATTCGATTCATGATTCATGATTCAATTTATGATTCATGATTTGATTTATGATTCATGATTCAATTCATGATTCATGATTCGATTCATGATTAATGATTTATGATTCGTTTCATGATTCATGATTCATTTCATGATTCATGATTCGATTCATGATTTATGATTCAATTCATGATTCATGATTCAATTCATGATTCATGATTCGATTCATTTTTCATGATTCATGATTCATGATTCGATTCAAGATTCTTGATTCATTTCATGATTCATGATTCATGATTCATGATTCAATTCATGATTCATGTTTCGATTCATGATTCATGATTCGATTCATGATTCATGATTCATGATTCAATTCATGATTCATGATTCATGATTCATGATTCAGTTCATGATTCATGATTCAATTCATGATTCATGATTCGATTCATGATTCATGATTCATGATTCGATTCATGATTCATGATTCGATTCATGATTCATGATTTATGATTCAATTCATGATTCATGATTCAATTCATAATTCATGATTCAATTCATGATTTATGATTTATGAATCAATTTTTGAATTAATTCATGGTTCATGAATTATGATTCATGATTCATGATTCGATTCATGATTCATGATTCAATTCATGATTCATGATTTTTTATTTAATTCATGATTTGATTAATGATTTATGATTCAATTCATGATTTATGATTCATGATTCATTTCATGATTCATGATTCGATTCATGATTCATGATTCATAATTCATGATTCAATTCATGATTCATGATTCGATTCATGATTCATGATTCAATTCATGATTCATGAATTATGATTCAATTCATGATTCAATTCATGATTCATGATTCAATTCATGATTCATGATTCGATTCATTATTCATGATTCATGATTCATGATTCGATTCATGAATCATGATTCATGATTCATGATTCAATTCATGATTCATGATTCATGATTAAATTCATGATTTATTTCATGATTCATGATTCAATTCATTATTCATGATTCATGATTCATGATTCAATTCATTATTCATGATTCATGATTCAATTCATGATTCAATTCATGATTCATTTCATGATTCATGATTCAATTCATGATTCATTTCATGATTCATGATTCATGATTTAATTCATGATTAATGATTCATGATTCAATTCATGATTCATGATGCAATTCATGATTCATGATTATATTCATGATTCATGATTCAATTCATGATTCATGATTCGATTTATGATTCATAATTCATGATTCATGATTTGATTCATGATTCATGATTCGATTCATGATTCATGATTCATGATTCATAATTCATGATTCGATTCATGATTCATGATTCTTGATTTAATTCATGATTTATGATTCAATTCATGATTCATGATTCAATTCATCATTCATTTTTCAATTCATGATTCGAGATTCATGATTCGAATCATGATTCAGGATTCAATTCATGATTCATGATTCAATTCATGATTCATGATTCGATTCATGATTCATTATTCGATTCATGATTCATGATTCGATTCATGATTCATGATTCATAATTCATGATTCAATTCATGATTCATGTTTCATGATTCAATTCATGATTCATGATTCAATTCATGATTCATGATTCGATTCATGATTCATGATTCATGATTCATGATTCATGATTCGATTCATGATTCATTATTCATGATACAATTCATGATTCATGATTCAATTCATGATTCATGATTCATGATTAAATTCATGATTTATGATTCGATTCATGATTCTTGATTCATGATTCGATTCATGATTCATGATTCATGATTCAATTTATGATTCATGATTCGATTTATGATTCATGATTCAATTCATGATTCATGATTTATGATTCAATTCATGATTCAATTCATGATTCATGATTCAATTCATGATTCGAGATTCATGATTCGATTCATGATTCATGATTCAATTTATGATTCATGATTTAATTCATGATTCATGATTCAATTCATGAATCATGATTCATGATTCTATTCATGATTCATGATTCATGATTCATGATTCAAATCATGATTCAAATCATGATTCATGATTCAATTCATGAATCATGATTCGATTCATTATTCATGATTCATGATTCATGATTCGATTCATGATTCTTGATTCATTTCATGATTCATGATTCATGATTCATGATTCAATTCATGATTCATGTTTCGATTCATGATTCATGATTCATAATTCATGATTCAATTCATGATTCATGATTCATGATTCATGATTCAATTCATGATTAATGATTTATGATTCGTTTCATGATTCATGATTCATTTCATGATTCGTGTTTCGATTCATAATTCATGATTCAATTCATGATTCATGATTCAATTCATGATTCATGATTCGATTCATTATTCATGATTCATGATTCATGATTCATGATTCATGATTCAATTCATGATTCATGTTTCGATTCATGATTCATGATTCGATTCATGATTCATGATTCATAATTCATGATTCAATTCATGATTCATGATTCATGATTCAGTTCATGATTCATGATTCAATTCATGATTCATGATTCGATTCATGATTCATGATTCATGATTCGATTCATGATTCATGATTCGATTCATGATTCATGATTTATGATTCAATTCATGATTCATGATTCAATTCATGATTCATGATTCAATTCATGATTCATGATTCATTATTTAATTCATGATTTGATTCATGATTTATGATTCAATTCATGATTTATGATTCATGATTCATTTCATGATTCATGATTCGATTCATGATTCATGATTCATAATTCATGATTCAATTCATGATTCATGATTCGATTCATGATTCATGATTCAATTCATGATTCATGATTTATGATTCAATTCATGATTCAATTCATGATTCATGATTCAATTCATGATTCATGATTCAATTAATGATTCATGATTTGATTCATTATTCATGGTTCATGATTCATGATTCAATTCATGATTCTTGATTCATTTCATGATTCATGATTCATGATTCAATTCATGATTCATGTTTCGATTTATGATTCATGATTCGATTCATGATTCATGATTCATAATTCATGATTCAATTCATGATTCATGATTCATTATTCAGTTCATGATTCATGATTCGATTCATTATTCATGATTCATGATTCATGATTCATGATTCGATTCATGATTCTTGATTCATTTCATGATTCATGATTCATGATTCAATTCATGATTCATGTTTCGATTCATGATTCATGATTCGATTCATGATTCATGATTTATGATTCAATTCATGATTCATGATTCGATTCATTATTCAATTCATGATTCATGATTCATGATTCGATTCATGATTCTTGATTCATTTCATGATTCATGATTCAATTCATGATTCATGTTTCGATTTATGATTCATGATTCAATTCATGATTCATTTCATGATTCATGATTCATGATTTAATTCATGAATAATGATTCATGATTCAATTCATGATTCATGATGCAATTCATGATTCATGATTATATTCATGATTCATGATTCAATTCATGATTCATGATTCGATTTATGATTCATGATTCAATTCATGATTCATGATTCATGATTTGATTTATGATTCATGATTCATAATTCATTATTCGATTTATGATTCATGATTCATGATTTAATTCATGATTCATGATTCAATTCATGATTCATGATTCATGATTCATAATTCATGATTCGATTCATGATTCATGATTCTTGATTTAATTCATGATTTATGTTTCGATTCATGATTCATGATTCGATTCATGATTCATGATTCGATTCATTCATGATTCAATTCATGATTCAATTCATGATTCATTTTTCAATTCATGATTCGAGATATATGATTCGATTCATGATTCATGATTCAATTCATGATTCATGATTCAATTCATGATTCATGATTCAATTCATGATTCGATTCATGATTCATGATTCGATTCATGATTCATGATTCGATTCATGATTCATGATTCGATTCATGATTCATAATTCATGATTCAATTCATGATTCATTTCATGATTCAATTCATGATTCATGATTCAATTCATGATTCATGATTCGATTCATGATTCATGATTCAGGATTCATGATTCATGATTCGATTCATGATTCATGATTCATGATACAATTCATGATTCATGATTCGATTCATAATTCATGATTAAATTCATGATTCATGATTCGATTCATGATTCATGATTCGATTTATGATTCATGATTCAATTCATGATTCATGATTTATGATTCAATTCATGATTCAATTCATGATTCATGATTCAATTCATTATTCGAGATTCATGATTCGATTCATGTTTCATGATTCATGATTCATGATTCGATTCATGATTCAATTCATGATTCATGATTCATGATTCATGATTCAATTCATGATTCAATTCATGATTCATGATTCATGATTCATGATTTGATTCATGATTCATGATTCGATTCATGATTCATGATTCAATTTATGATTCATGATTTGATTCATGATTCATGATTCAATTCATGAATCATGATTCATGATTCATGATTCAATTCATGATTCATGATTCATGATTAAATTCATGATTCATTTCATGATTCATGATTCAATTCATGATTCATTTCATGATTCATGATTCAATTCATTATTCATGATTCATGATTCAATTCATGATTCAATTCATGATTCATTTCATGATTCCTGATTCAATTCATGATTCATTTCATGATTCATGATTCATGATTTAATTCATGATTAATGATTCATGATTCAATTCATGATTCATGATGCAATTCATGATTCATGATTATATTCATGATTCATGATTCAATTCATGATTCATGATTCGATTTATGATTCATGATTCAATTCATGATTCATGATTCATGATTTGATTCATGATTCATGATTCGATTCATGATTCATGATTCATGATTCATAATTCATGATTCGATTCATGATTCATGATTCTTGATTTAATTCATGATTTATGATTCAATTCATGATTCATGATTCAATTCATCATTCATTTTTCAATTCATGATTCGAGATTCATGATTCGAATCATGATTCAGGATTCAATTCATGATTCATGATTCAATTCATGATTCATGATTCAATTCATGATTCATGATTCAATTCATGATTCATTTCATGATTCATGATTCGATTCATGATTCATGATTCGATTCATGATTCATTATTCGATTCATGATTCATGATTCGATTCATGATTCATGATTCATAATTCATGGTTCAATTCATGATTCATGTTTCATGATTCAATTCATGATTCATGATTCAATTCATGATTCATGATTCAATTCATGATTCATGATTCGATTCATGATTCATGATTCAGGATTCATGATTCATGATTCGATTCATGATTCATTATTTATGATACAATTCATGATTCATGATTCGATTCATGATTCATGATTCATGATTAAATTCATGATTCATGATTCGATTCATGATTCTTGATTCATGATTTGATTCATGATTCATGATTCATGATTCAATTTATGATTCATGATTCGATTTATGATTCATGATTCAATTCATGATTCATGATTTATGATTCAATTCATGATTCAATTCATGATTCATGATTCAATTCATGATTCGAGATTCATGATTCGATTCATGATTCATGATTCAATTTATGATTCATGATTTAATTCATGATTCATGATTCAATTCATGAATCATGATTCATGATTCGATTCATGATTCATGATTCATGATTCAAATCATGATTCAAATCATGATTCTTGATTCATTTCATGATTCATGATTTATGATTCATGATTCAATTCATGATTCATGTTTCGATTCATGATTCATGATTCGATTCATGATTCATGATTCATGATTCATGATTCAAATCATGATTCAAATCATGATTCTTGATTCATTTCATGATTCATGATTTATGATTCATGATTCAATTCATGATTCATGTTTCGATTCATGATTCATGTTTCGATTCATGATTCATGATTCGATTCATGATTCATGATTCAATTCATGATTCATGATTCGATTCATGATTAATGATTTATGATTCGTTTCATGATTCATGATTCATTTCATGATTCGTGTTTCGATTCATAATTCGAGATTCATGATTCGATTCATGATTCATGATTCAATTCATGATTCATGATTCAATTCATGATTCATGATTCAATTCATGATTCATTTCATGATTCATGATTTGATTCATGATTCATGATTCGATTCATGATTCATGATTCGATTCATGATTCATAATTCATGATTCAATTCATGATTCATGTTTCATGATTCAATTCATGATTCAATTCATGATTCATGATTCAATTCATGATTCATGATTCGATTCATGATTCATGATTCAGGATTCATGATTCATGATTCGATTCATGTTTCATGATTCATGATACAATTCATGATTCATGATTCGATTCATGATTCATGGTTAAATTCATGATTCATGATTCGATTCATGATTCTTGATTCATGATTCGATTCATGATTCATGATTCGATTTATGATTCATGATTCAATTCATGATTCATGATTTATGATTCAATTCATGATTCAATTCATGATTCAATTCATTATTCGAGATTCATGATTCGATTCATGATTCCTGATTCATGATTCATGATTCGATTCATGATTCAATTCATGATTCATGATTCATGATTCATGATTTAATTCATGATTCAAATCATGATTCATGATTCATGATTCATGATTTGATTCATGATTCATGATTCGATTCATGATTCATGATTCAATTTATGATTCATGATTTGATTCATGATTCATGATTCAATTCATGATTCATGATTCGATTCATGATTAATGATTTATGATTCGTTTCATGATTCATGATTCATTTCATGATTCATGATTCGATTCATGATTTATGATTCAATTCATGATTCATGATTCAATTCATGATTCATGATTCGATTCATTTTTCATGATTCATGATTCATGATTCGATTCAAGATTCTTGATTCATTTCATGATTCATGATTCATGATTCAATTCATGATTCATGTTTCGATTCATGATTCGATTCATGATTCATGATTCATGATTCAATTCATGATTCATGATTCATGATTCATGATTCAGTTCATGATTCATGATTCAATTCATGATTCATGATTCGATTCATGATTCATGATTCATGATTCGATTCATGATTCATGATTCGATTCATGATTCATGATTTATGATTCAATTCATGATTCATGATTCAATTCATAATTCATGATTCAATTCATGATTTATGATTTATGAATCAATTTTTGAATTAATTCATGGTTCATGATTCATGATTCATGATTCATGATTCGATTCATGATTCATGATTCAATTCATGATTCATGATTCATTATTTAATTCATGATTTGATTAATGATTTATGATTCAATTCATGATTTATGATTCATGATTCATTTCATGATTCATGATTCGATTCATGATTCATGATTCATAATTCATGATTCAATTCATGATTCATGATTCGATTCATGATTCATGATTCATTATTCAATTCATGATTCATGTTTCGATTTATGATTCATGATTCGATTCATGATTCATGATTCATAATTCATGATTCAATTCATGATTCATGATTCATGATTCATTATTCAGTTCATGATTCATGATTCAATTCATTATTCATGATTCATGATTCATGATTCGATTCATGATTCTTGATTCATTTCATGATTCATGATTCATGATTCAATTCATGATTCATGTTTTGATTCGTGATTCATGATTCGATTCATGATTCATGATTCGATTCATTCATGATTCAATTCAGGATTCAATTCATGATTCATTTTTCAATTCATGATTCGAGATTCATGATTCGATTCATGATTCATGATTCAATTCATGATTCATGATTCGATTCATGATTCATGATTCATAATTCATGATTCAATTCATGATTCATGTTTCATGATTCAATTCATGATTCATGATTCAATTCATGATTCATGATTCGATTCATGATTCATGATTCAGGATTCATGATTCATGATTCGATTCATGATTCATGATTCATGATACAATTCATGATTCATGATTCGATTCATGATTCATGATTAAATTCATGATTCATGATTCGATTCATGATTCTTGATTCATGATTCGATTCATGATTCATGATTCATGATTCAATTCATGATTCATGATTCGATTTATGATTCATGATTCAATTCATGATTCATGATTCAATTCATGATTCAATTCATGATTCATGATTCAATTCATGATTCGAGATTCATGATTCGATTCATGATTCATGATTCAATTCATGATACATGATTCGATTCATGATTTAATTCATGATTCAATTCATGATTCATGATTCATGATTCATGATTCGATTCATGATTCATGATTCAATTTATGATTCATGATTTAATTCATGATTCATGATTCAATTCATGAATCATGATTCATGATTCGATTCATGATTCATGATTCATAATTCATTATTCAATTCATGATTCATGATTCGATTCATGATTCATGATTCAATTCATGATTCATGATTTATGATTCAATTCATGATTCAATTCATGATTCATGATTCAATTCATGATTCATGATTCGATTCATGATTCTTGATTCATTTCATGATTCATGATTCATGATTCAATTCATGATTCATGTTTCGATTTATGATTCATGATTCGATTCATGATTCATGATTCATAATTCATGATTCAATTCATGATTCATGATTCATGATTCATTATTCAGTTCATGATTCATGATTCGATTCATTATTCATGATTCATGATTCGATTCATGATTCTTGATTCATTTCATGATTCATGATTCATGATTCAATTCATGATTCATGTTTCGATTCATGATTCATGATTCGATTCATGATTCATGATTCGATTCATGATTCATGATTTATGATTCAATTCATGATTCATGATTCGATTCATTATTCATGATTCATGATTCATGATTCGATTCATGATTCTTGATTCATTTCATGATTCATGATTCATGATTCAATTCATGATTCATGTTTCGATTTATGATTCATGATTCGATTCATGATTCATGATTCGATTCATTCATGATTCAATTCATGATTCAATTCATGATTCATTTTTCAATTCATGATTCGAGATTCATGATTCATTTCATGATTCATGATTCAATTCATGATTCATGATTCAATTCATGATTCATGATTCAATTCATGATTCATTTCATGATTCATGATTCGATTCATGATTCATGATTTGATTCATGATTCATGATTCGATTCATGATTCATGATTCATAATTCATGATTCAATTCATGATTCATGTTTCATGATTCAATTCATGATTCATGATTCAATTCATGATTAATGATTCGATTCATGATTCATGATTCAGGATTCATGATTCATGATTCGATTCATGATTCATGATTCATGATACAATTCATGATTCATGATTCGATTCATGATTCATGATTAAATTCATGATTCATGATTCGATTCATGATTCTTGATTCATGATTCGATTCATGATTCATGATTCATGATTCAATTCATGATTCATGATTCGATTTATGATTCATGATTCAATTCATGATTCATGATTTATGATTCAATTCATGATTCAATTCATGATTCATGATTCAATTTATGATTCGAGATTCATGATTCGATTCATGATTCAATTCATGATACATGATTCGATTCATGATTTAATTTATGATTCAATTCATGATTCATGATTCATGATTCGATTCATGATTCATGATTCGATTCATGATTCATGATTCAATTTATGATTCATGATTTAATTCATGATTCATGATTCAATTCATGAATCATGATTCATGATTCGAATGATGATTCATGATTCATGATTCAAATCATGATTCAAATTATGTTTCATGATTCAATTCATGATTTATGATTCAATTCATGATTCATGATTCAATTCATGATTCATGATTCGATTCATGATTAATGATTTATGATTCGTTTCATGATTCATGATTCATTTCATGATTCGTGTTTCGATTCATAATTCATGATTCAATTCATGATTCATGATTCAATTCATGATTCATGATTCGATTCATTATTCATGATTCATGATTCATGATTCGATTCATGATTCTTGATTCATTTCATGATTCATGATTCATGATTCATGATTCAATTCATGATTCATGTTTCGATTCATGATTCATGATTCAATTCATGATTCATAATTCATGATTCAATTCATGATTCATGATTCATGATTCATGATTCAGTTCATGATTCATGATTCAATTCATGATTCATGATTCGATTCATGATTCATGATTCATGATTCGATTAATGATTCATGATTCGATTCATGATTCATGATTTATGATTCAATTCATGATTCATGATTCAATTCATGATTCATGATTCAATTCATGATTTATGATTTATGAATCAATTTTTGAATTAATTCATGGTTCATGATTCATGATTCATGATTCATGATTCGATTCATGATTCATGATTCAATTCATGATTCATGATTTATGATTCGTTTCATGATTCATGATTCATTTCATGATTCGTGTTTCGATTCATAATTCATGATTCAATTCATGATTCATGATTCAATTCATGATTCATGATTCGATTCATTATTCATGATTCATGATTCATGATTCATGATTCATGATTCAATTCATGATTCATGTTTCGATTCATGATTCATGATTCGATTCATGATTCATGATTCATAATTCATGATTCAATTCATGATTCATGATTCATGATTCAGTTCATGATTCATGATTCAATTCATGATTCATGATTCGATTCATGATTCATGATTCATGATTCGATTCATGATTCATGATTCGATTCATGATTCATGATTTATGATTCAATTCATGATTCATGATTCAATTCATGATTCATGATTCAATTCATGATTCATGATTCATTATTTAATTCATGATTTGATTCATGATTTATGATTCAATTCATGATTTATGATTCATGATTCATTTCATGATTCATGATTCGATTCATGATTCATGATTCATAATTCATGATTCAATTCATGATTCATGATTCGATTCATGATTCATGATTCAATTCATGATTCATGATTTATGATTCAATTCATGATTCAATTCATGATTCATGATTCAATTCATGATTCATGATTCAATTAATGATTCATGATTTGATTCATTATTCATGGTTCATGATTCATGATTCAATTCATGATTCTTGATTCATTTCATGATTCATGATTCATGATTCAATTCATGATTCATGTTTCGATTTATGATTCATGATTCGATTCATGATTCATGATTCATAATTCATGATTCAATTCATGATTCATGATTCATGATTCATTATTCAGTTCATGATTCATGATTCGATTCATTATTCATGATTCATGATTCATGATTCATGATTCGATTCATGATTCTTGATTCGATTCATGATTCATGATTCGATTCATGATTCATGATTTATGATTCAATTCATGATTCATGATTCGATTCATTATTCAATTCATGATTCATGATTCATGATTCGATTCATGATTCTTGATTCATTTCATGATTCATGATTCAATTCATGATTCATGTTTCGATTTATGATTCATGATTCAATTCATGATTCATTTCATGATTCATGATTCATGATTTAATTCATGAATAATGATTCATGATTCAATTCATGATTCATGATGCAATTCATGATTCATGATTCAATTCATGATTCATGATTCGATTTATGATTCATGATTCAATTCATGATTCATGATTCATGATTTGATTTATGATTCATGATTCATAATTCATTATTCGATTTATGATTCATGATTCATGATTTAATTCATGATTCATGATTCAATTCATGATTCATGATTCAATTCATGATTCATGATTCATGATTCATAATTCATGATTCGATTCATGATTCATGATTCTTGATTTAATTCATGATTTATGTTTCGATTCATGATTCATGATTCGATTCATGATTCATGATTCGATTCATGATTCATGATTCGATTCATTCATGATTCAATTCATGATTCAATTCATGATTCATTTTTCAATTCATGATTCGAGATATATGATTCGATTCATGATTCATGATTCAATTCATGATTCATGATTCAATTCATGATTCATGATTCAATTCATGATTCGATTCATGATTCATGATTCGATTCATGATTCATGATTCGATTCATGATTCATGATTCGATTCATGATTCATAATTCATGATTCAATTCATGATTCATTTCATGATTCAATTCATGATTCATGATTCAATTCATGATTCATGATTCGATTCATGATTCATGATTCAGGATTCATGATTCATGATTCGATTCATGATTCATGATTCATGATACAATTCATGATTCATGATTCGATTCATAAT
The DNA here is from genome assembly GCA_036250195.1 of Mixophyes australis. Classification (NCBI taxonomy): domain Eukaryota; kingdom Metazoa; phylum Chordata; class Amphibia; order Anura; family Limnodynastidae; genus Mixophyes; species Mixophyes australis. The sequence goes on from JAVHZZ010000014.1 coordinate 2,457,731, forward strand.
TCATGATTAAATTCATGATTCATGATTCGATTCATGATTCATGATTCGATTTATGATTCATGATTCAATTCATGATTCATGATTTATGATTCAATTCATGATTCAATTCATGATTCATGATTCAATTCATTATTCGAGATTCATGATTCGATTCATGTTTCATGATTCATGATTCATGATTCGATTCATGATTCAATTCATGATTCATGATTCATGATTCATGATTCAATTCATGATTCAATTCATGATTCATGATTCATGATTCATGATTTGATTCATGATTCATGATTCGATTCATGATTCATGATTCAATTTATGATTCATGATTTGATTCATGATTCATGATTCAATTCATGAATCATGATTCATGATTCATGAATCAATTCATGATTCATGATTCATGATTAAATTCATGATTCATTTCATGATTCATGATTCAATTCATGATTCATTTCATGATTCATGATTCAATTCATTATTCATGATTCATGATTCAATTCATGATTCAATTCATGATTCATTTCATGATTCCTGATTCAATTCATGATTCATTTCATGATTCATGATTCATGATTTAATTCATGATTAATGATTCATGATTCAATTCATGATTCATGATGCAATTCATGATTCATGATTATATTCATGATTCATGATTCAATTCATGATTCATGATTCGATTTATGATTCATGATTCAATTCATGATTCATGATTCATGATTTGATTCATGATTCATGATTCGATTCATGATTCATGATTCATGATTCATGATTTATGATTCAATTCATGATTCATGATTCGATTCATTATTCAATTCATGATTCATGATTCATGATTCGATTCATGATTCTTGATTCATTTCATGATTCATGATTCAATTCATGATTCATGTTTCGATTTATGATTCATGATTCAATTCATGATTCATTTCATGATTCATGATTCATGATTTAATTCATGAATAATGATTCATGATTCAATTCATGATTCATGATGCAATTCATGATTCATGATTCAATTCATGATTCATGATTCGATTTATGATTCATGATTCAATTCATGATTCATGATTCATGATTTGATTTATGATTCATGATTCATAATTCATTATTCGATTTATGATTCATGATTCATGATTTAATTCATGATTCATGATTCAATTCATGATTCATGATTCAATTCATGATTCATGATTCATGATTCATAATTCATGATTCGATTCATGATTCATGATTCTTGATTTAATTCATGATTTATGTTTCGATTCATGATTCATGATTCGATTCATGATTCATGATTCGATTCATGATTCATGATTCGATTCATTCATGATTCAATTCATGATTCAATTCATGATTCATTTTTCAATTCATGATTCGAGATATATGATTCGATTCATGATTCATGATTCAATTCATGATTCATGATTCAATTCATGATTCATGATTCAATTCATGATTCGATTCATGATTCATGATTCGATTCATGATTCATGATTCGATTCATGATTCATGATTCGATTCATGATTCATAATTCATGATTCAATTCATGATTCATTTCATGATTCAATTCATGATTCATGATTCAATTCATGATTCATGATTCGATTCATGATTCATGATTCAGGATTCATGATTCATGATTCGATTCATGATTCATGATTCATGATACAATTCATGATTCATGATTCGATTCATAATTCATGATTAAATTCATGATTCATGATTCGATTCATGATTCATGATTCGATTTATGATTCATGATTCAATTCATGATTCATGATTTATGATTCAATTCATGATTCAATTCATGATTCATGATTCAATTCATTATTCGAGATTCATGATTCGATTCATGTTTCATGATTCATGATTCATGATTCGATTCATGATTCAATTCATGATTCATGATTCATGATTCATGATTCAATTCATGATTCAATTCATGATTCATGATTCATGATTCATGATTTGATTCATGATTCATGATTCGATTCATGATTCATGATTCAATTTATGATTCATGATTTGATTCATGATTCATGATTCAATTCATGAATCATGATTCATGATTCATGAATCAATTCATGATTCATGATTCATGATTAAATTCATGATTCATTTCATGATTCATGATTCAATTCATGATTCATTTCATGATTCATGATTCAATTCATTATTCATGATTCATGATTCAATTCATGATTCAATTCATGATTCATTTCATGATTCCTGATTCAATTCATGATTCATTTCATGATTCATGATTCATGATTTAATTCATGATTAATGATTCATGATTCAATTCATGATTCATGATGCAATTCATGATTCATGATTATATTCATGATTCATGATTCAATTCATGATTCATGATTCGATTTATGATTCATGATTCAATTCATGATTCATGATTCATGATTTGATTCATGATTCATGATTCGATTCATGATTCATGATTCATGATTCATAATTCATGATTCGATTCATGATTCATGATTCTTGATTTAATTCATGATTTATGATTCAATTCATGATTCATGATTCAATTCATCATTCATTTTTCAATTCATGATTCGAGATTCATGATTCGAATCATGATTCAGGATTCAATTCATGATTCATGATTCAATTCATGATTCATGATTCAATTCATGATTCATTTCATGATTCATGATTCGATTCATGATTCATGATTCGATTCATGATTCATTATTCGATTCATGATTCATGATTCGATTCATGATTCATGATTCATAATTCATGATTCAATTCATGATTCATGTTTCATGATTCAATTCATGATTCATGATTCAATTCATGATTCATGATTCAATTCATGATTCATGATTCGATTCATGATTCATGATTCAGGATTCATGATTCATGATTCGATTCATGATTCATTATTCATGATACAATTCATGATTCATGTTCGATTCATGATTCATGATTCATGATTAAATTCATGATTCATGATTCGATTCATGATTCTTGATTCATGATTTGATTCATGATTCATGATTCATGATTCAATTTATGATTCATGATTCGATTTATGATTCATGATTCAATTCATGATTCATGATTTATGATTCAATTCATGATTCAATTCATGATTCATGATTCAATTCATGATTCGAGATTCATGATTCGATTCATGATTCATGATTCAATTTATGATTCATGATTTAATTCATGATTCATGATTCAATTCATGAATCATGATTCATGATTTGATTCATGATTCATGATTCATGATTCAAATCATGATTCAAATCATGATTCTTGATTCATTTCATGATTCATGATTTATGATTCATGATTCAATTCATGATTCATGTTTCGATTCATGATTCATGATTCGATTCATGATTCATGATTCATAATTCATGATTCAATTCATGATTCATGATTCATGATTCATGATTCAATTCATGATTCATGATTCGATTCATGATTAATGATTTATGATTCGTTTCATGATTCATGATTCATTTCATGATTCGTGTTTCGATTCATAATTCGAGATTCATGATTCGATTCATGATTCATGATTCAATTCATGATTCATGATTCAATTCATGATTCATGATTCAATTCATGATTCATTTCATGATTCATGATTTGATTCATGATTCATGATTCGATTCATGATTCATGATTCGATTCATGATTCATGATTCAGGATTCATGATTCATGATTCGATTCATGTTTCATGATTCATGATACAATTCATGATTCATGATTCGATTCATGATTCATGGTTAAATTCATGATTCATGATTCGATTCATGATTCTTGATTCATGATTCGATTCATGATTCATGATTCGATTTATGATTCATGATTCAATTCATGATTCATGATTTATGATTCAATTCATGATTCAATTCATGATTCAATTCATTATTCGAGATTCATGATTCGATTCATGATTCCTGATTCATGATTCATGTTTCGATTCATGATTCAATTCATGATTCATGATTCATGATTCATGATTTAATTCATGATTCAAATCATGATTCATGATTCATGATTCATGATTTGATTCATGATTCATGATTCGATTCATGATTCATGATTCAATTTATGATTCATGATTTGATTCATGATTCATGATTCAATTCATGATTCATGATTCGATTCATGATTAATGATTTATGATTCGTTTCATGATTCATGATTCATTTCATGATTCATGATTCGATTCATGATTTATGATTCAATTCATGATTCATGATTCAATTCATGATTCATGATTCGATTCATTTTTCATGATTCATGATTCATGATTCGATTCAAGATTCTTGATTCATTTCATGATTCATGATTCATGATTCAATTCATGATTCATGTTTCGATTCATGATTCATGATTCGATTCATGATTCATGATTCATGATTCAATTCATGATTCATGATTCATGATTCATGATTCAGTTCATGATTCATGATTCAATTCATGATTCATGATTCGATTCATGATTCATGATTCATGATTCGATTCATGATTCATGATTTATGATTCAATTCATGATTCATGATTCAATTCATAATTCATGATTCAATTCATGATTTATGATTTATGAATCAATTTTTGAATTAATTCATGGTTCATGATTCATGATTCATGATTCATGATTCGATTCATGATTCATGATTCAATTCATGATTCATGATTCATTATTTAATTCATGATTTGATTAATGATTTATGATTCAATTCATGATTTATGATTCATGATTCATTTCATGATTCATGATTCGATTCATGATTCATGATTCATAATTCATGATTCGATTCATGATTCATGATTCAATTCATGATTCATGATTCATTATTTAATTCATGATTTGATTAATGATTTATGATTCAATTCATGATTTATGATTCATGATTCATTTCATGATTCATGATTCGATTCATGATTCATGATTCATAATTCATGATTCAATTCATGATTCATGATTCGATTCATGATTCATGATTCATTATTCAATTCATGATTCATGTTTCGATTTATGATTCATGATTCGATTCATGATTCATGATTCATAATTCATGATTCAATTCATGATTCATGATTCATGATTCATTATTCAGTTCATGATTCATGATTCAATTCATTATTCATGATTCATGATTCATGATTCGATTCATGATTCTTGATTCATTTCATGATTCATGATTCATGATTCAATTCATGATTCATGTTTTGATTCGTGATTCATGATTCGATTCATGATTCATGATTCGATTCATTCATGATTCAATTCAGGATTCAATTCATGATTCATTTTTCAATTCATGATTCGAGATTCATGATTCGATTCATGATTCATGATTCAATTCATGATTCATGATTCGATTCATGATTCATGATTCAATTCATGATTCATGTTTCATGATTCAATTCATGATTCATGATTCAATTCATGATTCATGATTCGATTCATGATTCATGATTCAGGATTCATGATTCATGATTCGATTCATGATTCATGATTCATGATACAATTCATGATTCATGATTCGATTCATGATTCATGATTAAATTCATGATTCATGATTCGATTCATGATTCTTGATTCATGATTCGATTCATGATTCATGATTCATGATTCAATTCATGATTCATGATTCGATTTATGATTCATGATTCAATTCATGATTCATGATTCAATTCATGATTCAATTCATGATTCATGATTCAATTCATGATTCGAGATTCATGATTCGATTCATGATTCATGATTCAATTCATGATACATGATTCGATTCATGATTTAATTCATGATTCAATTCATGATTCATGATTCATGATTCATGATTCGATTCATGATTCATGATTCAATTTATGATTCATGATTTAATTCATGATTCATGATTCAATTCATGAATCATGATTCATGATTCGATTCATGATTCATGATTCATAATTCATTATTCAATTCATGATTCATGATTCGATTCATGATTCATGATTCAATTCATGATTCATGATTTATGATTCAATTCATGATTCAATTCATGATTCATGATTCAATTCATGATTCATGATTCGATTCATGATTCTTGATTCATTTCATGATTCATGATTCATGATTCAATTCATGATTCATGTTTCGATTTATGATTCATGATTCGATTCATGATTCATGATTCATAATTCATGATTCAATTCATGATTCATGATTCATGATTCATTATTCAGTTCATGATTCATGATTCGATTCATTATTCATGATTCATGATTCGATTCATGATTCTTGATTCATTTCATGATTCATGATTCATGATTCAATTCATGATTCATGTTTCGAATTATGATTCATGATTCGATTCATGATTCATGATTTATGATTCAATTCATGATTCATGATTCGATTCATTATTCATGATTCATGATTCATGATTCGATTCATGATTCTTGATTCATTTCATGATTCATGATTCATGATTCAATTCATGATTCATGTTTCGATTCATGATTCATGATTCGATTCATGATTCATGATTCGATTCATTCATGATTCAATTCATGATTCAATTCATGATTCATTTTTCAATTCATGATTCGAGATTCATGATTCATTTCATGATTCATGATTCAATTCATGATTCATGATTCAATTCATGATTCATGATTCAATTCATGATTCATTTCATGATTCATGATTCGATTCATGATTCATGATTTGATTCATGATTCATGATTCGATTCATGATTCATGATTCATAATTCATGATTCAATTCATGATTCATGTTTCATGATTCAATTCATGATTCATGATTCAATTCATGATTCATGATTCGATTCATGATTCATGATTCAGGATTCATGATTCATGATTCGATTCATGATTCATGATTCATGATACAATTCATGATTCATGATTCGATTCATGATTCATGATTAAATTCATGATTCATGATTCGATTCATGATTCTTGATTCATGATTCGATTCATGATTCATGATTCATGATTCAATTCATGATTCATGATTCGATTTATGATTCATGATTCAATTCATGATTCATGATTTATGATTCAATTTATGATTCAATTCATGATTCATGATTCAATTCATGATTCGAGATTCATGATTCGATTCATGATTCAATTCATGATACATGATTCGATTCATGATTTAATTTATGATTCAATTCATGATTCATGATTCATGATTCGATTCATGATTCATGATTCGATTCATGATTCATGATTCAATTTATGATTCATGATTTAATTCATGATTCATGATTCAATTCATGAATCATGATTCATGATTCGAATGATGATTCATGATTCATGATTCAAATCATGATTCAAATTATGTTTCATGATTCAATTCATGATTTATGATTCAATTCATGATTCATGATTCAATTCATGATTCATGATTCGATTCATGATTAATGATTTATGATTCGTTTCATGATTCATGATTCATTTCATGATTCGTGTTTCGATTCATAATTCATGATTCAATTCATGATTCATGATTCAATTCATGATTCATGATTCGATTCATTATTCATGATTCATGATTCATGATTCGATTCATGATTCTTGATTCATTTCATGATTCATGATTCATGATTCATGATTCAATTCATGATTCATGTTTCGATTCATGATTCATGATTCGATTCATGATTCATAATTCATGATTCAATTCATGATTCATGATTCATGATTCATGATTCAGTTCATGATTCATGATTCAATTCATGATTCATGATTCGATTCATGATTCATGATTCATGATTCGATTAATGATTCATGATTCGATTCATGATTCATGATTTATGATTCAATTCATGATTCATGATTCAATTCATGATTCATGATTCAATTCATGATTTATGATTTATGAATCAATTTTTGAATTAATTCATGGTTCATGATTCATGATTCATGATTCATGATTCGATTCATGATTCATGATTCAATTCATGATTCATGATTCATTATTTAATTCATGATTTGATTCATGATTTATGATTCAATTCATGATTTATGATTCATGATTCATGATTCGATTCATGATTCATGATTCATAATTCATGATTCATAATTCATTATTCAATTCATGATTCATGATTCGATTCATGATTCATGATTCAATTCATGATTCATGATTCAATTCATGATTTATGATTTATGAATCAATTTTTGAATTAATTCATGGTTCATGATTCATGATTCATGATTCATGATTCGATTCATGATTCATGATTCAATTCATGATTCATGATTCATTATTTAATTCATGATTTGATTCATGATTTATGATTCAATTCATGATTTATGATTCATGATTCATTTCATGATTCATGATTCGATTCATGATTCATGATTCATAATTCATGATTCATAATTCATTATTCAATTCATGATTCATGATTCGATTCATGATTCATGATTCAATTCATGATTCATGATTTATGATTCAATTCATGATTCAATTCATGATTCATGATTCAATTCATGATTCATGATTCGATTCAGTATTCATGATTCATGATTCATGATTCGATTCATGATTCTTGATTCATTTCATGATTCATGATTCAATTCATGATTCATGTTTCGATTTATGATTCATGATTCGATTCATGATTCTTGATTCATTTCATGATTCATCATTCATGATTCAATTCATGATTCATGTTTCGATTCATGATTCATGATTCGATTCATGATTCATGATTTATGATTCAATTCATGATTCATGATTCGATTCATTATTCATGATTCATGATTCATGATTCGATTCATGATTCTTGATTCATTTCATGATTCATGATTCATGATTCAATTCATGATTTATGTTTCGATTCATGATTCATGATTCGATTCATGATTCATGATTCGATTCATGATTCATGATTCGATTCATTCATGATTCAATTCATGATTCAATTCATGATTCATGATTCATGATTCATGATTCAGTTCATTATTCATGATTCAATTCATGATTCATGATTCATGATTCGATTCATGATTCATGATTCGATTCATGATTCATGATTTATGATTCAATTCATGATTCATGATTCGATTCATGATTCATGATTCAATTCAAGATTTATGATTTATGAATCAATTTATGATTCAATTCATGGTTCATGATTCGATTCATGATTCATGATTCAATTCATGATTCATGATTCATTATTTAATTCATGATTTGATTCATGATTTATGATTCAATTCATGATTTATGATTCATGATTCATTTCATGATTCATGATTCGATTCATGATTCATGATTTATGATTCAATTCATGATTCAATTCATGATTCATGATTCAATTCATGATTCATGTTTCGATTCATGATTCATGATTCGATTCATGATTCATGAATCATAATTCATGATTTAATTCATGATTCATGATTCATGATTCATGATTCAGTTCATGATTCATGATTCAATTCATGATTCATGATTCGATTCATGATTCATGATTCATGATTCGATTCATGATTCATGATTCGATTCATGATTCATGATTCAATTCATGATTTATGATTTATGAATCAATTTTTGAATTAATTCATGGTTCATGATTCATGATTCATGATTCATGATTCAATTCATGATTCATGATTCAATTCATGATTCATGATTCATTATTTAATTCATGATTTGATTCATGATTTATGATTCAATTCATGATTTATGATTCAATTCATGATTTAATTCATGATTCATGATTCAATTCATTATTCGAGATTCATGATTCGATTCATGATTCATGATTCGATTCATGATTCAATTCATGATTCATGATTCATGATTCATGATTCAATTCATGATTCAATTCATGATTCATGATTCATGATTCATGATTCGATTCATAATTCATGATTCAATTCATGATTCATTTCATGATTCATGATTCATGATTTAATTCATGATTAATGATTCATGATTCAATTCATGATTCATGATGCAATTCATGATTCATGATTATATTCATGATTCATGATTCAATTCATGATTCATGATTCGATTTATGATTCATGATTCAATTCATGATTCATGATTCATGATTTGATTCATGATTCATGATTCATAATTCATTATTTGATTTATGATTCATGATTCAATTCATGATTCATGATTCAATTCATGATTCATGATTCAATTCATGATTCATTTCATGATTCATGATTCGATTCATGATTCATGATTCGATTCATGATTCATGATTCGATTCATGATTCATAATTCATGATTCAATTCATGATTCATGCTTCATGATTCAATTCTTGATTCATGATTCAATTCATGATTCATGATTCGATTCATGATTCAGGATTCATGATTCATGATTCGATTCATGATTCATGATTCATGATACAATTCATGATTCATGATTCGATTCATGATTCATGATTCATGATTAAATTCATGATTCATGATTTATGATTCAATTCCTGATTCAATTTATGATTCATGATTTAATTCATGATTCGAGATTCATGATTTGATTCATGATTCATGATTCAATTCATGATACATGATTCGATTCATGATTTAATTCATGATTCAATTCATGATTCATGATTCATGATTCATGATTCGATTCATGATTCATGATTCAATTTATGATTCATGATTTAATTCATGATTCATGATTAAATTCATGAATCATGATTCATGATTCGATTCATGATTCATGATTCATGATTCATGATTCAAATCATGATTCAAATCATGATTCATGATTCATCTCATGATTCATGATTCAATTCATGATTCATGATTCAATTCATGATTCATGATTCGATTCATGATTAATGATTTATGATTCGTTTCATGATTCATGATTCATTTCATGATTCGTGTTTCGATTCATATTTCATGATTCAATTCATGATTCATGATTCAATTCATGATTCATGATTCGATTCATTATTCATGATTCATGATTCATGATTCGATTCATGATTCTTGATTCATTTCATGATTCATGATTCATGATTCGATTCATGATTCATGATTCATAATTCATGATTCGATTCATGATTCATGATTCAGTTCATGATTCATGATTCAATTCATGATTCATGATTCGATTCATGATTCATGATTCATGATTCGATTCATGATTCATGATTCGATTCATGATTCATGATTTATGATTCAATTCATAATTCATGATTTAATTCATGATTCATGATTCAATTCATGATTTATGATTTATGAATCAATTTTTGAATTAATTCATGGTTCATGATTCATGATTCATGATTCATGATTCGATTCATGATTCATGATTCAATTCATGATTCATGATTCATTATTTAATTCATGATTTGATTCATGATTTATGATTCAATTCATGATTTATGATTCATGATTCATTTCATGATTCATGATTCGATTCATGATTCATGATTCATAATTCATGATTCAATACATGATTCATGATTCGATTCATGATTCATGATTCAATTCATGATTCATGATTTATGATTCAATTCATGATTCAATTCATGATTCATGATTCAATTCATGATTCATGATTCAATTCATGATTCATGATTTGATTCATTATTCATGATTCATGATTCATGATTCGATTCATGATTCTTGATTCATTTCATGATTCATGATTCATTATTCAATTCATGATTCATGTTTCGATTTATGATTCATGATTCGATTCATGATTCATGATTCATAATTCATGATTCAATTCATGATTCATGATTCATGATTCATTATTCAGTTCATGATTCATGATTCGATTCATTATTCATGATTCATGATTCATTATTCATGATTCATGATTCATGATTCGATTCATGATTATTGATTCATTTCATGATTCAATTCATGATTCATGTTTCGATTCATGATTCATGATTCGATTCATGATTCATGATTTATGATTCAATTCATGATTCATGATTCGATTCATTATTCAATTCATGATTCATGATTCATGATTCGATTCATGATTCTTGATTCATTTCATGATTCATGATTCATGATTCAATTCATGATTCATGTTTTGATTCATGATTCATGATTCGATTCATGATTCATGATTCGATTCATTCATGATTCAATTCATGATTCAATTCATGATTCATTTTTCAATTCATGATTCGAGATTCATGATTCGATTCATGATTCATGATTCAATTCATGATTCATGATTCAATTCATGATTCATGATTCAATTCATGATTCATTTCATGATTCATGATTCGATTCATGATTCATGATTCGATTCATGATTCATGATTCGATTCATGATTCATGATTCAGGATTCCTGATTCATGATTCGATTCATGATTCATGATTCATGATACAATTCATGATTCATGATTCGATTCATGATTCATGATTAAATTCATGATTCATGATTCGAATCATGATTCTTGATTCATGATTCGATTCATGATTCATGATTCGATTTATGATTCATGATTCAATTCATGATTCATGATTTATGATTCAATTCATGATTCAATTCATGATTCAATTCATTATTCGAGATTCATGATTCGATTCATGATTCATGATTCATGATTCATGATTCGATTCATGATTCAATTCATGATTTATGATTCATGATTCATGATTCAATTCATGATTCAATTCATGATTCAATTCATGATTCATGATTCATGATTCATGATTTGATTCATGATTCATGATTCGATTCATGATTCATGATTCAATTCATGATTCATGATTCAATTTATGATTCATGATTTGATTCATGATTCATGATTCAATTCATGAATCATGATTCATGATTCATGATTCAATTCATGATTCATGATTCATGATTAAATTCATGATTCATTTCATGATTCATGATTCAATTCATGATTCATTTCATGATTCATGATTCAATTCATTATTCATGATTCATTTCATGATTCAATTCATGATTCAATTCATGATTCATTTCATGATTCATGATTCAATTCATGATTCATTTCATGATTCATGATTCATGATTTAATTCATGATTAATGATTCATGATTCAATTCATGATTCATGATGCAATTCATGATTCATGATTATATTCATGATTCATGATTCAATTCATGATTCATGATTCGATTTATGATTCATGATTCAATTCATGATTCATGATTCATGATTTGATTTATGATTCATGATTCATAATTCATTATTCGATTTATGATTCATGATTCATGATTTAATTCATGATTCATGATTCAATTCATGATTCATGATTCAATTCATGATTCATGATTCAATTCATGATTCGATTCATGATTCATGATTCGATTCATGATTCATGATTCGATTCATGATTCATGATTCGATTCATGATTCATAATTCATGATTCAATTCATGATTCATTTCATGATTCAATTCATGATTCATGATTCAATTCATGATTCATGATTCGATTCATGATTCATTATTCAGGATTCATGATTCATGATTCGATTCATGATTCATGATACAATTCATGATTCATGATTCGATTCATGATTCATGATTAAATTCATGATTCATGATTCGATTCATGATTCTTGATTCATGATTCGATTCATGATTCATGATTCAATTTATGATTCATGATATGATTCATGATTCATGATTCAATTCATGAATCATGATTCATGATTCATGATTCAATTCATGATTCATGATTCATGATTAAATTCATGATTCATTTCATGATTCATGATTCAATTCATGATTCATTTCATGATTCATGATTCAATTCATTATTCATGATTCATGATTCAATTCATGATTCAATTCATGATTCATTTCATGATTCATGATTCAATTCATGATTCATTTCATGATTCATGATTTAATTCATGATTAATGATTCATGATTCAATTCATGATTCATGATGCAATTCATGATTCATGATTATATTCATGATTCATGATTCAATTCATGATTCATGATTCGATTTATGATTCATGATTCAATTCATGATTCATGATTCATGATTTGATTCATGATTCATGATTCGATTCATGATTCATGATTCATGATTCATAATATATGATTCGATTCATGATTCATGATTCTTGATTTAATTCATGATTTATGATTCAATTCATGATTCATGATTCAATTCATCATTCATTTTTCAATTCATGATTCGAGATTCATGATTCGAATCATGATTCAGGATTCAATTCATGATTCATGATTCAATTCATGATTCATGATTCAATTCATGATTCATTTCATGATTCATGATTCGATTCATGATTCATGATTCGATTCATGATTCATTATTCGATTCATGATTCATGATTCGATTCATGATTCATGATTCATAATTCATGATTCAATTCATGATTCATGTTTCATGATTCAATTCATGATTCATGATTCAATTCATGATTCATGATTCGATTCATGATTCATGATTCAGGATTCATGATTCATGATTCGATTCATGATTCATTATTCATGATACAATTCATGATTCATGATTCGTTTCATGATTCATGATTCATGATTAAATTCATGATTCATGCTTCGATTCATGATTCTTGATTCATGATTCGATTCATGATTCATGATTCATGATTCAATTTATGATTCATGATTCGATTTATGATTAATGATTCAATTCATGATTCATGATTTATGATTCAATTCATGATTCAATTCATGATTCATGATTCAATTCATGATTCGAGATTCATGATTCGATTCATGATTCATGATTCAATTTATGATTCATGATTTAATTCATGATTCATGATTCAATTCATGAATCATGATTCATGATTCATGATTCATGATTCATGATTCATGATTCATGATTCATGATTCATGATTCGATTCATGATTCATGATTCAATTTATGATTCATGATTTAATTCATGATTCATGATTCAATTCATGAATCATGATTCATGATTCGATTCATGATTCATGATTCATGATTCAAATCATGATTCAAATCATGATTCATGATTCAATTCATGATTCATGATTCGATTCATTATTCATGATTCATGATTCATGATTCGATTCATGATTCTTGATTCATTTCATGATTCATGATTCATGATTCATGATTCAATTCATGATTCATGTTTCGATTCATGATTCATGATTCGATTCATGATTCATGATTCATAATTCATGATTCAATTCATGATTCATGATTCATGATTCATGATTCAATTCATGATTCATGATTCAATTCATGATTCATGATTCGATTCATGATTAATGATTTATGATTCGTTTCATGATTCATGATTCATTTCATGATTCGTGTTTTGATTCATAATTCATGATTCAATTCATGATTCATGATTCAATTCATGATTCATGATTCGATTCATGATTCATGATTCATGATTCATGATTCATGATTCATGATTCATGATTCATGTTTCGATTCATGATTCATGTTTCGATTCATGATTCATGATTCGATTCATGATTCATGATTCATAATTCATGATTCAATTCATGATTCATGATTCATGATTCAGTTCATGATTCATGATTCAATTCATGATTCATGATTCGATTCATGATTCATGATTCGATTCATGATTCATGATTCGATTCATGATTCATGATTTATGATTCAATTCATGATTCATGATTCAATTCATGATTCATGATTCAATTCATGATTCATGATTCATTATTTAATTCATGATTTGATTCATGATTTATGATTCAATTCATGATTTATGATTCATGATTCATTTCATGATTCATGATTCGATTCATGATTCATGATTCATAATTCATGATTCAATTCATGATTCATGATTCAATTCATGATTCATGATTCAATTCATGATTCATGATTTATGATTCAATTCATGATTCAATTCATGATTCATGATTCAATTCATGATTCATGATTCAATTCATGATTCATGATTTGATTCATTATTCATGATTCATGATTCATGATTCGATTCATGATTCTTGATTCATTTCATGATTCATGATTCATGATTCAATTCATGATTCATGTTTCGATATATGATTCATGATTCGATTCATGATTCATGATTCATAATTCATGATTCAATTCATGATTCATGATTCATGATTCATTATTCAGTTCATGATTCATGATTCGATTCATTATTCATGATTCATGATTCATGATTCGATTCATGATTCTTGATTCATTTCATGATTCATGATTCATGATTCAATTCATGATTCATGTTTCGATTCATGATTCATGATTCGATTCATGATTCATGATTTATGATTCAATTCATGATTCATGATTCGATTCATTATTCAATTCATGATTCATGATTCATGATTCGATTCATGATTCTTGATTCATTTCATGTTTCATGATTCATGATTCAATTCATGTTTCATGTTTCGATTCATGATTCATGATTCGATTCATGATTCATGATTCGATTCATTCATGATTCAATTCATTATTCAATTCATGATTCATTTTTCAATTCATGATTCGAGATTCATGATTCGATTCATGATTCATGATTCAATTCATGATTCATGATTCAATTCATGATTCATGATTCAATTCATGATTCATTTCATGATTCATGATTCGATTCATGATTCATGATTCGATTCATGATTCATGATTCGATTCATGATTTATAATTCATGATTCAATTCATGATTCATGTTTCATGATTCAATTCATGATTCAATTCATGATTCATGATTCAATTCATGATTCATGATTCGATTCATGATTCATGATTCAGGATTCATGATTCATGATTCGATTCATGATTCATGATTCATGATACAATTCATGATTCATGATTCGATTCATGATTCATGATTAAATTCATGATTCATGATTCGATTCATGATTCTTGATTCATGATTCGATTCATGATTCATGATTCGATTTATGATTCATGATTCAATTCATGATTCATGATTTATGATTCAATTCATGATTCAATTCATGATTCAATTCATTATTCGAGATTCATGATTCGATTCATGATTCATGATTCATGATTCATGATTCGATTCATGATTCAATTCATGATTCATGATTCAATTCATGATTCAATTAATGATTCATGATTCATGATTCATGATTTGATTCATGATTCATGATTCGATTCATGATTCAATTTATGATTCATGATTTGATTCATGATTTATGATTCAATTCATGATTCATGATTCATGATTAAATTCATGATTCTTTTCATGATTCATGATTCAATTCATGATTCATTTCATGATTCATGATTCAATTCATTATTCATGATTCATGATTCAATTCATGATTCAATTCATGATTCATTTCATGATTCATGATTCAATTCATGATTCATTTCATGATTCATGATTCATGATTTAATTCATGATTAATGATTCATGATTCAATTCATGATTGATGATGCAATTCATGATTCATGATTATATTCATGATTCATGATTCAATTCATGATTCATGATTCGATTTATAATTCATGATTCAAATTATGATTCATGATTCATGATTTGATTTATGATTCATGATTCATAATTCATTATTCGATTTATGATTCATGATTCATGATTTAATTCATGATTCATGATTCAATTCATGATTCATGATTCGATTCATGATTCATGATTCATGATTCATAATTCATGATTCGATTCATGATTCATGATTCTTGATTTAATTCATGATTTATGTTTCGATTCATGATTCATGATTCGATTCATGATTCATGATTCGATTCATTCATGATTCAATTCATGATTCAATTCATGATTCATTTTTCAATTCATGATTCGAGATATATGATTCGATTCATGATTCATGATTCAATTCATGATTCATGATTCAATTCATGATTCATGATTCAATTCATGATTCGATTCATGATTCATGATTCGATTCATGATTCATGATTCGATTCATGATTCATAATTCATGATTCAATTCATGATTCATTTCATGATTCAATTCATGATTCATGATTCAATTCATGATTCATGATTCGATTCATGATTCATGATTCAGGATTCATGATTCATGATTCGATTCATGATTCATGATTCATGATACAATTCATGATTCATGATTCGATTCATGATTCATGATTAAATTCATGATTCATGATTCGATTCATGATTCTTGATTCATGATTCGATTCATGATTCATGATTCGATTTATGATTCATGATTCAATTCATGATTCATGATTTATGATTCAATTCATGATTCAATTCATGATTCATGATTCAATTCATTATTCGAGATTCATGATTCGATTCATGTTTCATGATTCATGATTCATGATTCGATTCATGATTCAATTCATGATTCATGATTCATGATTCATGATTCAATTCATGATTCAATTCATGATTCATGATTCATGATTTGATTCATGATTCATGATTCGATTCATGATTCATGATTCAATTTATGATTCATGATTTGATTTATGATTCATGATTCAATTCATGAATCATGATTCATGATTCATGATTCAATTCATGATTCATGATTCATGATTAAATTCATGATTCATTTCATGATTCATGATTCAATTCATGATTCATTTCATGATTCATGATTCAATTCATTATTCATGATTCATGATTCAATTCATGATTCAATTCATGATTCATTTCATGATTCATGATTCAATTCATGATTCAATTCATGATTCATGATTTAATTCATGATTAATGATTCATGATTCAATTCATGATTCATGATGCAATTCATGATTCATGATTATATTCATGATTCATGATTCAATTCATGATTCATGATTCGATTTATGATTCATGATTCAATTCATGATTCATGATTCATGATTTGATTCATGATTCATGATTCGATTCATGATTCATGATTCATGATTCATAATTCATGATTCGATTCATGATTCATGATTCTTGATTTAATTCATGATTTATGATTCAATTCATGATTCATGATTCAATTCATCATTCATTTTTCAATTCATGATTCGAGATTCATGATTCGAATCATGATTCAGGATTCAATTCATGATTCATGATTCAATTCATGATTCATGATTCAATTCATGATTCATGATTCAATTCATGATTCATTTCATGATTCATGATTCATGATTCGATTCATGATTCATTATTCGATTCATGATTCATGATTCGATTCATGATTCATGATTCATAATTCATGATTCAATTCATGATTCATGTTTCATGATTCAATTCATGATTCATGATTCAATTCATGATTCATGATTCGATTCATGATTCATGATTCAGGATTCATGATTCATGATTCATGATTCAGGATTCATGATTCATGATTCGATTCATGATTCATTATTCATGATACAATTCATGATTCATGATTCGATTCATGATTCATGATTCATGATTAAATTCATGATTCATGATTCGATTCATGATTCTTGATTCATGATTCGATTCATGATTCATGATTCATGATTCAATTTATGATTCATGATTCGATTTATGATTCATGATTCAATTCATGATTCATGATTTATGATTCAATTCATGATTCAATTCATGATTCATGATTCAATTCATGATTCGAGATTCATGATTCGATTCATGATTCATGATTCAATTTATGATTCATGATTTAATTCATGATTCATGATTCAATTCATGAATCATGATTCATGATTCGATTCATGATTCATGATTCATGATTCATGATTCGATTCATGATTCATGATTCAATTTATGATTCATGATTTAATTCATGATTCATGATTCATTTCATGAATCATGA
Source organism: Mixophyes australis (assembly GCA_036250195.1). Classification (NCBI taxonomy): domain Eukaryota; kingdom Metazoa; phylum Chordata; class Amphibia; order Anura; family Limnodynastidae; genus Mixophyes; species Mixophyes australis. The sequence goes on from JAVHZZ010000014.1 coordinate 2,477,490, forward strand.
TTCATGATTCGATTCATGATTCATGATTCATGATTCATGATTCAAATCATGATTCAAATCATGATTCATGATTCAATTCATGATTCATGATTCGATTCATTATTCATGATTCATGATTCAATTCATGATTCATGTTTCGATTCATGATTCATGATTCGATTCATGATTCATGATTCATAATTCATGATTAAATTCATGATTCATGATTCATGATTCATAATTCATGATTAAATTCATGATTCATGATTCATGATTCATGATTCAATTCATGATTCATGATTCAATTCATGATTCATGATTCGATTCATGATTTATGATTCATGATTCATTTCATGATTCATGATTCGATTCATGATTCATGATTCATAATTCATGATTCAATTCATGATTCATGATTCGATTCATGATTCATGATTCAATTCATGATTCATGATTTATGATTCAATTCATGATTCATGATTCAATTCATGATTCATGAGTCAATTCATGATTCATGATTTGATTCATTATTCATGATTCATGATTCATGATTCGATTCATGATTCTTGATTCATTTCATGATTCATGTTTCGATTTATGATTCATGATTCGATTCATGATTTATGATTCATAATTCATGATTCAATTCATGATTCATGATTCATGATTCATTATTCAGTTCATGATTCATGATTCGATTCATTATTCATGATTCATGATTCATGATTCGATTCATGATTCTTGATTCATTTCATGATTCATGATTCATGATTCAATTCATGATTCATGTTTCGATTCATGATTCATGATTCGATTCATGATTCATGATTTATGATTCAATTCATGATTCATGATTCGATTCATTATTCAATTCATGATTCATGATTCATTATTCGATTCATGATTCTTGATTCATTTCATGATTCATGATTCATGATTCAATTCATGATTCATGTTTTGATTCATGATTCATGATTCGATTCATGATTCATGATTCGATTCATCAATGATACAATTCATGATTCAATTCATGATTCATTTTTCAATTCATGATTCGAGATTCATGATTCGATTCATGATTCATGATTCAATTCTTGATTCATGATTCAATTCATGATTCATGATTCAATTCATGATTCATTTCATGATTCATGATTCGATTCATGATTCATGATTTGATTCATGATTCATGATTCGATTCATGATTCATAATTCATGATTCAATTCATGATTCATGTTTCATGATTCAATTCATGATTCAATTCATGATTCATGATTCAATTCATGATTCATGATTCGATTCATGATTCATGATTCAGGATTCATGATTCATGATTCGATTCATGATTCATGATTCATGATACAATTCATGATTCATGATTCGATTCATGATTCATGATTAAATTCATGATTCATGATTCGATTCATGATTCTTGATTCATGATTCGATTCATGATTCATGATTCGATTTATGATTCATGATTCAATTCATGATTCATGATTTATGATTCAATTCATGATTCAATTCATGATTCAATTCATTATTCGAGATTCATGATTCGATTCATGATTCATGATTCATGATTCATGATTCGATTCATGATTCAATTCATGATTCATGATTCATGATTCATGATTCAATTCATGATTCAATTCATGATTCATGATTCATGATTCATGATTTGATTCATGATTCATGATTCGATTCATGATTCATGATTCAATTTATGATTCATGATTTGATTCATGATTCATGATTCAATTCATGAATCATGATTCATGATTCATGATTCAATTCATGATTCATGATTCATGATTAAATTCATGATTCATTTCATGATTCATGATTCAATTCATGATTCATTTCATGATTCATGATTCAATTCATTATTCATGATTCATGATTCAATTCATGATTCATTTCATGATTCATGATTCAATTCATGATTCATTTCATGATTCATGATTCATGATTTAATTCATGATTAATGATTCATGATTCAATTCATGATTCATTTCATGATTCATGATTCATGATTTAATTCATGATTAATGATTCATGATTCAATTCATGATTCATGATTTGATTCATGATTCATGATTCGATTCATGATTCATGATTCAATTTATGATTCATGATTTGATTCATGATTCATGATTCAATTCATGAATCATGATTCATGATTCATGATTCAATTCATGATTCATGATTCATGATGAAATTCATGATTCATTTCATGATTCATGATTCAATTCATGATTCATTTCATGATTCATGATTCAATTCATTATTCATGATTCATGATTCAATTCATGATTCAATTCATGATTCATTTCATGATTCATGATTCAATTCATGATTCATTTCATGATTCATGATTCATGTTTTAATTCATGATTAATGATTCATGATTCAATTCATGATTCATGATGCAATTCATGATTCATGATTATATTCATGATTCATGATTCAATTCATGATTCATGATTCGATTTATGATTAATGATTCAATTCATGATTCATGATTCATGATTTGATTCATGATTCATGATTCATAATTCATTATTCGATTTATGATTCATGATTCATGATTCAATTCATGATTCATGATTCGATTCATGATTCATGATTCATGATTCATAATTCATGATTCGATTCATGATTCATGATTCTTGATTTAATTCATGATTTATGTTTCGATTCATGATTCATGATTCGATTCATGATTCATGATTCGATTCATTCATGATTCAATTCATGATTCAATTCATGATTCATTTTTCAATTCATGATTCAAGATATATGATTCGATTCATGATTCATGATTCAATTCATGATTCATGATTCAATTCATGATTCATGATTCGATTCATGATTCATGATTCGATTCATGATTCATGATTCGATTCATGATTTATGATTCGATTCATGATTCATAATTCATGATTCAATTCATGATTCATTTCATGATTCAATTCATGATTCATGATTCAATTCATGATTCATGATTCGATTCATGATTCATGATTCAGGATTCATGATTCATGATTCGATTCATGATTCATGATTCATGATACAATTCATGATTCATGATTCGATTCATGATTCATGATTAAATTCATGATTCATGATTCGATTCATGATTCTTGATTCATGATTCGATTCATGATTCATGATTCGATTTATGATTCATGATTCAATTCATGATTCATGATTTATGATTCAATTCATGATTCAATTCATGATTCATGATTCAATTCATTATTCGAGATTCATGATTCGATTCATGTTTCATGATTCATGATTCATGATTCGATTCATGATTCAATTCATGATTCATGATTCAATTCATGATTCAATTCATGATTCATGATTCATGATTCATGATTTGATTCATGATTCATGATTCGATTCATGATTCATGATTCAATTTATGATTTATGATTTGATTCATGATTCATGATTCAATTCATGAATCATGATTCATGATTCATGATGAAATTCATGATTCATGATTCATGATGAAATTCATGATTCATTTCATGATTCATGATTCAATTCATGATTCATTTCATGATTCATGATTCAATTCATTATTCATGATTCATGATTCAATTCATGATTCAATTCATGATTCATTTCATGATTCATGATTCAATTCATGATTCATTTCATGATTCATGATTCATGATTTAATTCATGATTCATGATTCATGATTCAATTCATGATTCATGTTTCGATTTATGATTCATGATTCGATTCATGATTTATGATTCATAATTCATGATTCAATTCATGATTCATGATTCATGATTCATTATTCAGTTCATGATTCATGATTCGATTCATTATTCATGATTCATGATTCATGATTCGATTCATGATTCTTGATTCATTTCATGATTCATGATTCAATTCATGATTCATGTTTCGATTCATGATTCATGATTCGATTCATGATTCATGATTTATGATTCAATTCATGATTCATGATTCGATTCATTATTCAATTCATGATTCATGATTCATTATTCGATTCATGATTCTTGATTCATTTCATGATTCATGATTCATGATTCAATTCATGATTCATGTTTTGATTCATGATTCATGATTCGATTCATGATTCATGATTCGATTCATTCATGATACAATTCATGATTCAATTCATGATTCATTTTTCAATTCATGATTCGAGATTCATGATTCGATTCATGATTCATGATTCAATTCTTGATTCATGATTCAATTCATGATTCATGATTCAATTCATGATTCATTTCATGATTCATGATTCGATTCATGATTCATGATTTGATTCATGATTCATGATTCGATTCATGATTCATAATTCATGATTCAATTCATGATTCATGTTTCATGATTCAATTCATGATTCAATTTATGATTCATGATTCAATTCATGATTCATGATTCGATTCATGATTCATGATTCAGGATTCATGATTCATGATTCGATTCATGATTCATGATTCATGATACAATTCATGATTCATGATTCGATTCATGATTCATGATTAAATTCATGATTCATGATTCGATTCATGATTCTTGATTCATGATTCGATTCATGATTCATGATTCGATTTATGATTCATGATTCAATTCATGATTCATGATTTATGATTCAATTCATGATTTAATTCATGATTCAATTCATTATTCGAGATTCATGATTCGATTCATGATTCATGATTCATGATTCATGATTCATGATTCATGATTCGATTCATGATTCAATTCATGATTCATGATTCATGATTCATGATTCAATTCATGATTCAATTCATGATTCATGATTCATGATTCATGATTTGATTCATGATTCATGATTCGATTCATGATTCATGATTCAATTTATGATTCATGATTTGATTCATGATTCATGATTCAATTCATGAATCATGATTCATTAATCATTATTCAATTCATGATTCATGATTCATGATTAAATTCATGATTCATTTCATGATTCATGATTCAATTCATGATTCATTTCATGATTCATGATTCAATTCATTATTCATGATTCATGATTCAATTCATGATTCAATTCATGATTCATTTCATGATTCATGATTCAATTCATGATTCATTTCATGATTCATGATTCATGATTTAATTCATGATTAATGATTCATGATTCAATTCATGATTCATTTCATGATTCATGATTCATGATTTAATTCATGATTAATGATTCATGATTCAATTCATGATTCATGATTTGATTCATGATTCATGATTCGATTCATGATTCATGATTCAATTTATGATTCATGATTTGATTCATGATTCATGATTCAATTCATGAATCATGATTCATGATTCATGATTCAATTCATGATTCATGATTCATGATGAAATTCATGATTCATTTCATGATTCATGATTCAATTCATGATTCATTTCATGATTCATGATTCAATTCATTATTCATGATTCATGATTCAATTCATGATTCAATTCATGATTCATTTCATGATTCATGATTCAATTCATGATTCATTTCATGATTCATGATTCATGATTTAATTCATGATTAATGATTCATGATTCAATTCATGATTCATGATGCAATTCATGATTCATGATTATATTCATGATTCATGATTCAATTCATGATTCATGATTCGATTTATGATTAATGATTCAATTCATGATTCATGATTCATGATTTGATTCATGATTCATGATTCATAATTCATTATTCGATTTATGATTCATGATTCATGATTTAATTCATGATTCATGATTCAATTCATAATTCATGATTCGATTCATGATTCATGATTCATGATTCATAATTCATGATTCGATTCATGATTCATGATTCTTGATTTAATTCATGATTTATGTTTCGATTCATGATTCATGATTCGATTCATGATTCATGATTCGATTCATTCATGATTCAATTCATGATTCAATTCATGATTCATTTTTCAATTCATGATTCGAGATATATGATTCGATTCATGATTCATGATTCAATTCATGATTCATGATTCAATTCATGATTCATGATTCGATTCATGATTCATGATTCGATTCATGATTCATGATTCGATTCATGATTTATGATTCGATTCATGATTCATAATTCATGATTCAATTCATGATTCATTTCATGATTCAATTCATGATTCATGATTCAATTCATGATTCATGATTCGATTCATGATTCATGATTCAGGATTCATGATTCATGATTCGATTCATGATTCATGATTCATGATACAATTCATGATTCATGATTCGATTCATGATTCATGATTAAATTCATGATTCATGATTCGATTCATGATTCTTGATTCATGATTAAATTCATGATTCATGATTCGATTTATGATTCATGATTCAATTCATGATTCATGATTTATGATTCAATTCATGATTCAATTCATGATTCATGATTCAATTCATTATTCGAGATTCATGATTCGATTTATGTTTCATGATTCATGATTCATGATTCGATTCATGATTCAATTCATGATTCATGATTCATGATTCATGATTCAATTCATGATTCAATTCATGATTCATGATTCATGATTCATGATTTGATTCATGATTCATGATTCGATTCATGATTCATGATTCAATTTATGATTTATGATTTGATTCATGATTCATGATTCAATTCATGATTCATGATTCATGATGAAATTCATGATTCATTTCATGATTCATGATTCAATTCATGATTCATTTCATGATTCATGATTCAATTCATTATTCATGATTCATGATTCAATTCATGATTCAATTCATGATTCATTTCATGATTCATGATTCAATTCATGATTCATTTCATGATTCATGATTCATGATTTAATTCATGATTAATGATTCATGATTCAATTCATGATTCATGATGCAATTCATGATTCATGATTATATTCATGATTCATGATTCAATTCATGATTCATGATTCGATTTATGATTAATGATTCAATTCATGATTCATGATTCATGATTTGATTCATGATTCATGATTCATAATTCATTATTCGATTTATGATTCATGATTCATGATTTAATTCATGATTCATGATTCAATTCATGATTCATGATTCGATTCATGATTCATGATTCATAATTCATGATTCGATTCATGATTCATGATTCTTGATTTAATTCATGATTTATGATTCAATTCATGATTCATGATTCAATTCATGATTCAATTCATGATTCATTTTTCAATTCATGATTCGAGATTCATGATTCGAATCATGATTCAGGATTCAATTCATGATTCATGATTCAATTCATGATTCATGATTCAATTCATGATTCATTTCATGATTCATGATTCGATTCATGATTCATGATTCGATTCATGATTCATTATTCGATTCATGATTCATGATTCGATTCATGATTCATGATTCATAATTCATGATTCAATTCATGATTCATGTTTATGATTCAATTCATGATTCATGATTCAATTCATGATTCATGATTCGATTCATGATTCATGATTCAGGATTCATGATTCATGATTCGATTCATGATTCATTATTCATGATACAATTAATGATTCATGATTCGATTCATGATTCATGATTCATGATTAAATTCATGATTCATGATTCGATTCATGATTCTTGATTCATGATTCGATTCATGATTCATGATTCATGATTCAATTTATGATTCATGATTCGATTTATGATTCATGATTCAATTCATGATTCATGATTTATGATTCAATTCATGCTTCATGATTCAATTCATGATTCGAGATTCATGATTCGATTCATGATTCAATTCATGATACATGATTCCAATTCATGATTTAATTCATGATTCGATTCATGATTCATGATTCAATTTATGATTCATGATTTAATTCATGATTCATGATTCAATTCATGAATCATGATTCATGATTCGATTCATGATTCATGATTCATGATTCATGATTCAAATCGTGATTCAAATCATGATTCATGATTCAATTCATGATTCATGATTCGATTCATTATTCATGATTCATGATTCATGATTCGATTCATGATTCTTGATTCATTTCATGATTCATGATTCATGATTCATGATTCAATTCATGATTCATGTTTCGATTCATGATTCATGATTCGATTCATGATTCATGATTCATAATTCATGATTCAATTCATGATTCATGATTCATGATTCAATTCATGATTCATGATTCAATTCATGATTCATGATTCGATTCATGATTAATGATTTATGATTCGTTTCATGATTCATGATTCATTTCATGATTCGTGTTTCGATTCATAATTCATGATTCAATTCATGATTCATGATTCAATTCATGATTCATGATTCGATTCATTATTCATGATTCATGATTCATGATTCATGATTCATGATTCAATTCATGATTCATGTTTCGATTCATGATTCATGATTCGATTCATGATTCATGATTCAATTCATGATTCATGATTCGATTCATGATTCATGATTCATGATTCGATTAATGATTCATGATTCGATTCATGATTCATGATTTATGATTCAATTCATGATTCATGATTCAATTCATGATTCATGATTCGATTCATTATTCATGATTCATGATTCATGATTCATGATTCATGATTCAATTCATGATTCATGTTTCGATTCATGATTCATGTTTCGATTCATGATTTATGATTCAATTCATGATTCATGATTCGATTCATGATTCATGATTCATGATTCGATTAATGATTCATGATTCGATTCATGATTCATGATTTATGATTCAATTCATGATTCATGATTCATGATTCAATTCATGATTTATGATTTATGAATCAATTTTTGAATTAATTCATGGTTCATGATTCATGATTCATGATTCATGATTCAATTCATGATTTATGATTCAATTCATGATTCATGATTCATTATTTAATTCATGATTTGATTCATGATTTATGATTCAATTCATGATTTATGATTCAATTCATGATTCAATTCATGATTCATGATTCAATTCATTATTTGAGATTCATGATTCGATTCATGATTCATGATTCATGATTCATGATTCGATTCATGATTCTTGATTCATGATTCGATTCATGATTCATGATTCGATTTATGATTCATGATTCAATTCATGATTCATGATTTATAATTCAATTCATGATTCAATTCATGATTCATGATTCAATTCATTATTCGAGATTCATGATTCGATTCATGTTTCATGATTCATGATTCATGATTCGATTCATGATTCAATTCATGATTCATGATTCATGATTCATGATTCAATTCATGATTCATGATTCATGATTCATGATTTGATTCATGATTCATGATTCGATTCATGATTCATGATTCAATTTATGATTCATGATTTGATTCATGATTCATGATTCAATTCATGAATCATGATTCATGATTCATGATTCAATTCATGATTCATGATTCATGATTAAATTCATGATTCATTTCATGATTCATGATTCAATTCATGATTCATTTCATGATTCATGATTCAATTCATTATTCATGATTCATGATTCAATTCATGATTCAATTCATGATTCATTTCATGATTCATGATTCAATTCATGATTCATTTCATGATTCATGATTCATGATTTGATTCATGATTCATGATTCATAATTCATTATTCGATTTATGATTCATGATTCATGATTTAATTCATGATTCATGATTAAATTCATGATTCATGATTCGATTCATGATTCATGATTCATGATTCATAATTCATGATTCGATTCATGATTCATGATTCTTGATTTAATTCATGATTTATGATTCAATTCATGATTCATGATTCAATTCATGATTCATTTTTCAATTCATGATTCGAGATTCATGATTCGAATCATGATTCAGGATTCAATTCATGATTCATGATTCAATTTATGATTCATGATTCAATTCATGATTCATTTCATTATTCATGATTCGATTCATGATTCATGATTCGATTCATGATTCATTATTCGATTCATGATTCATGATTCGATTCATGATTCATGATTCGATTCATGATTCATGATTCAGGATTCATGATTCATGATTCGATTCATGATTCATTATTCATGATACAATTCATGATTCATGATTCGATTCATGATTCATGATTCAGGATTCATGATTCATGATTCGATTCATGATTCATTATTCATGATACAATTCATGATTCATGATTCGATTCATGATTCATGATTCATGATTAAATTCATGATTCATGATTCGATTCATTATTCTTGATTCATGATTCGATTCATGATTCATGATTCATGATTCAATTTATGATTCATGATTTGATTTATGATTCATGATTCAATTCATGATTTATGATTTATGATTCAATTCATGATTCAATTCATGATTCATGATTCAATTCATGATTCGAGATTTATGATTCGATTCATGATTCATGATTCAATTCATGATACATGATTCCAATTCATGATTTAATTCATGATTCAATTCATTATTCATGATTCATGATTCATGATTCGATTCATGATTCATGATTCAATTTATGATTCATGATTTAATTCATGATTCATGATTCATTCATGAATCATGATTCATGATTCGATTCATGATTCATGATTCATGATTCAAATCATGATTCAAATCATGATTCATGATTCAATTCATGATTCATGATTCGATTCATGATTCATGATTCATGATTCGATTCATGATTCTTGATTCATTTCATGATTCATGATTCATGATTCATGATTCATGATTCAATTCATGATTCATGATTCAATTCATGATTCATGATTCAATTCATGATTCATGATTCGATTCATAATTAATGATTTATGATTCGTTTCATGATTCATGATTCATTTCATGATTCGTGTTTCGATTCATAATTCATGATTCAATTCATGATTCATGATTCAATTCATGATTCATGATTCGATTCATAATTAATGATTTATGATTTGTTTCATGATTCATGATTCATTTCATGATTCGTGTTTCGATTCATAATTCATGATTCAATTCATGATTCATGATTCAATTCATGATTCATGATTCGATTCATTATTCATGATTCATGATTCATGATTCGATTCATGATTCTTGATTCATTTCATGATTCATGATTCATGATTCATGATTCAATTCATGATTCATGTTTCGATTCATGATTCATGATTCGATTCATGATTCATAATTCATAATTCATGATTCAATTCATGATTCATGATTCATGATTCATGATTCAAGATTCATGATTCAGTTCATGATTCATGATTCAATTCATGATTCATGATTCGATTCATGATTCATGATTCATGATTCGATTCATGATTTATGATTCAATTCATGATTCAATTCATGATTCATGATTCAATTCATTATTCGAGATTCATGATTCGATTCATGATTCATGATTCATGATTCGATTCATGATTCAATTCATGATTCATGATTCATGATTCATGATTCAATTCATGATTCAATTCATGATTCATGATTCATGATTCATGATTCGATTCATAATTCATGATTCAATTCATGATTCATTTCATGATTCATGATTCATGATTTAATTCATGATTAATGATTCATGATTCAATTCATGATTCATGATGCAATTCATGATTCATGATTATATTCATGATTCATGATTCAATTCATGTTTCATGATTCGATTTATGATTCATGATTCAATTCATGATTCATGATTCATGATTTGATTCATGATTCATGATTCATAATTCATTATTCGATTTATGATTCATGATTCATGATTTAATTCATGATTCATGATTCAATTCATGATTTATGATTCGATTCATGATTCATGATTCATAATTCATGATTCGATTCATGATTCATGATTCTTGATTTAATTCATGATTCATGATTCAATTCATGATTCAATTCATGATTCATTTTTCAATTCATGATTCGAGATTCATGATTCGATTCATGATTCATGATTCAATTCATGATTCATGATTCAATTCATGATTCATGATTCAATTCATGATTCATTTCATGATTCATGATTCGATTCATGATTCATGATTCGATTCATGATTCATGATTCGATTCATGATTCATGATTCGATTCATGATTCATGATTCATAATTCATGATTCAATTCATGATTCATGTTTCATGATTCAATTCTTGATTCATGATTCAATTCATGATTCATGATTCGATTCATGATTCATGATTCAGGATTCATGATTCATGATTCGATTCATGATTCATGATTCATGATACAATTCATGATTCATGATTCGATTCATGATTCATGATTCATGATTAAATTCATGATTCATGATTTATGATTCAATTCCTGATTCAATTCATGATTCATGATTCAATTCATGATTCGAGATTCATGATTTGATTCATGATTCATGATTCAATTCATGATACATGATTCGATTCATGATTTAATTCATGATTCAATTTATGATTCATGATTTAATTCATGATTCATGATTCAATTCATGAATCATGATTCATGATTCGATTCATGATTCATGATTCATGATTCATGATTCAAATCATGATTCAAATCATGATTCATGATTCAATTCATGATTCATGATTCAATTCATGATTCATGATTCAATTCATGATTCATGATTCGATTCATGATTAATAATTTATGATTCGTTTCATGATTCATGATTCATTTCATGATTCATGATTCAATTCATGATTCATGATTCGATTCATTATTCATGATTCATGATTCGATTCATGATTCTTGATTCATTTCATGATTCATGATTCATGATTCATGATTCATGATTCAATTCATGATTCATGTTTCGATTCATGATTCATGATTCGATTCATGATTCATGATTCATAATTCATGATTCAATTCATGATTCATGATTCATGATTCATGATTCAGTTCATGATTCATGATTCAATTCATGATTCATGATTTGATTCATGATTCATGATTCATGATTCGATTCATGATTCATGATTCGATTCATGATTCATGATTTATGATTCAATTCATGATTCATGATTCAATTCATGATTCATGATTCAATTCATGATTTATGATTTATGAATCAATTTTTGAATTAATTCATGGTTCATGATTCATGATTCATGATTCATGATTCGATTCATGATTCATGATTCAATTCATGATTCATGATTCATTATTTAATTCATGATTTGATTCATGATTTATGATTCAATTCATGATTTATGATTCATGATTCATTTCATGATTCATGATTCGATTCATGATTCATGATTCGATTCATGATTCATGATTCATGATTTATGATTCAATTCATGATTCAATTCATGATTCATGATTCAATTCATGATTCATGATTTGATTCATTATTCATGATTCATGATTCATGATTCGATTCATGATTCTTGATTCATTTCATGATTCATGATTTATGATTCAATTCATGATTCATGTTTCGATTTATGATTCATGATTCGATTCATGATTCATGATTCATAATTCATGATTCAATTCATGATTCATGATTCATGATTCATTATTCAGTTCATGATTCATGATTCGATTCATTATTCATGATTCATGATTCATGATTCGATTCATGATTCTTGATTCATTTCATGACTCATGATTTATGATTCAATTCATGATTCATGTTTCGATTCATGATTCATGATTCGATTCATGATTCATGATTTATGATTCAATTCATGATTCATGATTCGATTCATTATTCATGATTCATGATTCATGATTCGATTCATGATTCTTGATTCATTTCATGATTCATGATTCATGATTCAATTCATGATTCATGTTTCGATTCATGATTCTTGATTCATTTCATGACTCATGATTTATGATTCAATTCATGATTTATGTTTCGATTCATGATTCATGATTCGATTCATGATTCATGATTTATGATTCAATTCATGATTCATGATTCGATTCATTATTCATGATTCATGATTCATGATTCGATTCATGATTCTTGATTCATTTCATGATTCATGATTCATGATTCAATTCATGATTCATGTTTCGATTCATGATTCATGATTCGATTCATGATTCATGATTCGATTCATTCATGATTCAATTCATGATTCAATTCATGATTCAATTCATGATTCATTTTTCAAGTCATGATTCGAGATTCATGATTCGATTCATGATTCATGATTCAATTCATGATTCATGATTCAATTCATGATTCATGATTCAATTCATGATTCATTTCATGATTCATGATTCGATTCATGATTCATGATTCGATTCATGATTCATAATTCATGATTCAATTCATGATTCATGTTTCATGATTCAATTCATGATTCATGATTCAATTCATGATTCATGATTAGATTCATGATTCATGATTCAGGATTCATGATTCATGATTCGATTCATGATTCATGATTCATGATACAATTCATGATTCATGATTCGATTCATGATTCATGATTAAATTCATGATTCATGATTCGATTCATGATTCTTGATTCATGATTCGATTCATGATTCATGATTCATGATTCAATTCATGATTCATGATTCGATTTATGATTCATGATTCAATTCATGATTCATGATTTATGATTCAATTCATGATTCAATTCATGATTCATGATTCAATTCTTGATTCGAGATTCATGATTCGATTCATGATTCATGATTCAATTCATAATACATGATTCGATTCATGATTTAATTCATGAATCAATTCATGATTCATGATTCATGATTCATGATTCGATTCATGATTCATGATTCAATTTATGATTCATGATATAATTCATGATTCATGATTCAATTCATGAATCATGATTCATGATTCGATTCATGATTCATGATTCATGATTCAAATCATGATTCGAATCATGTTTCATGATTCAATTCATGATTTATGATTCAATTCATGAATCATGATTCATGATTCGATTCATGATTCATGATTCATGATTAATGATTTATGATTCGTTTCATGATTCATGATTCATTTCATGATTCGTGTTTCGATTCATAATTCATGATTCAATTCATGATTCATGATTCAATTCATGATTCATGATTCGATTCATTATTCATGATTCATGATTCATGATTCGATTCATGATTCTTGATTCATTTCATGATTCATGATTCATGATTCATGATTCAATTCATGATTCATGTTTCGATTCATGATTCATGATTCGATTCAGGATTCATGATTCGATTCATGATTCATGATTCATGATACAATTCATGATTCATGATTCGATTCATGATTCATGATTAAATTCATGATTCATGATTCGATTCATGATTCTTGATTCATGATTCGATTCATGATTCAAGATTCATGATTCAATTCATGATTCATGATTCGATTTAAGATTCATGATTCAATTCATGATTCATGATTTATGATTCAATTCATGATTCAATTCATGATTCATGATTCAATTCATGATTCGAGATTCATGATTCGATTCATGATTCATGATTCAATTAATGATACATGATTCGATTCATGATTTAATTCATGATTCAATTCATGATTCATGATTCATGATTCGATTCATGATTCATGATTCAATTTATGATTCATGATTTAATTCATGATTCATGATTCAATTCATGATTCATGAATTATGATTCATGATTCAAATCATGATTCAAATCATGTTTCATGATTCAATTCAGGATTTATGATTCAATTCATGAATCATGATTCATGATTCGATTCATGATTCATGATTCATGATTAATGATTTATGATTCATTTCATGATTCATGATTCATTTCATGATTCGTGTTTCGATTCATAATTCATGATTCAATTCATGATTCATGATTCAATTCATGATTCATGATTCGATTCATTATTCATGATTCATGATTCGATTCATGATTCTTGATTCATTTCATGATTCATGATTCATGATTCATGATTCAATTCATGATTCATGTTTCGATTCATGATTCATGATTCGTGATTCATAATTCATGATTCAATTCATGTTTCATGATTCATGATTTAGTTCATGATTCATGATTCAATTCATGATTCATGATTCGATTCATGATTCATGATTCGATTCATGATTCATGATTCGATTCATGATTCATGATTTATGATTTAATTCATGATTCATGATTCAATTCATGATTCATGATTCAATTCATGAATTATGATTTATGAATCAATTTTTGAAATAATTTATGGTTCATGATTCATGATTCATGATTCATGATTCGATTCATGATTCATGATTCAATTCATGATTCATGATTCATTATTTAATTCATGATTTGATTTATGATTCATGATTCAATTCATGATTCATGATTCGATTCATGATTAATGATTTATGATTCGTTTCATGATTCATGATTCATTTCATGATTCGTGTTTCGATTCATAATTCATGATTCAATTCATGATTCATGATTCAATTCATGATTCATGATTCGATTCATTATTCATGATTCATGATTCATGATTCGATTCATGATTCTTGATTCATTTCATGATTCATGATTCATGAATCATGATTCATGATTCAATTCATGATTCATGTTTCGATTCATGATTCATGATTCGATTCATGATTCATGATTCATAATTCATGATTCAATTCATGATTCATGATTCATGATTCATGATTCAGTTCATGATTCATGATTCAATTCATGATTCATGATTCATGATTCATGATTCATGATTCATGATTCGATTCATGATTCATGATTCGATTCATGATTCATGATTTATGATTCAATTCATGATTCATGATTCAATTCATGATTCATGATTCAATTCATGATTTATGATTTATGAATCAATTTTTGAATTAATTCATGGTTCATGATTCATGATTCATGATTCATGATTCGATTCATGATTCATGATTCAATTCATGATTCATGATTCATTATTTAATTCATGATTTGATTCATGATTTATGATTCAATTCATGATTTATGATTCATGATTCATTTCATGATTCATGATTCGATTCATGATTCATCATTCGATTCATGATTCATGATTCATAATTCATGATTCAATTCATGATTCATGATTCGATTCATGATTCATGATTCAATTCATGATTCATGAATTATGATTCAATTCATGATTCAATTCATGATTCATGATTCAATTCATGATTCATGATTTGATTCATTATTCATGATTCATGATTCATGATTCGATTCATGATTCTTGATTCATTTCATGATTCATGATTTATGATTCAATTCATGATTCATGTTTCGATTTATGATTCATGATTCGATTCATGATTCATGATTCATAATTCATGATTCAATTCATGATTCATGATTCATGATTCATTATTCAGTTCATGATTCATGATTCGATTCATTATTCATGATTCGATTCATGATTCATGATTCATAATTCATGATTCAATTCATGATTCATGATTCGATTCATGATTTATGATTCAATTCATAATTCATGATTTATGATTCAATTCATGATTCAATTCATGATTCATGATTCAATTCATGATTCATGATTTGATTCATTATTCATGATTCATGATTCATGATTCGATTCATGATTCTTGATTCATTTCATGATTCATGATTCAATTCATGATTCATGTTTCGATTCATGATTCATGATTCGATTCATGATTCATGATTTATGATTCAATTCATGATTGATGATTCGATTCATTATTCATGATTCATGATTCATGATTCGATTCATGATTCTTGATTCATTTCATGATTCATGATTCATGATTCAATTCATGATTCATGTTTCGATTCATGATTCATGATTCGATTCATGATTCATGATTCGATTCATTCATGATTCAATTCATGATTCAATTCATGATTCAATTCATGATTCATTTTTCAATTCATGATTCGAGATTCATGATTCGATTCATGATTCATGATTCAATTCATGATTCATGATTCAATTCATGATTCATGATTCAATTCATGATTCATGATTCAATTCATGATTCATGATTCAATTCATAATTCATTTCATGATTCATGATTCGATTCATGATTCATGATTCGATTCATGATTCATAATTCATGATTCAATTCATGATTCATGTTTCATGATTCAATTCATGATTCATGATTCAATTCATGATTCATGATTCGATTCATGATTCATGATTCAGGATTCATGATTCATGATTCGATTCATGATTCATGATTCATAATTCATGATTCAATTCATGATTCATGATTCGATTCATGATTCATGATTCAATTCATGATTCATGAATTATGATTCAATTCATGATTCAATTCATGATTCATGATTCAATTCATGATTCATGATTTGATTCATTATTCATGATTCATGATTCATGATTCGATTCATGATTCTTGATTCATTTCATGATTCATGATTTATGATTCAATTCATGATTCATGTTTCGATTTATGATTCATGATTCGATTCATGATTCATGATTCATAATTCATGATTCAATTCATGATTCATGATTCATGATTCATTATTCAGTTCATGATTCATGATTCGATTCATTATTCATGATTCGATTCATGATTCATGATTCATAATTCATGATTCAATTCATGATTCATGATTCGATTCATGATTTATGATTCAATTCATAATTCATGATTTATGATTCAATTCATGATTTAATTCATGATTCATGATTCAATTCATGATTCATGATTTGATTCATTATTCATGATTCATGATTCATGATTCGATTCATGATTCTTGATTCATTTCATGATTCATGATTCAATTCATGATTCATGTTTCGATTCATGATTCATGATTCGATTCATGATTCATGATTTATGATTCAATTCATGATTGATGATTCGATTCATTATTCATGATTCATGATTCATGATTCGATTCATGATTCTTGATTCATTTCATGATTCATGATTCATGATTCAATTCATGATTCATGTTTCGATTCATGATTCATGATTCGATTCATGATTCATGATTCGATTCATTCATGATTCAATTCATGATTCAATTCATGATTCAATTCATGATTCATTTTTCAATTCATGATTCGAGATTCATGATTCGATTCATGATTCATGATTCAATTCATGATTCATGATTCAATTCATGATTCATGATTCAATTCATGATTCATGATTCAATTCATGATTCATGATTCAATTCATAATTCATTTCATGATTCATGATTCGATTCATGATTCATGATTCGATTCATGATTCATAATTCATGATTCAATTCATGATTCATGTTTCATGATTCAATTCATGATTCATGATTCAATTCATGATTCATGATTCGATTCATGATCCATGATTCAGGATTCATGATTCATGATTCGATTCATGATTCATGATTCATGATACAATTCATAATTCATGATTCGATTCATGATTCATGATTAAATTCATGATTCATGATTCGATTCATGATTCTTGATTCATGATTCGATTCATGATTCATGATTCATGATTCAATTCATGATTCATGATTCGATTTATGATTCATGATTCAATTCATGATTCATGATTTATGATTCAATTCATGATTCAATTCATGATTCATGATTCAATTTATGATTCGAGATTCATGATTCGATTCATGATTCATGATTCAATTCATAATACATGATTCGATTCATTATTTAATTCATGATTCAATTCATGATTCATGATTCATGATTCATGATTCGATTCATGATTCATGATTCAATTTATGATTCATGATTTAATTCATGATTCATGATTCAATTCATGAATCATGATTCATGATTCGATTCATGATTCATGATTCATGATTCATGATTCAAATCATGATTCAAATCATGTTTCATGATTCAATTCATGATTTATGATTCAATTCATGAATCATGATTCATGATTCGATTCATGATTCATGATTCATGATTAATGATTTGTGATTCGTTTCATGATTCATGATTCATTTCATGATTCGTGTTTTGATTCATAATTCATGATTCAATTCATG
Source organism: Mixophyes australis (assembly GCA_036250195.1). NCBI lineage: Eukaryota > Metazoa > Chordata > Amphibia > Anura > Limnodynastidae > Mixophyes > Mixophyes australis. Next base: position 2,497,471 of record JAVHZZ010000014.1, read on the forward strand.
ATTCATGATTCAATTCATGATTCATGATTCGATTCATTATTCATGATTCATGATTCATGATTCGATTCATGATTCTTGATTCATTTCATGATTCATGATTCATGATTCAATTCATGATTCATGTTTCGATTCATGATTCATGATTCGATTCAGGATTCATGATTCATGATTCGATTCATGATTCATGATTCATGATTCGATTCATGATTCATGATTCAATTCATGATTCATGATTCATTATTTAATTCATGATTTGATTCATGATTTATGATTCAATTCATGATTTATGATTCATGATTCATTTCATAAGTCATGATTCAATTCATGATTCATGATTCGATTCATGATTCATGATTCAATTCATGATTCATGATTTATGATTCAATTCATGATTCAATTCATGATTCATGATTCAATTCATGATTCATGATTCGATTCATTATTCATGATTCATGATTCATGATTCGATTCATGATTCTTGATTCATTTCATGATTCATGATTCAATTCATGATTCATGTTTTGATTTATGATTCATGATTCGATTCATGATTCATGAATCATAATTCATGATTCAATTCATGATTCATGATTCATTATTCAGTTCATGATTCATGATTCGATTCATTATTCATGATTCATGATTCATGATTCGATTCATGATTCTTGATTCATTTCATGATTCATGATTCATGATTCAATTCATGATTCATGTTTCGATTCATGATTCATGATTCGATTCATGATTCCTGATTTATGATTCAATTCATGATTCATGATTCAATTCATTATTCATGATTCTTGATTCATGATTCATGATTCAATTCATGATTCATGATTCGATTCATGATTCATGATTCAATTCATGATTCATGATTTATGATTCAATTCATGATTCAATTCATGATTCATGATTCAATTCATGATTCATGTTTCGATTCATGATTCATGATTCGATTCATGATTCATGATTCATAATTCATGATTCATGATTCATGATTCATGATTCATGATTCATGATTCAGTTCATGATTCATGATTCAATTCATGATTCATGACTCGATTCATGATTCATGATTAGATTCATGATTCATGATTCGATTCATGATTCATGATTCAATTCATGATTTATGATTTATGAATCAATTTATGATTCAATTCATGGTTCATGATTCGATTCATGATTCATGATTCAATTCATGATTCATGATTCATTATTTAATTCATGATTTGATTCATGATTTATGATTCAATTCATGATTTATGATTCATGATTCATTTCATGATTCATGATTCGATTCATGATTCATGATTCAATTCATGATTCATGATTTATGATTCAATTCATGATTCAATTCATGATTCATGATTCAATTCATGATTCATGATTCGATTCATTCATGATTCAATTCATGATTCAATTCATGATTCATTTTTCAATTCATGATTCGAGATTCATGATTCGATTCATGATTTATGATTCAATTCATTATTCATGATTCATGATTCATGATTCGATTCATGATTCTTGATTCATTTCATGATTCATGATTCATGATTCATGATTCAATTCATGATTCATGATTCGATTCATGATTCATGATTCGATTCATGATTCATGATTCATAATTCATGATTCAATTCATGATTCATGTTTCATGATTCATGATTCAGTTCATGATTCATGATTCAATTCATGATTCATGATTCGATTCATGATTCATGATTCATGATTCGATTCATGATTCATGATTCGATTCATGATTCATGATTTATGATTCAATTCATGATTCATGATTCAATTCATGATTCATGATTCAATTCATGATTTATGATTTATGAATCAATTTTTGAATTAATTCATGGTTCATGATTCATGATTCATGATTCGATTCATGATTCAATTCATGATTCATGATTCATTATTTAATTCATGATTTGATTCATGATTTATGATTCAATTCATGATTTATGATTCATGATTCATTTCATAAGTCATGATTCAATTCATGATTCATGATTCGATTCATGATTCATGATTCAATTCATGATTTATGATTCAATTCATGATTCAATTCATGATTCATGATTGAATTCATGATTCATGATTCGATTCATTATTCATGATTCATGATTCATGATTCGATTCATGATTCTTGATTCATTTCATGATTCATGATTCAATTCATGATTCATGTTTCGATTTATGATTCATGATTCGATTCATGATTCATGATTCATAATTCATGATTCAATTCTTAATTCATGATTCATGATTCATTATTCAGTTCATGATTCATGATTCGATTCATTATTCATGATTCATGATTCATGATTCGATTCATGATTCTTGATTCATTTCATGATTCATGATTCATGATTCAATTCATGATTCATGTTTCGATTCATGATTCATGATTCGATTCATGATTCATGATTTATGATTCAATTCATGATTCAATTCATTATTCATGATTCATGATTCATGATTCGATTCATGATTCTTGATTCATGATTCATGATTCAATTGATGAATCATGTTTCGATTCATGATTCATGATTCGATTCATGATTCATGATTCGATTCATTCATGATTCAATTCATGATTCAATTCATGATTCATGATTCATGATTCATGATTCAGTTCATTATTCATGATTCATGATTCATGATTCATGATTCGATTCATGATTCATGATTCGATTCATGATTCATGATTCGATTCATGATTCATGATTTATGATTCAATTCATGATTCATGATTCGATTCATGATTCATGATTCAATTCATGATTTATGATTTATGAATCAATTTATGATTCAATTCATGGTTCATGATTCGATTCATGATTCATGATTCAATTCATGATTCATTATTTAATTCATGATTTGATTCATGATTTATGATTCAATTAATGATTTATGATTCATGATTCATTTCATGATTCATGATTCGATTCATGATTCATGATTCATAATTCATGATTCAATTCATGATTCATGATTTGATTCATGATTCATGATTCAATTCATGATTCATGATTTATGATTCATGATTCATTATTCAATTCATGATTCATGTTTCGATTCATGATTCATGATTCATAATTCATGATTTAATTCATGATTCATGATTCATGATTCATGATTCAGTTCATGATTCATGATTCAATTAATGATTCATGATTCGATTCATGATTCATGATTCATGATTCGATTCATGATTCATGATTTATGATTCAATTCATGATTCATGATTCGATTCATGATTCGTGATTCAATTCATGATTTATGATTTATGAATCAATTTATGATTCAATTCATGGTTCATGATTCGATTCATGATTCATGATTCAATTCATGATTCATGATTCAATTCATGATTCATGATTCATTATTTAATTCATGATTTGATTCATGATTTATGATTAAATTCATGATTTATGATTCATGATTAATTTCATGATTCATGATTCGATTCATGATTCATGATTCATAATTCATGATTCAATTCATGATTCATGATTCGATTCATAATTCATGATTCAAATCATGATTCATGATTTATGATTCAATTCATGATTCAATTCATGATTCATGATTCAATTCATGATTCATGATTCGATTCATTATTCATGATTCATGATTCAATTCATGATTCATGTTTCGATTCATGATTCATGATTCGATTCATGATTCATGATTCATAATTCATGATTCAATTCATGATTCATGATTCATGATTCATGATTCAGTTCATGATTCATGATTCAATTCATGATTCATGATTCGATTCATGATTCATGATGCAATTCATGATTCATGATTATATTCATGATTCATGATTCAATTCATGATTCATGATTCGATTTATGATTCATGATTCAATTCATGATTCATGATTTATGATTCAATTCATTATTCAATTCATGATTCATGCTTCAATTCATGATTCGAGATTCATGATTCGAATTATGATTCATGATTCAATTCATGATTCATGATTCGATTCATGATTCAATTCATGATTCATGATTCATGATTCAATTCATGATTCATGATTTGATTCATGATTCATGATTCAATTCATGATTCATGATTCGATTCATGATTCGATTCATGATTCATGATTCAAATCATGATTCAAATCATGATTCATGATTCAATTCATGATTTATGATTCAATTCATGATTCATGATTTAATTCATGATTCATGATTTGATTCATGATTAATGATTTATGATTCGTTTCATGATTCATTTCATGATTCGTGTGTCGATTCATGATTCATGATTCATGATTCATGATTCATGATTCGATTCCTGATTCTTGATTCATTTCATGATTCATGATTTATAATTCAATTCATGATTCATTTCATGATTCATGATTCAATTCATGATTCATTTCATGATTCATGATTCATGATTTAATTCATGATTCAATTCATGATTCATGATGCAATTCATGATTCATGATTATATTCATGATTCATGATTCAATTCATGATTCATGATTCAATTTATAATTCATGATTCAATTCATGATTCATGATTTATGATTCAATTCATGATTCAATTCATGATTCATTATTCAATTCATGATTCGAGATTCATGATTCGAATTATGATTCATGATTCAATTCATGATTCATGATTCGATTCATGATTCAATTCATGATTCATGATTCATGATTCAATTCATGATTCATGATTCATGATTCGATTCATGATTCATGATTCAATTCATGATTCATGATTTGATTCATGATTCATGATTCGATTCATGATTCAATTCATGATTCATGATTCATGATTCAATTCATGATTCATGATTCATGATTCGATTCATGATTCATGATTCATAATTCATTATTCGATTTATGATTCATGATTCATGATTTAATTCATGATTCATGATTCAATTCATGATTCATGAATACATTCATGATTCATAATTCATGATTCGATTCATGATTCATGATTCATGATTCGATTCATGATTCAATTCATGATTCATGATTCATGATTCATGATTCATAATTCGATTCATGATTCAATTAATGAATCATGATTCATGATTCATGATTCAATTCATGATTCATGATTCATGATTCAATTCATGATTCATTTCATGATTCATGATTCAATTCATGATTCATGATTCAATTCATGATTCATGATTCAATTCATGATTCATGATTCAATTCATGATTCATGATTCAATTCATGATTCATTTCATGATTCATGATTCAATTCATTATTCATGATTCATGATTCATGATTCAATTCATGATTCAATTCATGATTCATTTCATGATTCATGATTCAATTCATTATTCATGATTCATGATTCAATTCATGATTCATGATGCAATTCATGATTCATGATTATATTCATAATTCATGATTCAATTCATGATTCATGATGCAATTCATGATTCATGATTTATGATTCAATTCATGATTCAATTCATGATTCATGATTCAATTCATGATTCAAGATTCATGATTCAAATTATGATTCATGATTCAATTCATGATTCATGATTCGATTTATGATTCATGATTCAATTCATGATTCATGATTTATGATTCAATTCATGATTCAATTCATGATTCATGATTCAATTCATGATTCGAGATTCATGATTCAAATTATGATTCATGATTCAATTCATGATTCATGATTCGATTCATGATTCGAGATTCATGATTCATGATTCATGATTCACAATTCAATTCATGATTCATGATTCATGATTCGATTCATGATTCATGATTCATAATTCATTATTCGATTTATGATTCATGATTCATGATTTAATTCATGATTCATGATTCAATTCATGATTCATGATTCGATTCATGATTCATAATTCATGATTCGATTCATGATTCATGATTCATGATTCAATTCATGATTCATGATTCGATTCATGATTCATGATTAAATTCATGATTTAATTCATGATTCAATTCATGATTCATGATTCAATTCATGATTCGAGATTCATGATTCGATTCATTATTCATGATTCAATTCATGATTCATGATTCATGATTCAATTCATGATTAATGATTTAATTCATGATTCATTTCATGATTCATGATTTGATTCATGATTCTTGATTCGATTTATGATTCATGATTCAATTCATTATTCATGATTCAATTCATGATTCATGATTCGATTCATTATTCATGATTCATGATTCATGATTCGATTCATGATTCATGATTCAATTCATGTTTCGATTCATGATTCGATTCATGATTCATGATTCGATTCATGATTCATGATTCATAATTCATGATTCAATTCATGATTCATGATTCATGATTCATTATTCAATTCATGATTCATGATTCATAATTCATGATTCAATTCATGATTCATGATTCATGATTCATTATTCAATTCATGATTCATGATTCAATTCATGATTCATGATTCGATTCATGATTCATGATTCATGATTCATGAATCATGATTCGATTCATGATTCATGATTCATGAATCATGATTCGATTCATGATTCATGATTTATGATTCAATTCATGATTTATGATTCATGATTCATGAATCATGATTCGATTCATGATTCATGATTTATGATTCAATTCATGATTTATGATTTATGATTCAATTTATGATTCAATTCATGATTCATGATTCATGATTCATGATTCGATTCATGATTAAATTCATGATTCATGATTCATTATTTAATTCATGATTCGATTCATGATTTATGATTCAATTCATGATTCATGATTCATGATTCATTTCATGATTCATGATTCGATTTATGATTCATGATTCAATTCAGGATTCTTGATTTATGATTCAATTCATGATTCAATTCATGATTTATGATTCATGATTCATTATTCAATTCATTATTCATGATTCAATTCATGATTCGAGATTCATGATTCGATTCATGATTCATGATTCGATTTATGATTCATGATTCAATTCATGATTCATGATTTATGATTCAATTCATGATTCGAGATTCATGCTTCGATTCATGATTCATGATTCGATTTATGATTCATGATTCAATTCATGATTTATGATTCAATTCATGATTCAATTCATGATTCATGATTCAATTCATGATTCGAGATTCATGATTCGATTCATGATTCATGATTCATGATTCATGATTCATGATTCGATTCATGATTCAATTCATGATTCATGATTCATGATTCAATTCATGATTCAATTCATGATTCATGATTCATGATTCGATTCATGATTCATGATTCAATTTATGATTCATGATTTGATTCATGATTCATGATTCAATTAATGAATCATGATTCATGATTCATGATTCAATTCATGAATCATGATTCATGATTCATGATTCAATTCATGATTCATGATTCAATTCATGATTCAATTCATGATTCATGATTCATGATTCGATTCATGATTCATGATTCAATTCATGATTCATGATTCAATTTATGATTCATGATTTGATTCATTATTCATGATTCAATTCATGAATCATGATTCATGATTCATGATTCAATTCATGATTCATGATTCATGATTCAATTCATGATTCATTTCATGATTCATGATTCAATTCATGATTCATGATTCAATTCATGATTCATGATTCAATTCATGATTCATTTCATGATTCATGATTCAATTCATTATTCATGATTCATGATTAAATTCATGATTCAATTCATGATTCATTTCATGATTCATGATTCAATTCATGATTCATTTCATGATTCATTTCATGATTCATGATTCAATTCATGATTCATTTTATGATTCATGATTCAATTCATGATTTAATTCATGATTAATGATTTATGATTCAATTCATGATTCAATTCATGATTCATGATTCAATTCATGATTCGAGATTCATGATTCGAATTATGAATCATGATTCAATTCATGATTCATGATTCATGATTCAATTCATGATTCATGATTCATGATTCGATTCATGATTCATGATTCATAATTCATTATTCGATTTATGATTGATGATTCATGATTTAATTCATGATTCATTTCATGATTCATGATTCATGATTTAATTCATGATTAATGATTTATGATTCAATTCATGATTCAATTCATGATTCATGATTCAATTCATGATTCGAGATTCATGATTCGAATTATGATTCATGATTCAATTCATAATTCATGATTCATGATTCAATTCATGATTCATGATTCATGATTCGATTCATGATTCATGATTCATAATTCATTATTCGATTTATGATTGATGATTCATGATTTAATTCATAATTCATGATTCAATTCATGATTCATGATTCGATTCATGATTCATAAATCATGATTCGATTCATGATTCATGATTCAATTCATGATTCATGATTCGATTCATGATTTAATTCATGATTCATGATTCATGATTCAATTCATGATTCAATTCATGATTCATGATTCATGATTCTATTCATGATTCATGATTCAATTTATGATTCATGATTTGATTCATGATTCATGATTCAATTCATGAATCATGATTCATGATTCATGATTCAATTCATGATTCATGATTCATGATTCAATTCATGATTCATTTCATGATTCATGATTCAATTCATGATTCAATTCATGATTCATGATTCAATTCATGATTCATTTCATAATTCATGATTCAATTCATGATTCATGATTCAATTCATTATTCATGTTTCATGATTCAATTCATGATTCAATTCATGATTCATGATTCATGATTTAATTCATGATTAAGGATTCATGATTCAATTCATGATTCATGATGCAATTCATGATTCATGATTATATTCATAATTCATGATTCAATTCATGATTCATGATTCAATTCATGATTCATGATTTATGATTCAATTCATGATTCAATTCATGATTCATGATTCAATTCATGATTCGAGATTCGATTCATGATTCAATTCATGATTCATGATTCATGATTCATGATTCAATTCATGATTCATGATTCATGATTCGATTCATGATTCATGATTCATAATTCATTATTCGATTTATGATTCATGATTCATGATTTAATTCATGATTCATAATTCAATTCATGAATCATGATTCGATTCATGATTCATGATTCAATTCATGATTCAATTCATGATTCATGATTCAATTCATGATTCGAGATTCATGATTCGATTCATGATTCATGATTCAATTCATGATTCATGATTCATGATTCAATTCATGATTCATGATTCAATTCATGATTCATTTCATGATTCATGATTCATTTCATGATTCATGATTTGATTCATGATTCATGATTCATAATTCATGATTCAATTCATGATTCATGTTTCATGATTCAATTCATGATTCATGATTCAATTCATGATTCATGATTCGATTCATGATTCATGATTAATGATTCATGATTCATGATTCGATTCATGATTCATGATTCGATTCATGATTCATGATTCATGATTCATGATACAATTCATGATTCATGATTCGATTCATGATTCATGATTCAATTCATGATTCATGATTCATGACTCAATTCATGATTCAATTCATGATTCATGATTCATGATTTATGATTCGATTCATGATTCATGATTCGATTTATGATTCATGATTCAATTCATGATTCATGATTCGATTCATGATTCATGATTCATGATTCATGATACAATTCATGATTCATGATTCGATTCATGATTCATGATTCAATTCATGATTCATGATTCATGACTCAACTCATGATTCAATTCATGATTCATGATTCATGATTTATGATTCGATTCATGATTCATGATTCGATTTATGATTCATGATTCAATTCATGATTTATTGATCAATTCATGATTCAATTCATGATTCATGATTCAATTCATGATTCGAGATTCATGATTCGATTCATGATTCAATTCATGATTCATGACTCATGATTCGCTTCATGATTCAATTCATGATTAATGATTCATGATTCAATTCATGATTCATGATGCAATTCATGACTTATGATTCAAATCATGATTCATGATTCAATTCATGTTTCATGATTTGATTCATGATTCATGATTCAATTCATGATTCATGATTCAACTCATGATTCATGATTTAATTCATGATTCATGATTCATGATTCGATTCATGATTCATGATTCAATATATGATTCATGATTCGATTTATGATTCAAGATTCAATTCATGATTCATGATTTATGATTCAATTCATGATTCAATTCATGATTCATGATTCAATTCATGATTCGAGATTCATGATTCGATTCATGATTCATGATTCAATTCATGATACATGATTCGATTCATGATTTAATTCATGATTCATGAATAATGATTTATGATTCGTTTCATGATTCATTTCGGGATTTGTGTTTCGATTCATAATTCATGATTCAATTCATGATTCATGATTCTATTCATTATTCATGATTCATGATTCATGATTTGATTCATGATTCTTGATTCATTTCATGATTCATGATTCATGATTCAATTCATGATTCGAGATTCATGATTCGATTCATGATTCAATTCATGATTCATGACTCATGATTCGCTTCATGATTCAATTCATGATTAATGATTCATGATTCAATTCATGATTCATGATGCAATTCATGACTTATGATTCAAATCATGATTCATGATTCAATTCATGTTTCATGATTTGATTCATGATTCATGATTCAATTCATGATTCATGATTCAACTCATGATTCATGATTTAATTCATGATTCATGATTCATGATTCGATTCATGATTCATGATTCAATATATGATTCATGATTCGATTTATGATTCAAGATTCAATTCATGATTCATGATTCATGATTCGAGATTCATGATTCAATTCATGATTCATGATTCAATTCATGATTCGAGATTCATGATTCGATTCATGATTCATGATTCAATTCATGATACATGATTCGATTCATGATTTAATTCATGATTCATGAATAATGATTTATGATTCGTTTCATGATTCATTTTGGGATTTGTGTTTCGATTCATAATTCATGATTCAATTCATGATTCATGATTCGATTCATTATTCATGATTCATGATTCATGATTTGATTCATGATTCTTGATTCATTTCATGATTCATGATTCATGATTCAATTCATGATTCATGTTTCGATTCATGATTCGATTCATGATTCATGATTCATAATTCATGATTCGATTCATGATTCATGATTTAATTCATGATTAATGATTCATGATTCAATTCATGATTCATGATGCAATTCATGATTCATGATTATATTCATGATTCATGATTCGATTTATGATTCATGATTCAATTCATGATTCATGATTTATGATTCAATTCATGATTCAATTCATGATTCATGATTCAATTCATGATTCGAGATTCATGATTCGAATTATGATTCATGATTAAATTCATGATTCATGATTCAAATCATGATTCAAATCATGATTCATGATTCAATTCATGATTTATGATTCAATTCATGATTCATGATTTAATTCATGATTCATGATTCCATTCATGATTAATGATTTATGATTCGTTTCATAATTCATTTCATGATTCGTGTTTCGATTCATAATTCATGATTCAATTCATGATTCATGATTCGATTCATTATTCATGATTCATGATTCATGATTCGATTCCTGATTCTTGATTCATTTCATGATTCATGATTCATAATTCAATTCATGATTCATGTTTCGATTCATGATTCATGATTCGATTCATGATTCATGATTCATGATTCAGTTCATGATTCATGATTCAATTCATGATTCATGATTCATGATTCAGTTCATGATTCATGATTCAATTCATGATTCATGATTCATGATTTATGATTCAATTCATGATTCATGATTAGATTCATGATTCATGATTCAATTCATGATTTATGATTTATGATTCAATTTATGATTCAATTCATGATTCATGATTCATGATTCATGATTCAATTCATGATTCATGACTCGATTCATGATTCATGATTCATGATTCAATTCATGATTCATGATTTGATTCATGATTCATGATTCAATTCATGAATCATGATTCATAATTCATGATTCAATTCATGATTCATGATTCAAATCATGATTCATTTTATGATTCCTGATGCAATTCATGACTTATGATTCAAATCATGATTCATGATTCAATTCATGTTTCATGATTTGATTCATGATTCATGATTCAATTCATGATTCATGATTCAATTCATGATTCATGATTCATGATTCAATTCATGATTCATGATTCATGATTTGATTCATGATTCATGATTCAATATATGATTCATGATTCGATTTATGATTCAAGATTCAATTCATGATTCATGATTTATGATTCAATTCATGATTCAATTCATGGTTCATGATTCAATTCATGATTCGAGATTCATGATTCGATTCATGATTCATGATTCAATTCATGATACATGATTCGATTCATGATTTAATTCATGATTCATGATTAATGATTTATGATTCGTTTCATGATTCATTTCATGATTTGTGTTTCGATTCATAATTCATGATTCAATTCATGATTCATGATTCGATTCATTATTCATGATTCATGATTCATGATTCGATTCATGATTCTTGATTCATTTCATGATTCATGATTCATGATTCAATTCATGATTCATGTTTCGATTCATGATTCATGATTCGATTCATGATTCATAATTCATGATTCAATTCATGATTCATGATTCATGATTCATGATTCAGTTCATGATTCATGATTCAATTCATGATTCATGATTCGATTCATGATTCATGATTTATGATTCAATTCATGATTCATGATTCGATTCATGATTCATGATTCATGATTCATGATTCAAATCATGATTCAAATCATGATTCATGATTCAATTCATGATTTATGATTCAATTCATGATTCATGATTTAATTCATGATTCATTATTCGATTCATGATTCATGATTTATGATTAATTTCATGATTAATTTCATGATTCGTGTTTCGATTCATAATTCATGATTCAATTCATGATTCATGATTCGATTCATTATTCATGATTCATGATACATGATTCGATTCCTGATTCTTGATTCATTTCATGTTTCATGATTCATAATTCAATTCATGATTCATTTCATGATTCATGATTCAATTCATGATTCATTTCATGATTCATGATTTAATTCATGATTAATGATTCATGATTCAATTCATGATTCATGATGCAATTCATGATTCATGATTATATTCATGATTCATGATTCAATTCATGATTCATGATTCGATTTATGATTCATGATTCAATTCATGATTCATGATTTATGATTCAATTCATGATTCAATTCATGATTCATGATTCAATTCATGATTCGAGATTCATGATTCGAATTATGATTCATGATTCAATTCATGATTCATGATTCGATTCATGATTCAATTCATGATTCATGATTCATGATTCAATTCATGATTCATGATTCGAATCATGATTCATGATTCAATTCATGATTCATGATTCGATTCATGATTCGATTCATGATTCATGATTCAAATCATGATTCAAATCATGATTCATGATTCAATTCATGATTTATGATTCAATTCATGATTCATGATTTAATTCATGATTCATGATTTGATTCATGATTAATGATTTATGATTCGTTTCATGATTCATTTCATGATTCGTGTTTCGATTCATTATTCATGATTCATGATTCATGATTCATGATTCATGATTCGATTCCTGATTCATGATTCAATTCATGATTCATTTCATGATTCATGATTCATGATTTAATTCATGATTAATGATTCATGATTCAATTCATGATTCATGATGCAATTCATGATTCATGATGCAATTCATGATTCATGATTATATTCATGATTCATGATTCAATTCATGATTCATGATTCAATTTATAATTCATGATTCATGATTTATGATTCAATTCATGATTCAATTCATGATTCATGATTCAATTCATGATTCGAGATTCATGATTCGAATTATGATTCATGATTCAATTCATGATTCATGATTCGATTCATGATTCAATTCATGATTCATGATTCATGATTCAATTCATGATTCATGATTCATGATTCGATTCACGATTCATGATTCAATTCATGATTCATGATTCGATTCATGATTCATGATTCGATTCATGATTCAATTCATGATTCATGATTCATGATTCAATTCATGATTCATGATTCATGATTCGATTCATGATTCATGATTCATAATTCATTATTCGATTTATGATTCATGATTCATGATTTAATTCATGATTCATGATTCAATTCATGATTCATGATTCAATTCATGATTCATAATTCATGATTCGATTCATGATTCATGATTCATGATTCGATTAATGATTCAATTCATGATTCATGATTCATGATTCATAATTCGATTCATGATTCAATTCATGAATCATGATTCATGATTCATGATTCAATTCATGATTCATGATTCATGATTCAATTCATGATTCATTTCATGATTCATGATTCAATTCATGATTCATGATTCAATTCATGATTCATTTCATGATTCATGATTCAATTCATTATTCATGATTCATGATTCATGATTCAATTCATGATTCAATTCATGATTCATTTCATGATTCATGATTCAATTCATTATTCATGATTCATGATTCACGATTCATGATTTAATTCATTATTAATGATTCATGATTCAATTCATGATTCATGATGCAATTCATGATTCATGATTATATTCATAATTCATGATTCAATTCATGATTCATGATGCAATTCATGATTCATGATTATATTCATAATTCATGATTCAATTCATGATTCATGATGCAATTCATGATTCATGATTTATGATTCAATTCATGATTCAATTCATGATTCATGATTCAATTCATGATTCGAGATTCATGATTCAAATTATGATTCATGATTCAATTCATGATTCATGATTCGATTTATGATTCATGATTTAATTCATGATTCATGATTTATGATTCAATTCATGATTCAATTCATGATTCATGATTCAATTCATGATTCGAGATTCATGATTCAAATTATGATTCATGATTCAATTCATGATTCATGATTCGATTCATGATTCAAATCATGATTCATGATTCATGATTCACAATTCAATTCATGATTCATGATTCGATTCATGATTCATGATTCGATTCATGATTCATAATTCATGATTCGATTCATGATTCATGATTCATGATTCAATTCATGATTCATGATTCGATTCATGATTCATAATTCATGATTCGATTCATGATTCATGATTCATGATTCATGATTCGATTCATGATTCATGATTAAATTCATGATTCAATTCATGATTCAATTCATGATTCATGATTCAATTCATGATTCGAGATTCATGATTCGATTCATGATTCATGATTCAATTCATGATTCATGATTCATGATTCAATTCATGATTAATGATTTAATTCATGATTCATTTCATGATTCATGATTTGATTCATGATTCATGATTCGATTCATGATTCATGATTCAATTCATTATTCATGATTCAATTCATGATTCATGATTCGATTCATTATTCATGATTCATGATTCATGATTCGATTCATGATTCATGATTCAATTCATGATTCATGTTTCGATTCATGATTCGATTCATGATTCATGATTCGATTCATGATTCATAATTCATGATTCAATTCATGATTCATGATTCATGATTCATTATTCAATTCATGATTCATGATTCAATTCATGATTCATGATTCGATTCATGATTCATGATTCGATTCATGATTCATGATTCATGATTCATGAATCATGATTCGATTCATGATTCATGATTCATGAATCATGATTCGATTCATGATTCATGATTTATGATTTAATTCATGATTTATGATTCATGATCCATGAATCATGATTCGATTCATGATTCATGATTTATGATTCAATTCATGATTTATGATTTATGATTCAATTTATGATTCAATTCATGATTCATGGTTCATGATTCATGATTTGATTCATGATTCATGATTAAATTCATGATTCATGATTCATTATTTAATTCATGATTCGATTCATGATTTATGATTCAATTCATGATTCATGATTCATGATTAGATTTATGATTCATGATTCAATTCAGGATTCTTGATTTATGATTCAATTCATGATTCAATTCATGATTTATGATTCATGATTCATTATTCAATTCATGATTCATGATTCAATTCATGATTCGAGATTCATGATTCGATTCATGATTCATGATTCGATTTATGATTCATGATTCAATTCATGATTCATGATTTATGATTCAATTCATGATTCGAGATTCATGATTCGATTCATGATTCATGATTCGATTTATGATTCATGATTCAATTCATGATTTATGATTCAATTCATGATTCAATTCATGATTCATGATTCAATTCATGATTCGAGATTCATGTTTCGATTCATGATTTATGATTCATGATTCATGATTCATGATTCGATTCATGATTCAATTCATGATTCATGATTCATGATTCGATTCATGATTCATGATTCAATTTATGATTCATGATTTGATTCATGATTCATGATTCAATTCATGAATCATGATTCATGATTCATGATTCAATTCATGAATCATGATTCATGATTCATGATTCAATTCATGATTCAATTCATGATTCATGATTCATGATTCGATTCATGATTCATGATTCAATTTATGATTCATGATTTGATTCATGATTCATGATTCAATTCATGAATCATGATTCATGATTCATGATTCAATTCATGATTCATGATTCATGATTCAATTCATGATTCATTTCATGATTCATGATTCAATTCATGATTCATGATTCAATTCATGATTCATGATTCAATTCATGATTCATTTCATGATTCATGATTCAATTCATTATTCATGATTCATGATTAAATTCATGATTCAATTCATGATTCATTTCATGATTCATGATTCAATTCATGATTCATTTCATGATTCATTTCATGATTCATGATTCAATTCATGATTCATTTCATGATTCATGATTCATGATTTAATTCATGATTAATGATTTATGATTCAATTCTTGATTCAATTCATGATTCATGTTTCAATTCATGATTCGAGATTCATGATTCGAATTATGATTCATGATTCAATTTATGATTCATGATTCATGATTCAATTCATGATTCATGATTCATGATTCGATTCATGATTCATGATTCATAATTCATTATTCGATTTATGATTGATGATTCATGATTTAATTCATGATTCATGATTCAATTCATGATTCATGATTCGATTCATGATTCATAATTCATGATTCGATTCATGATTCATGATTCAATTCATGATTCATAATTCAATTCATGATTCATGATTCATGATTCATGATTCATGATTCGATTCATGAATTAATTCATGATTCATGATTCATGATTCAATTCATGATTCAATTCATGATTCATGATTCATGATTCGATTCATGATTCATGATTCAATTTATGATTCATGATTTGATTCATGATTCATGATTCAATTCATGAATCATGATTCATGATTCATGATTCAATTCATGATTCATGATTCATGATTCAATTCATGATTCATTTCATGATTCATGATTCAATTCATGATTCATGATTCAATTCATGATTCATTTCATGATACATGATTCAATTCATTATTCATGTTTCATGATTCAATTCATGATTCAATTCATGATTCATGATTCATGATTTAATTCATGATTAATGATTCATGATTCAATTCATGATTCATGATGCAATTCATGATTCATAATTATATTCATAATTCATGATTCAATTCATGATTCATGATTCGATTTATGATTCATGATTCAATTCATGATTCATGATTTATGATTCAATTCATGATTCAATTCATGATTCATGATTGAATTCATGATTCGAGATTCATGATTCGAATTATGATTCATGATTCAATTCATGATTCATGATTCGATTCATGATTCAATTCATGATTCATGATTCATGATTCATGATTCAATTCATGATTCATGATTCATGATTCGATTCATGATTCATGATTCATAATTCATTATTCGATTTATGATTCATGATTCATGATTTAATTCATGATTCATGATTCAATTCATGATTCATGATTCGATTCATGATTCATAATTCATGATTCGATTCATGATTCATGATTCAATTCATGAATCATGATTCGATTCATGATTCATGATTCAATTCATGATTCAATTCATGATTCATGATTCAATTCATGATTCGAGATTCATGATTCGATTCATGATTCATGATTCAATTCATGATTCATGATTCATGATTCAATTCATGATTCATGATTCAATTCATGATTCATTTCATGATTCATGATTCATTTCATGATTCATGATTCGATTCATGATTCCTGATTCGATTCATGATTCATGATTCATAATTCATGATTCAATTCATGATTCATGTTTCATGATTCAATTCATGATTCATGATTCAATTCATGATTCATGATTCGATTCATGATTCATGATTCATGATTCATGATTCATGATTCATAATTCATTATTCGATTTATGATTCATGATTCATGATTTAATTCATGATTCATGATTCAATTCATGATTCATGATTCGATTCATGATTCATAATTCATGATTCGATTCATGATTCATGATTCAATTCATGATTCATGATTCAATTCATGAATCATGATTCGATTCATGATTCATGATTCAATTCATGATTCAATTCATGATTCAATTCATGATTCGAGATTCATGATTCGATTCATGATTCATGATTCAATTCATGATTCATGATTCATGATTCAATTCATGATTTATGATTCATGATTCAATTCATGATTCATGATTCAATTCATGATTCATTTCATGATTCATGATTCATTTCATGATTCATGATTTGATTCATGATTCATGATTCGATTCATGATTCCTGATTCGATTCATGATTCATGATTCATAATTCATGATTCAATTCATGATTCATGTTTCATGATTCAATTCATGATTCATGATTCAATTCATGATTCATGATTCGATTCATGATTCATGATTCATGATTCATGATTCATGATTCATGATTCGATTCATGATTCATGATTCGATTCATGATTCATGATTCATGATTCATGATACAATTCATGATTCATGATTCGATTCATGATTCATGATTCGATTCATGATTCATGATTCAATTCATGATTCATGATTCATGACTCAATTCATGATTCAATTCATGATTCATGATTTATGATTCGATTCATGATTCATGATTCGATTTATGATTCATGATTCAATTCATGATTCATGATTCGATTCATGATTCATGATTCATGATTCATGATACAATTCATGATTCATGATTCGATTCATGATTCATGATTCATGACTCAATTCATGATTCAATTCATGATTCATGATTCATGATTTATGATTCGATTCATGATTCATGATTTGATTTATGATTCATGATTCAATTCATGATTTATTGATCAATTCATGATTCGAGATTCATGATTCGATTCATGATTCAATTCATGATTAATGATTCATGATTCAATTCATGATTCATGATGCAATTCATGACTTATGATTCAAATCATGATTCATGATTCAATTCATGTTTCATGATTTGATTCATGATTCATGATTCAATTCATGATTCATGATTCAACTCATGATTCATGATTCATGATTTAATTCATGATTCATGATTCATGATTCGATTCATGATTCATGATTCAATATATGATTCATGATTCGATTTATGATTCAAGATTCAATTCATGATTCATGATTTATGATTCAATTCATGATTCAATTCATGATTCATGATTCAATTCATGATTCGAGATTAATGATTCGATTCATGATTCATGATTCAATTCATGATACATGATTCGATTCATGATTTAATTCATGATTCATGATTAATGATTTATGATTCGTTTCATGATTCATTTCATGATTTGTGTTTCGATTCATAATTCATGATTCAATTCATGATTCATGATTCGATTCATTATTCATAATTCATGATTCATGATTCGATTCATGATTCTTGATTCATTTCATGATTCATGATTCATGATTCAATTCATGATTCATGTTTCGATTCATGATTCATGATTCGATTCATGATTCATGATTCATAATTCATGATTCAATTCATGATTCATGATTCATGATTCATGATTCAGTTCATGATTCATGATTCAATTCATGATTCATGATTCGATTCATGATTCATGATTTATGATTCAATTCATGATTCATGATTCGATTCATGATTCATGATTCATGATTCAAATCATGATTCAAATCATGATTCATGATTCAATTCATGATTTATGATTCAATTCATGATTCATGATTTAATTCATGATTCATTATTCGATTAATGATTAATGATTTATGATTAATTTCATGATTCATTTCATGATTCGTGTTTCGATTCATAATTCATGATTCAATTCATGATTCATGATTCGATTCATTATTCATGATACATGATTCGATTCCTGATTCTTGATTCATTTCATGTTTCATGATTCATAATTCAATTCATGATTCATTTCATGATTTATGATTCAATTCATGATTCATTTCATGATTCATGATTCATGATTTAATTCATGATTAATGATTCATGATTCAATTCATGATTCATGATGCAATTCATGATTCATGATTATATTCATGATTCATGATTCAATTCATGATTCATGATTTATGATTCAATTCATGATTCAATTCATGATTCATGATTCAATTCATGATTCGAGATTCATGATTCGAATTATGATTCATGATTCAATTCATGATTCATGATTCAAATCATGATTCAAATCATGATTCATGATTCAATTCATGATTTATGATTCAATTCATGATTCATGATTCATGATTCCATTCATGGTTAATGATTTATGATTCGTTTCATGATTCATTTCATGATTCGTGTTTCGATTCATAATTCATGATTCAATTCATGATTCATGATTCGATTCATTATTCATGATTCATGATTCATGATTCGATTCCTGATTCTTGATTCATTTCATGATTCATGATTCATAATTCAATTCATGATTCATGTTTCGATTCATGATTCATGATTCGATTCATGATTCATGATTCATAATTCATGATTCAATTCATGATTCATGATTCATGATTCAGTTCATGATTCATGATTCAATTCATGATTCATGATTCAATTCATGATTCATGATTCATGATTTATGATTCAATTCATGATTAGATTCATGATTCATGATTCACTTCATGATTTATGATTTATGATTCAATTTATGATTCAATTCATGATTCATGATTCATGATTCATGATTCATGATTCAATTCATGATTCATGATTCGATTCATGATTCATGATTCATGATTCATATCATGATTCATGATTTGATTCATGATTCATGATTCGATTCATGAATCATGATTCATGATTCATGATTCAATTCATGATTCATGATTCATGATTCAAATCATGATTCATTTCATGATTCCTGATGCAATTCATGACTTATGATTCAAATCATGATTCATGATTCAATTCATGTTTCATGATTTGATTCATGATTCATGATTCAATTCATGATTCATGATTCAATTCATGATTCATGATTCATGATTCAATTCATGATTCATGATTCATGATTTGATTCATGATTCATGATTCAATATATGATTCATGATTCGATTTATGATTCAAGATTCAATTCATGATTTATGATTCAATTCATGATTCAATTCATGATTCATGATTCAATTCATGATTCGAGATTCATGATTCGATTCATGATTCATGATTCAATTCATGATACATGATTCGATTCATGATTTAATTCATGATTCATGATTTATGATTTATGATTCGTTTCATGATTCATTTCATGATTTCTGTTTCGATTCATAATTCATGATTCAATTCATGATTCATGATTCGATTCATTATTCATGATTCATGATTCATGATTCGATTCATGATTCTTGATTCATTTCATGATTCATGATTCATGATTCAATTCATGATTCATGTTTCGATTCATGATTCATGATTCAATTCATGATTCATGATTCGATTCATTATTCATAATTCATGATTCATGATTCGATTCATGATTCTTGATTCATTTCATGATTCATGATTCATGATTCAATTCATGATTCATGTTTCGATTCATGATTCATGATTCGATTCATGATTCATGATTCATAATTCATGATTCAATTCATGATTCAATTCATGATTCATGATTCATGATTCATGATTCAATTCATGATTCATGATTCATGATTCGATTCATGATTCATGATTCATAATTCATTATTCGATTTATGATTCATGATTCATGATTTAATTCATGATTCATGATTCAATTCATGATTCATGATTCGATTCATGATTCATAATTCATGATTCGATTCATGATTCATGATTCAATTCATGAATCATGATTCGATTCATGATTCATGATTCAATTCATGATTCAATTCATGATTCATGATTCAATTCATGATTCGAGATTCATGATTCGATTCATGATTCATGATTCAATTCATGATTCATGATTCATGATTCAATTCATGATTCATGATTGAATTCATGATTCATTTCATGATTCATGATTCATTTCATGATTCATGATTTGATTCATGATTCATGATTCGATTAATGATTCCTGATTCGATTCATGATTCATGATTCATAATTCATGATTCAATTCATGATTCATGTTTCATGATTCAATTCATGATTCATGATTCAATTCATGATTCATGATTCGATTCATGATTCATGATTCATGATTCATGATTCATGATTCATGATTCATGATTCGATTCATGATTCATGATTCGATTCATGATTCATGATTCATGATACAATTCATGATTCATGATTTGATTCATGATTCATGATTCAATTCATGATTCATGATTCATGACTCAATTCATGATTCAATTCATGATTCATGATTCATGATTTATGATTCGATTCATGATTCATGATTCGATTTATGATTCATGATTCAATTCATGATTTATGATTCGATTCATGATTCATGATTCATGATTCATGATACAATTCATGATTCATGATTCAATTCATGATTCATGATTCATGACTCAATTCATGATTCAATTCATGATTCATGATTCATGATTTATGATTCGATTCATGATTCATGATTTGATTTATGATTCATGATTCAATTCATGATTTATTGATCAATTCATGATTCAATTCATGATTCATGATTCAATTCATGATTCGAGATTCATGATTCGATTCATGATTCAATTCATGATTAATGATTCATGATTCAATTCATGATTCATGATGCAATTCATGATTAATCATTCAAATCATGATTCATGATTCAATTCATGTTTCATGATTTGATTCATGATTCATGATTCAATTCATGATTCATGATTCAATTCATGATTCATGATTCAACTCATGATTCATGATTCATGATTTAATTCATGATTCATGATTCATGATTCGATTCATGATTCATGATTCAATATATGATTCATGATTCGATTTATGATTCAAGATTCAATTCATGATTCATGATTTATGATTCAATTCATGATTCATTTCATGATTCATGATTCAATTCATGATTCGAGATTAATGATTCGATTCATGATTCATGATTCAATTCATGATACATGATTCGATTCATGATTTAATTCATGATTCATGATTAATGATTTATGATTCGTTTCATGATTCATTTCATGATTTGTGTTTCGATTCATAATTCATGATTCAATTCATGATTCATGATTCGATTCATTATTCATGATTCATGATTCATGATTCGATTCATGATTCCTGATTCGATTCATGATTCATGATTCATAATTCATGATTCAATTCATGATTCATGTTTCATGATTCAATTCATGATTCATGATTCAATTCATGATTCATGATTCGATTCATGATTCATGATTCATGATTCATGATTCATGATTCATGATTCGATTCATGATTCATGATTCATGATTCATGATACAATTCATGATTCATGATTCGATTTATGATTCATGATTCAATTCATGATTCATGATTCGATTCATGATTCATGATTCATGATACAATTCATGATTCATGATTCGATTCATGATTCATGATTCATGACTCAATTCATGATTCAATTCATGATTCATGATTTATGATTCGATTCATGATTCATGATTTGATTTATGATTCATGATTCAATTCATGATTTATTGATCAATTCATGATTCAATTCATGATTCGAGATTCATGATTCGATTCATGATTCAATTCATGATTAATGATTCATGATTCAATTCATGATTCATGATTCGATTCATGATTCATAATTCATGATTCATAATTCATTATTCGATTTATGATTCATGATTCATGATTTAATTCATGATTCATGATTCAATTCATGATTCATGATTCGATTAATGATTCATAATTCATGATTCGATTCATGATTCATGATTCAATTCATGAATCATGATTCGATTCATGATTCATGATTCAATTCATGATTCAATTCATGATTCATGATTCAATTCATGATTCGAGATTCATGATTCGATTCATGATTCATTATTCAATTCATGATTCATGATTCATAATTCAATTCATGATTCATGATTCAATTCATGATTCATTTCATGATTCATGATTCATTTCATGATTCATGATTTGATTCATGATTCATGATTCGATTCATGATTCCTGATTCGATTCATGATTCATGATTCATAATTCATGATTCAATTCATGATTCATGTTTCATGATTCAATTCATGATTCATGATTCAATTCATGATTCATGATTCGATTCATGATTCATGATTCATGATTCATGATTCATGATTCATAATTCATTATTCGATTTATGATTCATGATTCATGATTTAATTCATGATTCATGATTCAATTCATGATTCATGATTAGATTCATGATTCATAATTCATGATTCGATTCATGATTCATGATTCAATTCATGATTCATGATTCAATTCATGAATCATGATTCGATTCATGATTCATGATTCAATTCATGATTCAATTCATCATTCAATTCATGATTCGAGATTCATGATTCGATTCATGATTCATGATTCAATTCATGATTCATGATTCATGATTCAATTCATGATTCATGATTCAATTCATGATTCATTTCATGATTCATGATTCATTTCATGATTCATGATTTGATTCATGATTCATGATTCGATTCATGATTCCTGATTCGATTCATGATTCATGATTCATAATTCATGATTCAATTCATGATTCATGTTTCATGATTCAATTCATGATTCATGATTCAATTCATGATTCATGATTCGATTCATGATTCATGATTCATGATTCATGATTCATGATTCATGATTCGATTCATGATTCATGATTCGATTCATGATTCATGATTCATGATTCATGATACAATTCATGATTCATGATTCGATTCATGATTCATGATTCAATTCATGATTCAAGATTCATGACTCAATTCATGATTCAATTCATGATTCATGATTCATGATTTATGATTCGATTCATGATTCATGATTCGATTTATGATTCATGATTCAATTCATGATTCATGATTCGATTCATGATTCATGATTCATGATACAATTCATGATTCATGATTCGATTCATGATTCATGATTCATGACTCAATTCATGATTCAATTCATGATTCATGATTCATGATTTATGATTCGATTCATGATTCATGATTTGATTTATGATTCATGATTCAATTCATGATTTATTGATCAATTCATGATTCAATTCATGATTCATGATTCAATTCATGATTTGAGATTCATGATTCGATTCATGATTCAATTCATGATTAATGATTCATGATTCAATTCATGATTCATGATGCAAATCATGACTTATGATTCAAATCATGATTCATGATTCAATTCATGTTTCATGATTTGATTCATGATTCATGATTCAATTCATGATTCATGATTCAACTCATGATTCATGATTCATGATTTAATTCATGATTCATGATTCATGATTCGATTCATGATTCATGATTCAATATATGATTCATGATTCGATTTATGATTCAAGATTCAATTCATGATTCATGATTTATGATTCAATTCATGATTCAATTCATGATTCATGATTCAATTCATGATTCGAAATTAATGATTCGATTCATGATTCATGATTCAATTCATGATACATGATTCGATTCATGATTTAATTCATGATTCATGATTAATGATTTATGATTCGTTTCATGATTCATTTCATGATTTGTGTTTCGATTCATAATTCATGATTCAATTCATGATTCATGATTCGATTCATTATTCATGATTCATGATTCATGATTCGATTCATGAATCTTGATTCATTTCATGATTCATGATTCATGATTCAATTCATGATTCATGTTTCGATTCATGATTCATGATTCGATTCATGATTCATGATTCATAATTCATGATTCAATTCATGATTCATGATTCATGATTCATGATTCAGTTCATGATTCATGATTCAATTCATGATTCATGATTCGATTCATGATTCATGATTTATGATTCAATTCATGATTCATGATTCGATTCATGATTCATGATTCATGATTCAAATCATGATTCAAATCATGATTAATGATTCATTTCATGATTTATGATTCAATTCATGATTCATGATTTAATTCATGATTCATTATTCGATTCATGATTAACTATTTATGATTAATTTCATGATTCATTTCATGATTCGTCTTTCGATTCATAATTCATGATTCAATTCATGATTCATGATTCGATTCATTATTCATGATACATGATTCGATTCCTGATTCTTGATTCATTTCATGTTTCATGATTCATAATTCAATTCATGATTCATTTCATGATTCATGATTCAATTCATGATTCATTTCATGATTCATGATTCATGATTTAATTCATGATTAATGATTCATGATTCAATTCATGATTCATGATGCAATTCATGATTCATGATTATATTCATGATTCATGATTCAATTCATGATTCATGATTCGATTTATGATTCATGATTCAATTCATGATTCATGATTTATGATTCAATTCATGATTCAATTCATGATTCATGATTTAATTCATGATTAATGATTCATGATTCAATTCATGATTCATGATGCAATTCATGATTCATGATTATATTCATGATTCATGATTCAATTCATGATTCATGATTCGATTTATGATTCATGATTCAATTCATGATTCATGATTTATGATTCAATTCATGATTCAATTCATGATTCATGATTCAATTCATGATTCGAGATTCATGATTCGAATTATGATTCATGATTCAATTCATGATTCATGATTCAAATCATGATTCAAATCATGATTCATGATTCAATTCATGATTTATGATTCAATTCATGATTCATGATTTAATTCATGATTCATGATTCCATTCATGATTAATGATTTATGATTCGTTTCATGATTCATTTCATGATTCGTGTTTCGATTCATAATTCATGATTCAATTCATGATTCATGATTCGATTCATTATTCATGATTCATGATTCATGATTCGATTCCTGATTCTTGATTCATTTCATGATTCATGATTCATAATTCAATTCATGATTCATGTTTCGATTCATGATTCATGATTCGATTCATGATTCATGATTCATAATTCATGATTCAATTCATGATTCATGATTCATGATTCAGTTCATGATTCATGATTCAATTCATGATTCATGATTCAATTCATGATTCATGATTCATGATTTATGATTCAATTCATGATTCATGATTAGATTCATGATTCATGATTCAATTCATGATTTATGATTTATGATTCAATTTATGATTCAATTCATGATTCATGATTCATGATTCATGATTCAATTCATGATTCATGATTCGATTCATGATTCATGATTCATGATTCAATTCATGATTCATGATTTGATTCATGATTCATGATTCAATTCATGAATCATGATTCATGATTCAATTCATGATTCATGATTCATGATTCAAATCATGATTCATTTCATGATTCCTGATGCAATTCATGACTTATGATTCAAATCATGATTCATGATTCAATTCATGTTTCATGATTTGATTCATGATTCATGATTCAATTCATGATTCATGATTCAATTCATGATTCATGATTCATGATTCAATTCATAATTCATGATTCATGATTTGATTCATGATTCAATATATGATTCATGATTCGATTTATTATTTAAGATTCAATTCATGATTCATGATTTATGATTCAATTCATGATTCAATTCATGATTCATGATTCAATTCATGATTCGAGATTCATGATTCGATTCATGATTCATGATTCAATTCATGATACATGATTCGATTCATGATTTAATTCATGATTCATGATTTATGATTTATGATTCGTTTCATGATTCATTTCATGATTTGTGTTTCGATTCATAATTCATGATTCAATTCATGATTCATGATTCGATTCATTATTCATGATTCATGATTCATGATTCGATTCATGATTCTTGATTCATTTCATGATTCATGATTCATGATTCAATTCATGATTCATGTTTCGATTCATGATTCATGATTCGATTCATGATTCATGATTCATAATTCATGATTCAATTCATGATTCATGATTCATGATTCATGATTCAGTTCATGATTCATGATTCAATTCATGATTCATGATTCGATTCATGATTCATGATTTATGATTCAATTCATGATTCATGATTCGATTCATGATTCATGATTCATGATTCATGATTCAAATCATGATTCAAATCATGATTCATGATTCAATTCATGATTTATGGTTTAATTCATGATTCATGATTTAATTCATGATTCATTATTCGATTCATGATTAATGATTTATGATTAATTTCATGATTCATTTCATGATTTGTGTTTCGATTCATAATTCATGATTCAATTCATGATTCATGATTCGATTCATTATTCATGATTCATGATACATGATTCGATTCCTGATTCTTGATTCATTTCATGTTTCATGATTCATAATTCAATTCATGATTCATTTCATGATTCATGATTCAATTCATGATTCATTTCATGATTCATGATTCATGATTTAATTCATGATTAATGATTCATGATTCAATTCATGATTCATGATGCAATTCATGATTCATGATTATATTCATGATTCATGATTCAATTCATGATTCATGATTCGATTTATGATTCATGATTCAATTCATGATTCATGATTTATGATTCAATTCATGATTCATGATTCAATTCATGATTCGAGATTCATGATTCGAATTATGATTCATGATTCAATTCATGATTCATGATTCGATTCATGATTCAATTCATGATTCATGATTCATGATTCAATTCATGATTCATGATTCATGATTCGATTCATGATTCATGATTCAATTCATGATTCATGATTCGATTCATGATTCATGATTCGATTCATGATTTAATTCATGATTCATGATTCAATTCATGATTCATGATTCAATTCATGATTCATAATTCATGATTCGATTCATGATTCATGATTCATGATTCGTTTCATGATTCAATTCATGATTCATGATTCATGATTCATGATTCATAATTCGATTCATGATTCAATTCATGAATCATGATTCATGATTCATGATTCAATTCATGATTCATGATTCATGATTCAATTCATGATTCATTTCATGATTCATGATTCAATTCATGATTCATGATTCAATTCATGATTCATGATTCAATTCATGATTCATGATTCAATTCATGATTCATGATTCAATTCATGATTCATGATTCAATTCATGATTCATTTCATGATTCATGATTCAATTCATTATTCATGATTCATGATTCAATTCATGATTCAATTCATGATTCATTTCATGATTCATGATTCAATTCATTATTCATGATTCATGATTCACGATTCATGATTTAATTCATTATTAATGATTCATGATTCAATTCATGATTCATGATGCAATTCATGATTCATGATTATATTCATAATTCATGATTCAATTCATGATTCATGATGCAATTCATGATTCATGATTTATGATCCAATTTATGATTCAAATTATGATTCATGATTCAATTCATGATTCGAGATTCATGATTCAAATTATGATTCAATTCATGATTCATGATTCGATTTATGATTCATGATTCAATTCATGATTCATGATTTATGATTCAATTCATGATTCAATTCATGATTCATGATTCAATTCATGATTCGAGATTCATGATTCAAATTATGATTCATGATTCAATTCATGATTCATGATTCGATTCATGATTCAATTCATGATTCATGATTCATGATTCACAATTCAATTCATGATTCATGATTCATGATTCGATTCATGATTCATAATTCATTATTCGATTTATGATTCATGATTCATGATTTAATTCATGATTCATGATTCAATTCATGATTCATGATTCGATTCATGATTCATAATTCATGATTCGATTCATGATTCATGATTCATGATTCAATTCATGATTCATGATTCGATTCATGATTCATGATTAAATTCATGATTCAATTCATGATTCAATTCATGATTCATGATTCAATTCATGATTCGAGATTCATGATTCGATTCATGATTCATGATTCAATTCATGATTCATGATTCATGATTCAATTCATGATTCATGATTCGATTCATTATTCATGATTCATGATTCATGATTCGATTCATGATTCTTGATTCATTTCATGATTCATGATTCATGATTCAATTCATGATTCATGTTTCGATTCATGATTCATGATTCGATTCATGATTCATGATTCATAATTCATGATTCAATTCATGATTCATGATTCATGATTCAGTTCATGATTCATGATTCAATTCATGATTCATGATTCGATTCATGATTCATGATTTATGATTCAATTCATGATTCATGATTCGATTCATGATTCATGATTCATGATTCATGATTCAAATCATGATTCAAATCATGATTCATGATTCAATTCATGATTTATGGTTCAATTCATGATTCATGATTTAATTCATGATTCATTATTCGATTCATGATTAATGATTTATGATTAATTTCATGATTCATTTCATGATTTGTGTTTCGATTCATAATTCATGATTCAATTCATGATTCATGATTCGATTCATTATTCATGATTCATGATACATGATTCGATTCCTGATTCTTGATTCATTTCATGTTTCATGATTCATAATTCAATTCATGATTCATTTCATGATTCATGATTCAATTCATGATTCATTTCATGATTCATGATTCATGATTTAATTCATGATTAATGATTCATGATTTAATTCATGATTAATGATTCATGATTCAATTCATGTTCATTATGCAATTCATGATTCATGATTATATTCATGATTCATGATTCGATTCATGATTCGATTTATGATTCATGATTCAATTCATGATTCATGATTTATGATTCAATTCATGATTCAATTCATGATTCATGATTCAATTCATGATTCGAGATTCATGATTCGAATTATGATTCATGATTCAATTCATGATTCATGATTCGATTCATGATTCAATTCATGATTCATGATTCATGATTCAATTCATGATTCATGATTCATGATTCGATTCATGATTCATGATTCAATTCATGATTCATGATTCGATTCATGATTCATGATTCGATTCATGATTTAATTCATGATTCATGATTCAATTCATGATTCATGATTCAATTCATGATTCATAATTCATGATTCGATTCATGATTCATGATTCATGATTCGTTTCATGATTCAATTCATGATTCATGATTCATGATTCATAATTCATGATTCATGATTCAATTCATGATTCATAATTCATGATTCGATTCATGATTCATGATTCATGATTCGTTTCATGATTCAATTCATGATTCATGATTCATGATTCAATTCATGATTCATTTCATGATTCATGATTCAATTCATGATTCATGATTCAATTCATGATTCATGATTCAATTCATGATTCATGATTCAATTCATGATTCATGATTCAATTCATGATTCATTTCATGATTCATGATTCAATTCATTATTCATGATTCATGATTCAATTCATGATTCAATTCATGATTCATTTCATGATTCATGATTCAATTCATTATTCATCATTCATGATTCACGATTCATGATTTAATTCATTATTAATGATTCATGATTCAATTCATGATTCATGATGCAATTCATGATTCATGATTATATTCATAATTCATGATTCAATTCATGATTCATGATGCAATTCATGATTCATGATTTATGATCCAATTTATGATTCAATTCATGATTCATGATTCAATTCATGATTCGAGATTCATGATTCAAATTATGATTCAATTCATGATTCATGATTCGATTTATGATTCATGATTCAATTCATGATTCATGATTTATGATTCAATTCATGATTCAATTCATGATTCATGATTCAATTCATGATTCGAGATTCATGATTCAAATTATGATTCATGATTCAATTCATGATTCATGATTCATGATTCACAATTCAATTCATGATTCATGATTCATGATTCGATTCATGATTCATGATTCATAATTCATTATTCGATTTATGATTCATGATTCATGATTTAATTCATGATTCATGATTCAATTCATGATTCATGATTCGATTCATGATTCATAATTCATGATTCGATTCATGATTCATGATTCATGATTCAATTCATGATTCATGATTCGATTTATGATTCATGATTAAATTCATGATTCAATTCATGATTCAATTCATGATTCAATTCATGATTCGAGATTCATGATTCGATTCATGATTCATGATTCAATTCATGATTCATGATTCATGATTCAATTCATGATTAATGATTTAATTCATGATTCATTTCATGATTCATGATTTGATTCATGATTCATGATTCGATTCATGATTCATGATTCGATTCATGATTCATGATTCATAATTTTTGATTCAATTCATGATTCATGTTTCATGATTCAATTCATGATTCATGATTCAATTCATGATTCATGATTCGATTCATGATTCATGATTCATGATTCATGATTCATGATTCGCTTCATGATTCAATTCATGATTAATGATTCATGATTCAATTCATGATTCATGATGCAATTCATTACTTATGATTCAAATCATGATTCATGATTCAATTCATGATTCATGATTCGATTCATGATTCATGATTCATGATTCATGATTCGATTCATGATTTGATTCATGATTCATGATTCAATTCATGATTCATGATTCATGATTCAATTCATGATTCATGATTCATGATTCGATTCATGATTCATGATTCGATTCATGATTCATGATTCGATTTATGATTCATGATTCAATTCATGATTCATGATTTATTGATCAATTCATGATTCAATTCATGATTCATGATTCAATTCATGATTCGAGATTCATGATTCGATTCATGATACATGATTCGATTCATGATATAATTCATGATTCATGATTCAATTCATGATTAATGATTCATGATTCAATTCATGATTCATGATGCAATTCATGACTTATGATTCAAATCATGATTCATGATTCAATTCATGTTTCATGATTTGATTCATGATTCATGATTCAATTCATGATTCATGATTCATGATTCAATTCATGACTCATGATTCATGATTCGATTCATGATTCATAAATCAATTCATGATTCATGATTCGATTTATGATTCATGATTCAATTCATGATTCATGATTTATGATTCAATTCATGATTCAATTCATGATTCATGATTCAATTCATGATTCGAGATTCATGATTCGATTCATGATTCATGATTCAATTCATGACACATGATTCGATTCATGATTCAAATCATGATTCATGATTCAATTCATGATTCATGATTCAAATTATGATTCAAATCATGATTCATGATTCAATTCATGATTTATGATTCAATTCATGATTCATGATTTAATTCATGATTCATAATTTGATTCATGATTAATGATTTATGATTCGTTTCATGATTCATTTCATGATTCGATTCATTATTCATGATTCATGATTCGATTCATGATTCTTCATTCATTTCATGATTCATGATTCATTATTCAATTCATGATTCATGTTTCGATTCATGATTCATGATTCGATTCATGATTCATGATTCATAATTCATGATTCAATTCATGATTCATGATTCATGATTCATGATTCAGTTCATGATTCATGATTCAATTCATGATTCATGATTCGATTCATGATTCATGATTCATGATTCGATTCATGATTCATGATTCATGATTCATGATTCAAATCATGATTCAAATCATGATTCATGATTCAATTCATGATTTATGATTCAATTCATGATTCATGATTTAATTCATGATTCATGATTCCATTCATGATTAATGATTTATGATTCGTTTCATGATTCATTTCATGATTCGTGTTTCGATTCATAATTCATGATTCAATTCATGATTCATGATTCGATTCATTATTCATGATTCATGATTCATGATTCGATTCCTGATTCTT
This sequence comes from Mixophyes australis, assembly GCA_036250195.1. NCBI lineage: Eukaryota > Metazoa > Chordata > Amphibia > Anura > Limnodynastidae > Mixophyes > Mixophyes australis. Next base: position 2,532,194 of record JAVHZZ010000014.1, read on the forward strand.
GATTCATTTCATGATTCATGATTCATAATTCAATTCATGATTCATGTTTTGATTCATGATTCATGATTCGATTCATGATTCATGATTCATAATTCATGATTCAATTCATGATTCATGATTCATGATTCATGATTCAGTTCATGATTCATGATTCATGATTCAATTCATGATTCATGATTCAATTCATGATTCATGATTCATGATTTATGATTCAATTCATGATTCATGATTAGATTCATGATTCATGATTCAATTCATGATTTATGATTTATTATTCAATTTATGATTCAATTCATGATTCATGATTCATGATTCAATTCATGATTCATGATTTGATTCATGATTCATGATTCAATTCATGAATCATGATTCATGATTCATGATTCAATTCATGATTCATGATTCATGATTCAAATCATAATTCATTTCATGATTCATGATTCAATTCATGATTCATGATTCAAATCATGATTCATTTCATGATTCATGATTTAATTCATGATTCATGATTCATGATTCAATTCGTGATTCATTTCATGATTCATGATTCAATTCATGATTCATGATTCAATTCATGATTCATGATTCGATTCATGATTCAATTCATGATTCATTTCATGATTCATGATTCAATTCATGATTCATGATGCAATTCATGATTCATGATTCAATTCATGATTCATGATTCGATTCATGATTCATGATTCAATTCATGATTCATGATTCAATTCATGATTCATGATTTATGATTCAACTCATGATTCAATTCATGATTCATGATTCATGATTCATGATTCGATTCATGATTCATGATTCAATTCATGATTCATGATTTGATTCATGATTCATGATTCATGATTCATGATTCGATTCATGATTCATGATTCAATTCATGATTCATGATTTGATTCATGATTCATGATTCAATTCATGATTCATGATTTATGATTCAATTCATGATTCAATTCATGATTCATGATTTATGATTCAATTCATGATTCAATTCATGATTCATGATTCATGATTCATGATTCATGATTCATGATTCAATTCATGATTCATGATTTGATTCATGATTCATGATTCAATTCATGATTCATGATTTATGATTCAATTCATGATTCAATTCATGATTCATGATTCATGATTCGTGATTCAATTCATGATTCATGATTCGATTCATGATTCATGATTCAAATCATGATTCAATTCATGATTCATGATTCAATTCATGATTAATGATTTATGATTCGTTTCATGATTCATGATTCATTTCATGATTCTTGTTTCGATTCATAATTCATGATTCAATTCATGATTCATGATTCAATTCATGATTCATGATTCGATTCATTATTCATGATTCATAATTCATGATTCGATTCATGATTCTTGATTCATTTCATGATTCATGATTCATGATTCAATTCATGATTTATGTTTCGATTCATGATTCATGATTCAATTCATGATTCGATTCATGATTCATGATTCATAATTCGATTAATGATTCATGATTTATGATTCAATTCATGATTTATGATTCAATTTATGATTCAATTCATGATTCATGATTCATGATTCATGATTCGATTCATGATTTAAGATTCAATTCATGATTCATGATTCATAATTTAATTCATCATTCGATTCATGATTTATGATTCAATTCATGATTCATGATTCATGATTCATTTCATGATTCATGATTCGATTCATGATTCATGATTCATAATTCATGATTCAATTCATGATTCATGATTCGATTCATGATTCATGATTCAATTCAGGATTCTTGATTTATGATTCAATTCATGATTCAATTCATGATTCATGATTCATGATTCGATTCATGATTCATGATTCGATTCATGATTCATGATTCGATTTATGATTCATGATTCAATTCATGATTCATGATTTATGATTCAATTCATGATTTATGATTCAATTCATGATTCGAGATTCATGATTCGATTCATGATTCATGATTCATGATTCGATTCATGATTCAATTCATGATTCATGATTCATGATTCAATTCATGATTCAATTCATGATTCATGATTTGATTCATGATTCATGATTCAATTTATGATTCATGATTTGATTCACGATTCATGATTCAATTCATGAATCATGATTCATGATTTGATTCATGATTCATGATTCAATTTATGATTCATGATTTGATTCACGATTCATGATTCAATTCATGAATCATGATTCATGATTCAATTCATGATTCATGATTCATGATTCAATTCATGATTCATTTCATGATTCATGATTCATGATTCAATTCATGATTCATTTCATGATTCATGATTCAATTCATGATTCATGATTCAATTCATGATTCATGATTCAATTCATGATTCATGATTCATTTCATGATTCATGATTCAATTCATTATTCATGATTCATGATTCGATTCATGATTCATGATTCAATTCATGATTCATGATTTGATTCATGATTCATGATTCAATTCATGATTCATGATTTATGATTCAATTCATGATTCAATTCATGATTCATGATTTATGATTCAATTCATGATTCAATTCATGATTCATGATTCATGATTCATGATTCAATTCATGATTCATGATTTGATTCATGATTCATGATTCAATTCATGATTCATGATTTATGATTCAATTCATGATTCAATTCATGATTCATGATTCATGATTCGTGATTCAATTCATGATTCATGATTCGATTCATGATTCATGATTCAAATCATGATTCAATTCATGATTCATGATTCAATTCATGATTAATGATTTATGATTCGTTTCATGATTCATGATTCATTTCATGATTCTTGTTTCGATTCATAATTCATGATTCAATTCATGATTCATGATTCAATTCATGATTCATGATTCGATTCATTATTCATGATTCATAATTCATGATTCGATTCATGATTCTTGATTCATTTCATGATTCATGATTCATGATTCAATTCATGATTTATGTTTCGATTCATGATTCATGATTCAATTCATGATTCGATTCATGATTCATGATTCATAATTCGATTAATGATTCATGATTTATGATTCAATTCATGATTTATGATTCAATTTATGATTCAATTCATGATTCATGATTCATGATTCATGATTCGATTCATGATTTAAGATTCAATTCATGATTCATGATTCATAATTTAATTCATCATTCGATTCATGATTTATGATTCAATTCATGATTCATGATTCATGATTCATTTCATGATTCATGATTCGATTCATGATTCATGATTCATAATTCATGATTCAATTCATGATTCATGATTCGATTCATGATTCATGATTCAATTCAGGATTCTTGATTTATGATTCAATTCATGATTCAATTCATGATTCATGATTCATGATTCGATTCATGATTCATGATTCGATTCATGATTCATGATTCGATTTATGATTCATGATTCAATTCATGATTCATGATTTATGATTCAATTCATGATTTATGATTCAATTCATGATTCGAGATTCATGATTCGATTCATGATTCATGATTCATGATTCGATTCATGATTCAATTCATGATTCATGATTCATGATTCAATTCATGATTCAATTCATGATTCATGATTTGATTCATGATTCATGATTCAATTTATGATTCATGATTTGATTCACGATTCATGATTCAATTCATGAATCATGATTCATGATTTGATTCATGATTCATGATTCAATTTATGATTCATGATTTGATTCACGATTCATGATTCAATTCATGAATCATGATTCATGATTCAATTCATGATTCATGATTCATGATTCAATTCATGATTCATTTCATGATTCATGATTCATGATTCAATTCATGATTCATTTCATGATTCATGATTCAATTCATGATTCATGATTCAATTCATGATTCATGATTCAATTCATGATTCATGATTCATTTCATGATTCATGATTCAATTCATTATTCATGATTCATGATTCAATTCATGATTCATGATTCAATTCATGATTCATTTCATGATTCATGATTCATGATTTAATTCATGATTAATAATTCATGATTCAATTCATGATTCATGATTCGATTTATGATTCATGATTCAATAAATGATTTATGATTCAATTCATGATTCAATTCATGATTCATGATTCAATTCATGATTCGAGATTCATGATTCGAATTATGATTCAAGATTCAATTCATGATTCATGATTCATGATTCGATTCATGATTCAATTCATGATTCATGATTCATGATTCATGATTCGATTCATGATTCAATTCATGATTCATGATTCATGATTCAATTCATGATTCAATTCATGATTTATGATTTGATTCATGATTCATGATTTAATTTATGATTCATGATTTGATTCATGATTCATGATTCATGATTCATGATTCAATTCATGATTCATGATTCATGATTCAATTCATGATTCATTTCATGATTCATTATTCAATTCATGATTCATGATTCAATTCATGATTCATTTCATGATTCATGATTCAATTCATTATTCATGATTCGTGATTCAATTCATGATTCAATTCATGATTCATTTCATGATTCATGATTCAATTCATGATTCATTTCATGATTCATGATTCATGATTTAATTCATGATTAATGATTCATGATTCAATTCATGATTCATGATGCAATTCATGATTCATGATTATATTCATGATTCATGATTCAATTCATAATTCATGATTTGATTTATGATTCATGATTCAATTCATGATTCATGATTTATGATTCAATTCATGATTCAATTCATGATTCATGAATCAATTCATGATTCGAGATTCATGATTCGAATTATGATTCATGATTCAATTACATGATTCATGATTCGATTCATGATTCAATTCATGATTCATGATTCATGATTCATGATTCAATTCATGATTCATGATTCATGATTCGATTCATGATTCATGATTCATAATTCATTATTCGATTTATGATTCATGATTCATGATTTAATTCATGATTCATGATTCAATTCATGATTCATGATTCGATTCATGATTCATAATTCATGATTCGATTCATGATTCATGATTCATGATTCAATTCATGATTCATGATTCGATTCATGATTCAATTCATGATTCAATTCATTATTCAATTCATGATTCATGATTCAATTCATGATTCGAGATTCATGATTCAATTCATGATTCATGATTCAATTCATGATTCATGATTCCATTCATGATTCATGATTCAATTCATGATTCATTTCATGATTCATGATTCGATTCATGATTCATGATTCGATTCATGATTCATGATTCATAATTCATGATTCAATTCATGATTCATGTTTCATGATTCAATTCATGATTTATGATTCAATTCATGATTCATGATTCGATTCATGATTCATGATTCATGATTCATGATTCGATTCATGATTCATGATTCATGATTCAATTCATGATTCATGATTTGATTCATGATTCATGATTCATGATTCATGATTCAATTCATGATTCATAATTCGATTCATGATTCATGATTCAATTCATGATTCATGATTCATGATTCAATTCATGATTCATTATTCATGATTCAATTCATGATTCAATTCATGATTCATGATTAATGATTCGATTTAAGATTCATGATTCAATTCATGATTCATGATTTATTGATCAATTCATGATTCAATTCATGATTCATGATTCAATTCATGATTCGAGATCCATGATTCGATTCATGATTCAATTCATGATTCATGATTCATGATTCGCTTCATGATTCAATTCATGATTAATGATTCATGATTCAATTCATGATTCATGATGCAATTCATGACTTATGATTGAAATCATGATTCATGATTCAATTCATGTTTCATGATTCGATTCATGATTCATGATTCAATTCATGATTCATGATTCATGATTCAATTCATGATTCATGATTCGATTCATGATTCATGATTCATGATTCATGATTCAATTCATGATTCATGATTCGATTCATGATTCATGATTCGATTTATGATTCATGATTCAATTCATGATTCATGATTTATGATTCAATTCATGATTCAATTCATGATTCATGATTCAATTCATGATTCGAGATTCATGATTTGATTCATGATTCATGATTCATGATTCGATTCATGATTCATGATTCATGATTCAATTCATGATTCATGATTTGATTCATGATTCATGATTCATGATTCATGATTCAATTCATGATTCATAATTCGATTCATGATTCATGATTCAATTCATGATTCATGATTCATGATTCAATTCATGATTCATTATTCATGATTCAATTCATGATTCAATTCATGATTCATGATTAATGATTCGATTTAAGATTCATGATTCAATTCATGATTCATGATTTATTGATCAATTCATGATTCAATTCATGATTCATGATTCAATTCATGATTCGAGATCCATGATTCGATTCATGATTCAATTCATGATTCATGATTCATGATTCGCTTCATGATTCAATTCATGATTAATGATTCATGATTCAATTCATGATTCATGATGCAATTCATGACTTATGATTGAAATCATGATTCATGATTCAATTCATGTTTCATGATTCGATTCATGATTCATGATTCAATTCATGATTCATGATTCATGATTCAATTCATGATTCATGATTCGATTCATGATTCATGATTCATGATTCATGATTCGATTCATGATTCATGATTCGATTCATGATTCATGATTCGATTTATGATTCATGATGCAATTCATGATTCATGATTTATGATTCAATTCATGATTCAATTCATGATTCATGATTCAATTCATGATTCGAGATTCATGATTTGATTCATGATTCATGATTCATGATTCGATTCATGATTCATGATTCATGATTCATGATTCAAATCATGATTCAAATCATGATTCATGATTCAATTCATGATTTATGATTCAATTCATGATTCATGATTTAATTCATGATTCATGATTCCATTCATGATTAATGATTTATGATTCGTTTCATGATTCATTTCATGATTCGTGTTTCGATTCATAATTCATGATTCAATTCATGATTCATGATTCGATTCATTATTCATGATTCATGATTCATGATTCGATTCCTGATTCTTGATTCATTTCATGATTCATGATTCATAATTCAATTCATGATTCATGTTTTGATTCATGATTCATGATTCGATTCATGATTCATGATTCATAATTCATGATTCAATTCATGATTCATGATTCATGATTCATGATTCAGTTCATGATTCATGATTCATGATTCAATTCATGATTCATGATTCAATTCATGATTCATGATTCATGATTTATGATTCAATTCATGATTCATGATTAGATTCATGATTCATGATTCAATTCATGATTTATGATTTATTATTCAATTTATGATTCAATTCATGATTCATGATTCATGATTCAATTCATGATTCATGATTCAATTCATGATTCATGATTTGATTCATGATTCATGATTCAATTCATGAATCATGATTCATGATTCATGATTCAATTCATGATTCATGATTCATGATTCAATTCATGATTCATGATTCATGATTCAAATCATAATTCATTTCATGATTCATGATTCAATTCATGATTCATGATTCAAATCATGATTCATGATTCAAATCATGATTCATTTCATGATTCATGATTTAATTCATGATTCATGATTCATGATTCAATTCGTGATTCATTTCATGATTCATGATTCAATTCATGATTCATGATTCAATTCATGATTCATGATTCGATTCATGATTCAATTCATGATTCATTTCATGATTCATGATTCAATTCATGATTCATGATGCAATTCATGATTCATGATTCAATTCATGATTCATGATTCGATTCATGATTCATGATTCAATTCATGATTCATGATTCAATTCATGATTCATGATTTATGATTCAACTCATGATTCAATTCATGATTCATGATTCATGATTCATGATTCGATTCATGATTCATGATTCAATTCATGATTCATGATTTGATTCATGATTCATGATTCATGATTCATGATTCGATTCATGATTCATGATTCAATTCATGATTCATGATTTGATTCATGATTCATGATTCAATTCATGATTCATGATTTATGATTCAATTCATGATTCAATTCATGATTCATGATTTATGATTCAATTCATGATTCAATTCATGATTCATGATTCATGATTCATGATTCAATTCATGATTCATGATTTGATTCATGATTCATGATTCAATTCATGATTCATGATTTATGATTCAATTCATGATTCAATTCATGATTCATGATTCATGATTCGTGATTCAATTCATGATTCATGATTCGATTCATGATTCATGATTCAAATCATGATTCAATTCATGATTCATGATTCAATTCATGATTAATGATTTATGATTCGTTTCATGATTCATGATTCATTTCATGATTCTTGTTTCGATTCATAATTCATGATTCAATTCATGATTCATGATTCAATTCATGATTCATGATTCGATTCATTATTCATGATTCATAATTCATGATTCGATTCATGATTCTTGATTCATTTCATGATTCATGATTCATGATTCAATTCATGATTTATGTTTCGATTCATGATTCATGATTCAATTCATGATTCGATTCATGATTCATGATTCATAATTCGATTAATGATTCATGATTTATGATTCAATTCATGATTTATGATTCAATTTATGATTCAATTCATGATTCATGATTCATGATTCATGATTCGATTCATGATTTAAGATTCAATTCATGATTCATGATTCATAATTTAATTCATCATTCGATTCATGATTTATGATTCAATTCATGATTCATGATTCATGATTCATTTCATGATTCATGATTCGATTCATGATTCATGATTCATAATTCATGATTCAATTCATGATTCATGATTCGATTCATGATTCATGATTCAATTCAGGATTCTTGATTTATGATTCAATTCATGATTCAATTCATGATTCATGATTCATGATTCGATTCATGATTCATGATTCGATTCATGATTCATGATTTATGATTCAATTCATGATTTATGATTCAATTCATGATTCGAGATTCATGATTCGATTCATGATTCATGATTCATGATTCGATTCATGATTCAATTCATGATTCATGATTCATGATTCAATTCATGATTCAATTCATGATTCATGATTTGATTCATGATTCATGATTCAATTTATGATTCATGATTTGATTCACGATTCATGATTCAATTCATGAATCATGATTCAATTCATGATTCATGATTCAATTCATGATTCATGATTCATTTCATGATTCATGATTCAATTCATTATTCATGATTCATGATTCAATTCATGATTCATGATTCAATTCATGATTCATTTCATGATTCATGATTCATGATTTAATTCATGATTAATAATTCATGATTCAATTCATGATTCATGATTCGATTTATGATTCATGATTCAATAAATGATTTATGATTCAATTCATGATTCAATTCATGATTCATGATTCAATTCATGATTCGAGATTCATGATTCGAATTATGATTCAAGATTCAATTCATGATTCATGATTCATGATTCGATTCATGATTCAATTCATGATTCATGATTCATGATTCATGATTCGATTCATGATTCAATTCATGATTCATGATTCATGATTCAATTCATGATTCAATTCATGATTTATGATTTGATTCATGATTCATGATTTAATTTATGATTCATGATTTGATTCATGATTCATGATTCATGATTCAATTCATGATTCATGATTCATGATTCAATTCATGATTCATTTCATGATTCATTATTCAATTCATGATTCATGATTCAATTCATGATTCATTTCATGATTCATGATTCAATTCATTATTCATGATTCGTGATTCAATTCATGATTCAATTCATGATTCATTTCATGATTCATGATTCAATTCATGATTCATTTCATGATTCATGATTCATGATTTAATTCATGATTAATGATTCATGATTCAATTCATGATTCATGATGCAATTCATGATTCATGATTATATTCATGATTCATGATTCAATTCATAATTCATGATTTGATTTATGATTCATGATTCAATTCATGATTCATGATTTATGATTCAATTCATGATTCAATTCATGATTCATGATTCAATTCATGATTCGAGATTCATGATTCGAATTATGATTCATGATTCAATTACATGATTCATGATTCGATTCATGATTCAATTCATGATTCATGATTCATGATTCATGATTCAATTCATGATTCATGATTCATGATTCGATTCATGATTCATGATTCATAATTCATTATTCGATTTATGATTCATGATTCATGATTTAATTCATGATTCATGATTCAATTCATGATTCATGATTCGATTCATGATTCATAATTCATGATTCGATTCATGATTCATGATTCATGATTCAATTCATGATTCATGATTCGATTCATGATTCAATTCATGATTCAATTCATTATTCAATTCATGATTCATGATTCAATTCATGATTCGAGATTCATGATTCAATTCATGATTCATGATTCAATTCATGATTCATGATTCCATTCATGATTCATGATTCAATTCATGATTCATTTCATGATTCATGATTCGATTCATGATTCATGATTCGATTCATGATTCATGATTCATAATTCATGATTCAATTCATGATTCATGTTTCATGATTCAATTCATGATTTATGATTCAATTCATGATTCATGATTCGATTCATGATTCATGATTCATGATTCATGATTCGATTCATGATTCATGATTCATGATTCAATTCATGATTCATGATTTGATTCATGATTCATGATTCATGATTCATGATTCAATTCATGATTCATAATTCGATTCATGATTCATGATTCAATTCATGATTCATGATTCATGATTCAATTCATGATTCATTATTCATGATTCAATTCATGATTCAATTCATGATTCATGATTAATGATTCGATTTAAGATTCATGATTCAATTCATGATTCATGATTTATTGATCAATTCATGATTCAATTCATGATTCATGATTCAATTCATGATTCGAGATCCATGATTCGATTCATGATTCAATTCATGATTCATGATTCATGATTCGCTTCATGATTCAATTCATGATTAATGATTCATGATTCAATTCATGATTCATGATGCAATTCATGACTTATGATTGAAATCATGATTCATGATTCAATTCATGTTTCATGATTCGATTCATGATTCATGATTCAATTCATGATTCATGATTCATGATTCAATTCATGATTCATGATTCGATTCATGATTCATGATTCATGATTCGATTCATGATTCATGATTCGATTCATGATTCATGATTCGATTTATGATTCATGATTCAATTCATGATTCATGATTTATGATTCAATTCATGATTCAATTCATGATTCATGATTCAATTCATGATTCGAGATTCATGATTTGATTCATGATTCATGATTCATGATTCGATTCATGATTCATGATTCATGATTCATGATTCATGATTCAAATTATGATTCAAATTATGATTCAAATTATGATTCAAATCATAATTCATGATTCAATTCATGATTTATGATTCAATTCATGATTCATGATTTAATTCATGATTCATAATTCGATTCATGATTAATGATTTATGATTCGTTTCATGATTCAATTCATGATTCATGATTCGATTCATTATTCATGATTCATGATTCATGATTCGATTCCTGATTCTTGATTCATTTCATGATTCATGATTCATGATTCAATTCATGATTCATGTTTCGATTCATGATTCATGATTCGATTCATGATTCATGATTCAATTCATGATTCATGATTCGATTCATGATTCATGATTCAATTCATGATTCATGATTCTATTTATGATTCATGATTCAATAAATGATTTATGATTCAATTCATGATTCAATTCATGATTCATGATTCAATTCATGATTCGAGATTCATGATTCGAATTATGATTCAAGATTCAATTCATGATTCATGATTCGATTCATGATTCAATTCATGATTCATGATTCATGATTCATGATTCGATTCATGATTCAATTCATGATTCATGATTCATGATTCATGATTCAATTCATGATTCAATTCATGAGTCATGATTTATGATTCGATTCATAATCCATGATTTAATTTATGATTCATGATTTGATTAATGATTCATGATTCAATTCATGAATCATGATTCATGATTCATGATTCAATTCATGATTCATGATTCATGATTCAATTCATGATTCATTTCATGATTCATTATTCAATTCATGATTCATGATTCAATTCATGATTCATGATTCAATTCATGATTCATTTCATGATTCATGATTCAATTCATTATTCATGATTCGTGATTCAATTCATGATTCAATTCATGATTCATTTCATGATTCATGATTCAATTCATGATTCATTTCATGATTCATGATTCATGATTTAATTCATGATTAATGATTCATGATTCAATTCTTGATTCATGATGCAATTCATGATTCATGATTATATTCATGATTCATGATTCAATTCATAATTCATGATTTGATTTATGATTCATGATTCAAATCATGATTCATGATTTATGATTCAATTCATGATTCAATTCATGATTCATGATTCAATTCATGATTCGAGATTCATGATTCGAATTATGATTCATGATTCAATTCATGATTCATGATTCGATTCATGATTCAATTCATGATTCATGATTCATGATTCATGATTCAATTCATGATTCATGATTCATGATTCGATTCATGATTCATGATTCAATTCATGATTCATGATTCGATTCATGATTCATAATTCATGATTCGATTCATGATTCATGATTCATGATTCAATTCATGATTCATGATTCGATTCATGATTCAATTCATGATTCAATTCATTATTCAATTCATGATTCATGATTCAATTCATGATTCGAGATTCATGATTCAATTCATGATTCATGATTCAATTCATGATTCATGATTCAATTCATGATTCATTTCATGATTCATGATTCGATTCATGATTCATGATTCGATTCATGATTCATGATTCATAATTCATGATTCAATTCATGATTTATGTTTCATGATTCAATTCATGATTCATGATTCAATTCATGATTCATGATTCGATTCATGATTCATGATTCATGATTCATAAATTCGATTCATGATTCATGATTCAATTCATGATTCATGATTTGATTCATGATTCATGATTCATGATTCATGATTCAATTCATGATTCATAATTCGATTCATGATTCATGATTCAATTCATGATTCATGATTCATGATTCAATTCATGATTCAATTCATGATTCAATTCATGATTCATGATTCATGATTAATGATTCGATTTAAGATTCATGATTCAATTCATAATTCATGATTTATTGATCAATTCATGATTCAATTCATGATTCATGATTCAATTCATGATTCGAGATTCATGATTCGATTCATGATTCAATTCATGATTCATGATTCATGATTCGCTTCATGATTCAATTCATGATTAATGATTCATGATTCAATTCATGATTCATGATGCAATTCATGACTTATGATTCAAATCATGATTCATGATTCAATTCATGTTTCATGATTCGATTCATGATTCATGATTCAATTCATGATTCATGATTCATGATTCAATTCATGATTCATGATTCGATTCATGATTCATGATTCATGATTCATGATTCGATTCATGATTCATGATACGATTCATGATTCATGATTCGATTTATGATTCATGATTCAATTCATGATTCATGATTTATGATTCAATTCATGATTCAATTCATGATTCATGATTCAATTCATGATTCGAGATTCATGATTTGATTCATGATTCATGATTCATGATTCGATTCATGATTCATGATTCATGATTCATGATTCAAATTATGATTCAAATTATGATTCAAATCATGATTCATGATTCAATTCATGATTTATGATTCAATTCATGATTCATGATTTAATTCATGATTCATAATTCGATTCATGATTAATGATTTATGATTCGTTTCATGATTCATTTCATGATTCGTGTTTCGATTTATAAATCATGATTCAATTCATGATTCATGATTCGATTCATTATTCATGATTCATGATTCATGATTCGATTCCTGATTCTTGATTCATTTCATGATTCATGATTCATGATTCAATTCATGATTCATGTTTCGATTCATGATTCATGATTCGATTCATGATTCATGATTCATAATTCATGATTCAATTCATGATTCATGATTCGATTCATGATTCATGATTTAATTCATGATTTATGATTTATGATTCAATTTATGATTCAATTCATGATTCATGATTCGATTCATGATTCATGATTCAATTCATGATTCATGATTTATGATTCAACTCATGATTCAATTCATGATTCATGATTCATGATTCATGATTCGATTCATGATTCATGATTCGATTCATTATTCATCATTCATGATTCATGATTCGATTCATGATTCTTGATTCATTTCATGATTCATGATTCGATTCATGATTCATAATTCATGATTTAATTCATGATTCATGATTCATGATTCATGATTCATTTCATGATTCATGATTCAATTCATGATTCATGATTCAATTCATGATTTATGATTTATGATTAAATTTATGATTCAATCCATGATTCATGATTCATGATTCATGATTCATGATTCATGATTCATGATTCGATTCATGATTCATGATTCATGATTCATGATTCAATTCATGATTCATGATTCGATTCATGATTCATGATTCAACTCATGATTCAATTCATGATTCATGATTCATGATTCGATTCATGATTCATGATTCAATTCATGATTCATGATTTGATTCATGATTCATGATTCATGATTCATGATTCATGATTCGATTCATGATTCATGATTCATGATTCATGATTCGATTCATGATTCATGATTCGATTCATGATTCATGATTCAACTCATGATTCAATTCATGATTCATGATTCATGATTCGATTCATGATTCATGATTCAATTCATGATTCATGATTTGATTCATGATTCATGATTCAATTCATGATTTATGATTTATAAATCAATTCATGATTCAATTAATGATTCATGATTCATGATTCGATTCATGATTCAATTCATGATTCATGATTTGATTCATGATTCATGATTCAATTCATGAATCATGATTCATGATTCATGATTCAATTCATAATTCATGATTCATAATTCAATTTGTGATTCATTTCATGATTCATGATTCAATTCATGATTCATGATTCATGATTCAATTCATGATTCGAGATTCATGATTTGATTCATGATTCATGATTCATGATTCGATTCATGATTCATGATTCATGATTCATGATTCATGATTCAAATTATGATTCAAATCATTATTCATGATTCAATTCATGATTTATGATTCAATTCATGATTCATGATTTAATTCTTGATTCATAATTCGATTCATGATTAATGATTTATGATTCGTTTCATGATTCAATTAATGATTCATGATTCATGATTCGATTCATGATTCAATTCATGATTCATGATTTGATTCATGATTCATGATTCAATTCATGAATCATGATTCATGATTCATGATTCAATTCATGATTCGAGATTCATGATTCAAATCATGATTCATGATTTGATTCATGATTCAATTCATAATTCATGATTCATAATTCAATTCGTGATTCATTTCATGATTCATGATTCAATTCATGATTCATGATTTATGATTTAATTCATGATTCAATTCATGATTCATGATTCAATTCATGATTCGAGATTCATGATTTGATTCATGATTCATGATTCATGATTCGATTCATGATTCATGATTCATGATTCATGATTCAAATTATGATTCAAATTATGATTCAAATCATGATTCATGATTCAATTCATGATTTATGATTCAATTCATGATTCATGATTTAATTCTTGATTCATAATTCGATTCATGATTAATGATTTATGATTCGTTTCATGATTCATTTCATGATTCGTGTTTCGATTTATAAATCATGATTCAATTCATGATTCTTGATTTGATTCATTATTCATGATTCATGATTCATGATTCGATTCCTGATTCTTGATTCATTTCATGATTCATGATTCATGATTCAATTCATGATTCATGTTTCGATTCATGATTCATGATTCGATTTATGATTCATGATTCAATTCATGATTCATGATTCGTTTTATGATTCATGATTCAATAAATGATTTATGATTCAATTCATGATTCAATTCATGATTCATGATTCAATTCATGATTCGAGATTCATGATTCGAATTATGATTCAAGATTCAATTCATGATTCATGATTCGATTCATGATTCAATTCATGATTCATGATTCATGATTCATGATTCGATTCATGATTCAATTCATGATTCATGATTCATGATTCAATTCATGATTCAATTCATGATTCATGATTTATGATTCGATTCATGATTCATGATTTAATTTATGATTCATGATTTGATTCATGATTCATGATTCAATTCATGAATCATGATTCATGATTCATGATTCAATTCATGATTCATGATTCATGATTCAATTCATGATTCATTTTATGATTCATTATTCAATTCATGATTCATGATTCAATTCATGATTCATGATTCAATTCATGATTCATGATTCAATTCATGATTCATTTCATGATTCATGATTCAATTCATTATTCATGATTCGTGATTCAATTCATGATTCAATTCATGATTCATTTCATGATTCATGATTCAATTCATGATTCATTTCATGATTCATGATTCATGATTTAATTCATGATTAATGATTCATGATTCAATTCATGATTCATGATGCAATTCATGATTCATGATTATATTCATGATTCATGATTCAATTCATAATTCATGATTTGATTTATGATTCATGATTCAATTCATGATTCATGATTTATGATTCAATTCATGATTCAATTCATGATTCATGATTCAATTCATGATTCGAGATTCATGATTCGAATTATGATTCATGATTCAATTCATGATTCATGATTCGATTCATGATTTAATTCATGATTCATGATTCATGATTCATGATTCAATTCATGATTCATGATTCATGATTCGATTCATGATTCAGAATTCATAATTCATTATTCGATTTATGATTCATGATTCATGATTTAATTCATGATTCAATTCATGATTCATGATTCGATTCATGATTCATAATTCATGATTCGATTCATGATTCATGATTCATGATTCAATTCATGATTCATGATTCGATTCATGATTCAATTCATGATTCAATTCATTATTCAATTCATGATTCATGATTCAATTCATGATTCGAGATTCATGATTTAATTCATGATTCATGATTCAATTCATAATTCATGATTCAATTCATGATTCATGATTCGATTCATGATTCATGATTCAATTCAGGATTCTTGATTTATGATTCAATTCATGATTCAATTCATGATTCATGATTCATGATTCATGATTCGATTCATGATTCATGATTCGATTTATGATTCATGATTCAATTCATGATTCATGATTTATGATTCAATTCATGATTTATGATTCAATTCATGATTCGAGATTCATGATTCGATTCATGATTCATGATTCATGATTCATGATTCGATTCATGATTCAATTCATGATTCATGATTCATGATTCAATTCATGATTCAATTCATGATTCATGATTCATGATTTGATTCATGATTCATGATTCGATTTATGATTCATGATTCAATAAATGATTTATGATTCAATTCATGATTCAATTCATGATTCATGATTCAATTCATGATTCGAGATTCATGATTCGAATTATGATTCAAGATTCAATTCATGATTCATGATTCATGATTCGATTCATGATTCAATTCATGATACATGATTCATGATTCATGATTCGATTCATGATTCAATTCATGATTCATGATTCATGATTCAATTCATGATTCAATTCATGATTCATGATTTATGATTCGATTCATGATTCATGATTTAATTTATGATTCATGATTTGATTCATGATTCATGATTCAATTCATGAATCATGATTCATGATTCATGATTCAATTCATGATTCATGATTCATGATTCAATTCATGAATCATGATTCATGATTCAATTCATGATTCATGATGCAATTCATGATTCATGATTCAATTCATGATTCATGATTCAATTCATGATTCATGATTCGATTTATGATTCATGATTCAATAAATGATTTATGATTCAATTCATGATTCAATTCATGATTCATGATTCAATTCATGATTCGAGATTCATGATTCGAATTATGATTCAAGATTCAATTCATGATTCATGAATCATGATTCGATTCATGATTCAATTCATGATTCATGATTCATGATTCATGATTCGATTCATGATTCAATTCATGATTCATGATTCATGATTCAATTCATGATTCAATTCATGATTCATGATTTATGATTCGATTCATGATTCATGATTTAATTTATGATTCATGATTTGATTCATGATTCATGATTCAATTCATGAATCATGATTCATGATTCATGATTCAATTCATGATTCATGATTCATGATTCAATTCATGATTCATTTCATGATTCATTATTCAATTCATGATTCATGATTCAATTCATGATTCATGATTCAATTCATGATTCATTTCATGATTCATGATTCAATTCATTATTCATGATTCGTGATTCAATTCATGATTCAATTCATGATTCATTTCATGATTCATGATTCAATTCATGATTCATTTCATGATTCATGATTCATGATTTAATTCATGATTAATGATTCATGATGCAATTCATGATTCATGATTATATTCATGATTCATGATTCAATTCATAATTCATGATTTGATTTATGATTCATGATTCAATTCATGATTCATGATTTATGATTCAATTCATGATTCAATTCATGATTCATGATTCAATTCATGATTCGAGATTCATGATTCGAATTATGATTCATGATTCAATTACATGATTCATGATTCGATTCATGATTCAATTCATGATTCATGATTCATGATTCATGATTCAATTCATGATTCATGATTCATGATTCGATTCATGATTCATGATTCATAATTCATTATTCGATTTATGATTCATGATTCATGATTTAATTCATGATTCATGATTCAATTCATGATTCATGATTCGATTCATGATTCATAATTCATGATTCGATTCATGATTCATGATTCATGATTCAATTCATGATTCATGATTCGATTCATGATTCAATTCATGATTCAATTCATTATTCAATTCATGATTCATGATTCAATTCATGATTCGAGATTCATGATTCAATTCATGATTCATGATTCAATTCATGATTCATGATTCAATTCATGATTCATGATTTAATTCATGATTCATTTCATGATTCATGATTCGATTCATGATTCATGATTCGATTCATGATTCATGATTCATAATTCATGATTCAATTCATGATTCATGTTTCATGATTCAATTCATGATTCATGATTCAATTCATGATTCATGATTCGATTCATGATTCATGATTCATGATTCATGATTCATGATTCGATTCATGATTCATGATTCATGATTCAATTCATGATTCATGATTTGATTCATGATTCATGATTCATGATTCAATTCATGATTCATAATTCGATTCATGATTCATGATTCAATTCATGATTCATGATTCATGATTCAATTCATGATTCATGATTCATGATTCAATTCATGATTCAATTCATGATTCATGATTCATGATTAATGATTCGATTCAAGATTCATGATTCAATTCATGATTCATGATTTATTGATCAATTCATGATTCAATTCATGATTCATGATTCAATTCATGATTCGAGATCCATGATTCGATTCATGATTCAATTCATGATTCATGATTCATGATTCGCTTCATGATTCAATTCATGATTCATGATGCAATTCATGACTTATGATTCAAATCATGATTCATGATTCAATTCATGTTTCATGATTCGATTCATGATTCATGATTCAATTCATGATTCATGATTCATGATTCAATTCATGATTCATGATTCGATTCATGATTCATGATTCATGATTCGATTCATGATTCATGATTCGATTCATGATTCATGATTCGATTCATGATTCATGATTCGATTTATGATTCATGATTCAATTCATGATTCATGATTTATGATTCAATTCATGATTCAATTCATGATTCATGATTCAATTCATGATTCGAGATTCATGATTTGATTCATGATTCATGATTCATGATTCGATTCATGATTCATGATTCATGATTCATGATTCAAATTATGATTCAAATTATGATTCAAATCATGATTCATGATTCAATTCATGATTTATGATTCAATTCATGATTCATGATTTAATTCATGATTCATAATTCGATTCATGATTAATGATTTATGATTCGTTTCATGATTCATTTCATGATTCGTGTTTCGATTTATAAATCATGATTCAATTCATGATTCATGATTCGATTCATTATTCATGATTCATGATTCATGATTCGATTCCTGATTCATGTTTCGATTCATGATTCATGATTCGATTCATGATTCATGATTCAATTCATGATTCATGATTCGATTTATGATTCATGATTCAATAAATGATTTATGATTCAATTCATGATTCAATTCATGATTCATGATTCAATTCATGATTCGAGATTCATGATTCGAATTATGATTCAAGATTCAATTCATGATTCATGATTCATGATTCGATTCATGATTCAATTCATGATTCATGATTCATGATTCATGATTCGATTCATGATTCAATTCATGATTCATGATTCATGATTCATGATTCAATTCATGATTCAATTCATGATTCATGATTTATGATTCGATTCATGATTCATGATTTAATTTATGATTCATGATTTGATTCATGATTCATGATTCAATTCATGAATCATGATTCATGATTCATGATTCAATTCATGATTCATGATTCATGATTCAATTCATGATTCATTTCATGATTCATTATTCAATTCATGATTCATGATTCAATTCATGATTCATGATTCAATTCATGATTCATTTCATGATTCATGATTCAATTCATTATTCATGATTCGTGATTCAATTCATGATTCAATTCATGATTCATTTCATGATTCATGATTCATTTCATGATTCATGATTCAATTCATGATTCATTTCATGATTCATGATTCATGATTTAATTCATGATTAATGATTCATGATTCAATTCATGATGCATGATGCAATTCATGATTCATGATTATATTCATGATTCATGATTCAATTCATAATTCATGATTTGATTTATGATTCATGATTCAATTCATGATTCATGATTTATGATTCAATTCATGATTCAATTCATGATTCATGATTCAATTCATGATTCATGATTCAATTCATGATTCATGATTCAATTCATGATTCGAGATTCATGATTCGAATTATGATTCATGATTCAATTCATGATTCATGATTCGATTCATGATTCAATTCATGATTCATGATTCATGACTCAATTCATGATTCATGATTCGATTCATGATTCATGATTCATAATTCATTATTCGATTTATGATTCATGATTCATGATTCAATTCATGATTCATGATTCGATTCATGATTCATAATTCATGATTCGATTCATGATTCATGATTCATGATTCAATTCATGATTCATGATTCGATTCATGATTCAATTCATGATTCAATTCATTATTCAATTCATGATTCATGATTCAATTCATGATTCGAGATTCATGATTCAATTCATGATTCATGATTCAATTCATGATTCATGATTCAATTCATGATTCATGATTCAATTCATGATTCATTTCATGATTCATGATTCGATTCATGATTCATGATTCGATTCATGATTCATGATTCATAATTCATGATTCAATTCATGATTTATGTTTCATGATTCAATTCATGATTCATGATTCAATTTATGATTCATGATTCGATTCATGATTCATGATTCATGATTCATGATTCATGATTCAATTCATGATTCATGATTTGATTCATGATTCATGATTCATGATTCATGATTCAATTCATGATTCATAATTCGATTCATGATTCATGATTCAATTCGTGATTCAATTCATGATTCATGATTCATGATTAATGATTCGATTTAAGATTCATGATTCAATTCATGATTCATGATTTATTGATCAATTCATGATTCAATTCATGATTCGAGATTCATGATTCGATTCATGATTCAATTCATGATTCATGATTCATGATTCGCTTCATGATTCAATTCATGATTAATGATTCATGATTCAATTCATGATTCATGATGCAATTCATGACTTATGATTCAAATCATGATTCATGATTCAATTCATGATTCAATTCATGATTCATGATTCATGATTCAATTCATGATTCATGATTCGATTCATGATTCATGATTCATGATTCATGATTCGATTCATGATTCTTGATTCATTTCATGATTCATGATTCGATTCATGATTCATAATTCATGATTCAATTCATGATTCATGATTCATGATTCATTTCATGATTCATGATTCAATTCAAGATTCATGATTCAATTCATGATTCATGATTCATGATTTATGATTCAATTCATGATTCATGATTCGATTCATGATTCATGATTCAATTCATGATTTATGATTTATGATTAAATTTATTATTCAATCCATGATTCATGATTCATGATTCATGATTCATGATTCGATTCATGATTCATGATTCATGATTCATGATTCAATTCATGATTCATGATTCGATTTATGATTCATGATTCAACTCATGATTCAATTCATGATTCATGATTCATGATTCGATTCATGATTCATGATTCAATTCATGATTCATGATTTGATTCATGATTCATGATTCATGATTCAATTCATGATTCATGATTTGATTCATGATTCATGATTCAATTCATGATTCATGATTTATGATTCAACTCATGATTCAATTCATGATTCATGATTCATGATTCATGATTCGATTCATGATTCATGATTCGATTCATTATTCATCATTCATGATTCATGATTCGATTCATGATTCTTGATTCATTTCATGATTCATGATTCGATTCATGATTCATAATTCATGATTCAATTCATGATTCATGATTCATGATTCATTTCATGATTCATGATTCAATTCATAATTCATGATTAAATTCATGATTCATGATTCATGATTTATGATTCAATTCATGATTCATGATTCGATTCATGATTCATGATTCAATTCATGATTTATGATTTATGATTAAATTTATGATTCAATCCATGATTCATGATTCATGATTCATGATTCATGATTCATGATTCGATTCATGATTCATGATTCATGATTCATGATTCAATTCATGATTCATGATTCGATTCATGATTCATGATTCAACTCATGATTCAACTCATGATTCAATTCATGATTCATGATTCATGATTCATGATTCGATTCATGATTCATGATTCAATTCATGATTCATGATTTGATTCATGATTCATGATTCATGATTCAATTCATGATTCATGATTCATGATTCAATTCATGATTCATGATTTATGATTCAATTCATGATTCAATTCATGATTTATGATTTATAAATCAATTCATGATTCAATTAATGATTCATGATTCATGATTCGATTCATGATTTAATTCATGATTCATGATTTGATTCATGATTCATGATTCAATTCATGAATCATGATTCATGATTCATGATTTAATTCATGATTCATGATTCATGATTCAAATCATGATTCATGATTCATGATTCAATTCATGATTCATTTCATGATTCATTATTCAATTCATGATTCATGATTCAATTCATGATTCATTTCATGATTCATGATTCAATTCATTATTCATGATTCGTGATTCAATTCATGATTCAATTCATGATTCATTTCATGATTCATGATTAAATTCATGATTCATTTCATGATTCATGATTCATGATTTAATTCATGATTAATGATTCTTGATTCAATTCATGATTCATGATGCAATTCATGATTCATGATTATATTCATGATTCATGAGTCAATTCATAATTCATGATTTGATTTATGATTCATGATTCAATTCATGATTCATGATTTATGATTAATTTCATGATTCAATTCATGATTCATGATTCAATTCATGATTCGAGATTCATGATTCGAATTATGATTCATGATTCAATTCATGATTCATGATTCGATTCATGATTCAATTCATGATTCATGATTCATGATTCATGATTCAATTCATGATTCATGATTCATGATTCGATTCATGATTCATGATTCATAATTTATTATTCGATTTATGAATCATGATTCATGATTTAATTCATGATTCATGATTCAATTCATGATTCATGATTCGATTCGTGATTCATAATTCATGATTCGATTCATGATTCATGATTCATGATTCAATTCATGATTCATGATTCGATTCATGATTCATTTCATGATTCAATTCATTATTCAATTCATGATTCATGATTCAATTCATGATTCGAGATTCATGATTCAATTCATGATTCATGATTCAATTCATGATTCATGATTCAATTCATGATTCATGATTCAATTCATGATTCATTTCATGATTCATGATTCGATTCATGATTCATGATTCGATTCATGATTCATGATTCATAATTCATGATTCAATTCATGATTCATGTTTCATGATTCAATTCATGATTCATGATTCAATTCATGATTCATGATTCGATTCATGATTAATGATTCATGATTCATGATTCATGATTCGATTCATGATTCATGATTCAATTCATGATTCATGATTCGATTCATGATTCATGATTCATGATTCAATTCATGATTCATGATTCGATTCATGATTAATGATTCATGATTCATGATTCATGATTCGATTCATGATTCATGATTCAATTCATGATTCATGATTCAATTCATGATTCATGATTTATTGATCAATTCATGATTCAATTCATGATTCATGATTCAATTCATGATTCGAGATCCATGATTCGATTCATGATTCAATTCATGATTCATGATTCATGATTCGCTTCACGATTCAATTCATGATTAATGATTCATGATTCAATTCATGATTCATGATGCAATTCATGACTTATGATTCAAATCATGATTCATGATTCAATTCATGTTTCATGATTCGATTCATGATTCATGATTCAATTCATGATTCATGATTCATGATTCAATTCATGATTAATTATTCGATTCATGATTCATGATTCATGATTCATGATTCGATTCATGATTCATGATTCGATTCATGATTCATGATTCGATTTATGATTCATGATTCAATTCATGATTCATGATTTATGATTCAATTCATGATTCAATTCATGATTCATGATTCAATTCATGATTCGAGATTCATGATTTGATTCATGATTCATGATTCATGATTCGATTCATGATTCATGATTCATGATTCATGATTCAAATTATGATTCAAATTATGATTCAAATCATGATTCATGATTCAATTCATGATTTATGATTCAATTCATGATTCATTATTTAATTCATGATTCATAATTCGATTCATGATTAATGATTTATGATTCGTTTCATGATTCATTTCATGATTCGTGTTTCGATTTATAAATCATGATTCAATTCATGATTCATGATTCGATTCATTATTCATGATTCATGATTCATGATTCGATTCCTGATTCTTGATTCATTTCATGATTCATGATTCATGATTCAATTCATGATTCATGTTTCGATTCATGATTCATGATTCGATTCATGATTCATGATTCAATTCATGATTCATGATTCGATTTATGATTCATGATTCAATAAATGATTTATGATTCAATTCATGATTCAATTCATGATTCATGATTCAATTCATGATTCGAGATTCATGATTCGAATTATGATTCAAGATTCAATTCATGATTCATGATTCATGATTCGATTCATGATTCAATTCATGATTCATGATTCATGATTCATGATTCGATTCATGATTCAATTCATGATTCATGATTCATGATTCAATTCATGATTCAATTCATGATTCATGATTTATGATTCAATTCATGATTCATGATTTAATTTATGATTCATGATTTGATTCATGATTCATGATTCAATTTATGAATCATGATTCATGATTCATGATTCAATTCATGATTCATGATTCATGATTCAATTCATGATTCATTTCATGATTCATTATTCAATTCATGATTCATGATTCAATTCATGATTCATGATTCAATTCATGATTCATTTTTATGATTCATGATTCAATTCATTATTCATGATTCGTGATTCAATTCATGATTCAATTCATGATTCATTTCATGATTCATGATTCAATTCATGATTCATTTCATGATTCATGATTCATGATTTAATTCATGATTAATGATTCATGATTCAATTCATGATTCATGATGCAATTCATGATTCATGATTATATTCATGATTCATGATTCAATTCATAATTCATGATTTGATTTATGATTCATGATTCAATTCATGATTCATGATTTATGATTCAATTCATGATTCATGATTCAATTCATGATTCGAGATTCATGATTCGAATTATGATTCATGATTCGATTCATGATTCAATTCATGATTCATGATTCATGATTCATGATTCAATTCATGATTCATGATTCGATTCATGATTCATGATTCATAATTCATTATTCGATTTATGATTCATGATTCATGATTTAATTCATGATTCATGATTCAATTCATGATTCATGATTCGATTCATGATTCATAATTCATGATTCGATTCATGATTCATGATTCATGATTCAATTCATGATTCATGATTCGATTCATGATTCAATTCATGATTCAATTCATTATTCAATTCATGATTCATGATTCAATTCATGATTCGAGATTCATGATTCAATTCATGATTCATGATTCAATTCATGATTCATGATTCAATTCATAATTCATTTCATGATTCATGATTCGATTCATGATTCATGATTCGATTCATGATTCATGATTCATAATTCATGATTCAATTCATGATTTATGTTTCATGATTCAATTCATGATTCATGATTCAATTCATGATTTGATTCATGATTCATGATTCATGATTCATGATTCATGATTCGATTCATGATTCATGATTCATGATTCAATTCATGATTCATGATTTGATTCATGATTCATGATTCATGATTCATGATTCAATTCATGATTCATAATTCGATTCATGATTCATGATTCAATTCATGATTCATGATTCATGATTCAATTCATGATTCAATTCATGATTCATGATTCATGATTAATGATTCGATTTAAGATTCATGATTCAATTCATGATTCATGATTTATTGATCAATTCATGATTCAATTCATGATTCATGATTCAATTCATGATTCGAGATTCATGATTCGATTCATGATTCAATTCATGATTCATGATTCATGATTCGCTTCATGATTCAATTCATGATTAATGATTCATGATTCAATTCATGATTCATGATGCAATTCATGACTTATGATTCAAATCATGATTCATGATTCAATTCATGTTTCATGATTCGATTCATGATTCATGATTCAATTCATGATTCATGATTCATGATTCAATTCATGATTCATGATTCGATTCATGATTCATGATTCATGATTCATGATTCAATTCATGATTCATGATTCGATTCATGATTCATGATTCGATTCATGATTCATGATTCGATTTATGATTCATGATTCAATTCATGATTCATGATTTATGATTCAATTCATGATTCAATTCATGATTCATGATTCAATTCATGATTTATGATTCAATTCATGATTCATGATTTAATTCATGATTCATAATTCGATTCATGATTAATGATTTATTATTCGTTTCATGATTCATTTCATGATTCGTGTTTCGATTTATAAATCATGATTCAATTCATGATTCATGATTCGATTCATTATTCATGATTCATGATTCATGATTCGATTCCTGATTCTTGATTCATTTCATGATTCATGATTCATGATTCAATTCATGATTCATGTTTCGATTCATGATTCATGATTCGATTCATGATTCATGATTCATAATTCATGATTCAATTCATGATTCATGATTCGATTCATGATTCATGATTTAATTCATGATTTATGATTTATGATTCAATTTATGATTCAATTCATGATTCATAATTCGATTCATGATTCATGATTCAATTCATGATTCATGATTTATGATTCAACTCATGATTCAATTCATGAATCATGATTCATGATTCATGATTCGATTCATGATTCATGATTCAATTCATTATTCATCATTCATGATTCATGATTCGATTCATGATTCTTGATTCATTTCATGATTCATGATTCGATTCATGATTCATAATTCATGATTCAATTCATGATTCATGATTCATTATTCATTTCATGATTCATGATTCAATTCATGATTCATGATTCAATTCATGATTCATGATTCATGATTTATGATTCAATTCATGATTCATGATTCGATTCATGATTCATGATTCAATTCATGATTTATGATTTATGATTAAATTTATGATTCAATCCATGATTCATGATTCATGATTCATGATTCATGATTCGATTCATGATTCATGATTCATGATTCATGATTCAATTCATGATTCATGATTCGATTCATGATTCATGATTCAACTCATGATTCAATTCATGATTCATGATTCATGATTCATGATTCGATTCATGATTCATGATTCAATTCATGATTCATGATTTGATTCATGATTCATGATTCAATTCATGATTCATGATTCATGATTCAATTCATGATTCATGATTTATGATTCAATTCATGATTCAATTCATGATTTATGATTTATAAATCAATTCATGATTCAATTAATGATTCATGATTCATGATTCGATTCATGATTCAATTCATGATTCATGATTTGATTCATGATTCATGATTCAATTCATGAATCATGATTCATGATTCATGATTTAATTCATGATTCATGATTCAAATCATGATTCATGATTTGATTCATGATTCAATTCATAATTCATGATTCATAATTCAATTCGTGATTCATTTCATGATTCATGATTCAATTCATGATTCATGATTTATGATTCAATTCATGATTCAATTCATGATTCATGATTCAATTCATGATTCGAGATTCATGATTTGATTCATGATTCATGATTCATGATTCGATTCATGATTCATGATTCATGATTCATGATTCATGATTCAAATTATGATTCAAATTATGATTCAAATCATGATTCATGATTCAATTCATGATTTATGATTCAATTCATGATTCATGATTTAATTCATGATTCATAATTCGATTCATGATTAATGATTTATGATTCGTTTCATGATTCATTTCATGATTCGTGTTTCGATTTATAAATCATGATTCAATTCATGATTCATGATTCGATTCATTATTCATGATTCATGATTCATGATTCGATTCCTGATTCTTGATTCATTTCATGATTCATGATTCATGATTCAATTCATGATTCATGTTTCGATTCATGATTCATGATTCGATTCATGATTCATGATTCAATTCATGATTCATGATTCGTTTTATGATTCATGATTCAATAAATGATTTATGATTCAATTCATGATTCAATTCATGATTCATGATTCAATTCATGATTCGAGATTCATGATTCGAATTATGATTCAAGATTCAATTCATGATTCATGATTCGATTCATGATTCAATTCATGATTCATGATTCATGATTCGATTCATGATTCAATTCATGATTCATGATTCATGATTCAATTCATGATTCAATTCATGATTCTTGATTTATGATTCGATTCATGATTCATGATTTAATTTATGATTCATGATTTGATTCATGATTCATGATTCAATTCATGAATCATGATTCATGATTCATGATTCAATTCATGATTCATGATTCAATTCATGATTCATTTCATGATTCATTATTCAATTCACGATTCATGATTCAATTCATGATTCATGATTGAATTCATGATTTATTTCATGATTTATGATTCAATTCATTATTCATGATTCGTGATTCAATTCATGATTCAATTCATGATTCATTTCATGATTCATGATTCAATTCATGATTCATTTCATGATTCATGATTCATGATTTAATTCATGATTAATGATGCATGTTTCAATTCATGATTCATGATGCAATTCATGATTCATGATTATATTCATGATTCATGATTCAATTCATAATTCATGATTTGATTTATGATTCATGATTCAATTCATGATTCATGATTTATGATTCAATTCATGATTCAATTCATGATTCATGATTCAATTCATGATTCGAGATTCATGATTCGAATTATGATTCATGATTCAATTCATGATTCATGATTCGTGATTCATGATTCAATTCATGATTCATGATTCATGATTCGATTCATGATTCACGATTCATAATTCATTATTCGATTTATGATTCATGATTCATGATTTAATTCATGATTCATGATTCAATTCATGATTCATGATTCGATTCATGATTCATAATTCATGATTCGATTCATGATTCATGATTCATGATTCAATTCATGATTCATGATTCGATTCATGATTCGAGATTCATGATTCAATTCATGATTCATGATTCAATTCATAATTCATGATTCAATTCATGATTCATGATTCGATTCATGATTCATGATTCAATTCAGGATTCTTGATTTATGATTCAATTCATGATTCAATTCATGATTCATGATTCATGATTCGATTCATGATTCATGATTCGATTTATGATTCATGATTCAATTCATGATTCATGATTTATGATTCAATTCATGATTTATGATTCAATTCATGATTCGAGATTCATGATTCGATTCATGATTCATGATTCATGATTCATGATTCGATTCATGATTCAATTCATGATTCATGATTCAATTCATGATTCAATTCATGATTCATGATTCATGGTTTGATTCATGATTCATGATTCAATTTATGATTCATGATTTGATTCACGATTCATGATTCAATTCATGAATCATGATTCATGATTCATTTCATGATTCATGATTCAATTCATGATTCATGATTCATTTCATGATTCATGATTCAATTCATGATTCATGATTCAATTCATGATTCATGATTCAATTCATGATTCATGATTCAATTCATGATTCATTTCATGATTCATGATTCAATTCATTATTCATGATTCATGATTCAATTCATGATTCATTTCATGATTCATGATTCAATTCATGATTCATTTCATGATTCATGATTCATGATTTAATTCATGATTAATAATTCATGATTCAATTCATGATTCATGATGCAATTCATGATTCATGATTCAATTCATGATTCATGATTCAATTCATGATTCATGATTCGATTTATGATTCATGATTCAATAAATGATTTATGATTCAATTCATGATTCAATTCATCATTCATGATTCAATTCATGATTCGAGATTCATGATTCATGATTCGATTCATGATTCAATTCATGATTCATGATTCATGATTCAATTCATGATTCAATTCATGATTCATGATTTATGATTCGATTCATGATTCATGATTTAATTTATGATTCATGATTCATGATTCATGATTCATGATTCAATTCATGATTCATGATTCATGATTCATGATTCATGATTCATTTCATGATTCATGATTCGATTCATGATTCAATTCATGATTCAATTCATTATTCAATTCATGATTCATGATTCAATTCATGATTCGAGATTCATGATTCAATTCATGATTCATGATTCAATTCATGATTCATGATTCAATTCATAATTCATTTCATGATTCATGATTCGATTCATGATTCATGATTCGATTCATGATTCATGATTCATAATTCATGATTCAATTCATGATTTATGTTTCATGATTCAATTCATGATTCATGATTCAATTCATGATTTGATTCATGATTCATGATTCATGATTCATGATTCATGATTCGATTCATGATTCATGATTCATGATTCAATTCATGATTCATGATTTGATTCATGATTCATGATTCATGATTCAATTCATGAT
Organism: Mixophyes australis; assembly: GCA_036250195.1. Lineage (NCBI taxonomy): Eukaryota > Metazoa > Chordata > Amphibia > Anura > Limnodynastidae > Mixophyes > Mixophyes australis. The sequence goes on from JAVHZZ010000014.1 coordinate 2,564,463, forward strand.
TCATAATTCGATTCATGATTCATGATTCAATTCATGATTCATGATTCATGATTCAATTCATGATTCAATTCATGATTCATGATTCATGATTAATGATTCGATTTAAGATTCATGATTCAATTCATGATTCATGATTTATTGATCAATTCATGATTCAATTCATGATTCATGATTCAATTCATGATTCGAGATTCATGATTCGATTCATGATTCAATTCATGATTCATGATTCATGATTCGCTTCATGATTCAATTCATGATTAATGATTCATGATTCAATTCATGATTCATGATGCAATTCATGACTTATGATTCAAATCATGATTCATGATTCAATTCATGTTTCATGATTCGATTCATGATTCATGATTCAATTCATGATTCATGATTCATGATTCAATTCATGATTCATGATTCGATTCATGATTCATGATTCATGATTCATGATTCGATTCATGATTCATGATTCGATTCATGATTCATGATTCGATTCATGATTCATGATTCGATTTATGATTCATGATTCAATTCATGATTCATGATTTATGATTCAATTCATGATTCAATTCATGATTCATGATTCAATTCATGATTTATGATTCAATTCATGATTCATGATTTAATTCATGATTCATAATTCGATTCATGATTAATGATTTATTATTCGTTTCATGATTCATTTCATGATTCGTGTTTCGATTTATAAATCATGATTCAATTCATGATTCATGATTCGATTCATTATTCATGATTCATGATTCATGATTCGATTCCTGATTCTTGATTCATTTCATGATTCATGATTCATGATTCAATTCATGATTCATGTTTCGATTCATGATTCATGATTCGATTCATGATTCATGATTCATAATTCATGATTCAATTCATGATTCATGATTCGAGTCATGATTCATGATTTAATTCATGATTTATGATTTATGATTCAATTTATGATTCAATTCATGATTCATAATTCGATTCATGATTCATGATTCAATTCATGATTCATGATTTATGATTCAACTCATGATTCAATTCATGATTCATGATTCATGATTCATGATTCGATTCATGATTCATGATTCGATTCATTATTCATCATTCATGATTCATGATTCGATTCATGATTCTTGATTCATTTCATGATTCATGATTCGATTCATGATTCATGATTCGATTCATGATTCATAATTCATGATTCAATTCATGATTCATGATTCATTATTCATTTCATGATTCATGATTCAATTCATGATTCATGATTCAATTCATGATTCATGATTCATGATTTATGATTCAATTCATGATTCATGATTCGATTCATGATTCATGATTCAATTCATGGTTTATGATTTATGATTAAATTTATGATTCAATCCATGATTCATGATTCATGATTCATGATTCATGATTCGATTCATGATTCATGATTCATGATTCATGATTCAATTCATGATTCATGATTCGATTCATGATTCATGATTCAACTCATGATTCAATTCATGATTCATGATTCATGATTCATGATTCGATTCATGATTCATGATTCAATTCATGATTCATGATTTGATTCATGATTCATGATTCAATTCATGATTCATGATTCGATTCATGATTCATGATTCAATTCATGATTCATGATTTATGATTCAATTCATGATTCAATTCATGATTTATGATTTATAAATCAATTCATGATTCAATTAATGATTCATGATTCATGATTCGATTCATGATTCAATTCATGATTCATGATTTGATTCATGATTCATGATTCAATTCATGAATCATGATTCATGATTCATGATTTAATTCATGATTCATGATTCAAATCATGATTCATGATTTGATTCATGATTCAATTCATAATTCATGATTCATAATTCAATTCGTGATTCATTTCATGATTCATGATTCAATTCATGATTCATGATTTATGATTCAATTCATGATTCAATTCATGATTCATGATTCAATTCATGATTCGAGATTCATGATTTGATTCATGATTCATGATTCATGATTCGATTCATGATTCATGATTCATGATTCATGATTCATGATTCAAATTATGATTCAAATTATGATTCAAATCATGATTCATGATTCAATTCATGATTTATGATTCAATTCATGATTCATGATTTAATTCATGATTCATAATTCGATTCATGATTAATGATTTATGATTCGTTTCATGATTCATTTCATGATTCGTGTTTCGATTTATAAATCATGATTCAATTCATGATTCATGATTCGATTCATTATTCATGATTCATGATTCATGATTCGATTCCTGATTCTTGATTCATTTCATGATTCATGATTCATGATTCAATTCATGATTCATGTTTCGATTCATGATTCATGATTCGATTCATGATTCATGATTCAATTCATGATTCATGATTCGTTTTATGATTCATGATTCAATAAATGATTTATGATTCAATTCATGATTCAATTCATGATTCATGATTCAATTCATGATTCGAGATTCATGATTCGAATTATGATTCAAGATTCAATTCATGATTCATGATTCGATTCATGATTCAATTCATGATTCATGATTCATGATTCGATTCATGATTCAATTCATGATTCATGATTCATGATTCAATTCATGATTCAATTCATGATTCTTGATTTATGATTCGATTCATGATTCATGATTTAATTTATGATTCATGATTTGATTCATGATTCATGATTCAATTCATGAATCATGATTCATGATTCATGATTCAATTCATGATTCATGATTCAATTCATGATTCATTTCATGATTCATTATTCAATTCACGATTCATGATTCAATTCATGATTCATGATTGAATTCATGATTTATTTCATGATTTATGATTCAATTCATTATTCATGATTCGTGATTCAATTCATGATTCAATTCATGATTCATTTCATGATTCATGATTCAATTCATGATTCATTTCATGATTCATGATTCATGATTTAATTCATGATTAATGATTCATGTTTCAATTCATGATTCATGATGCAATTCATGATTCATGATTATATTCATGATTCATGATTCAATTCATAATTCATGATTTGATTTATGATTCATGATTCAATTCATGATTCATGATTTATGATTCAATTCATGATTCAATTCATGATTCATGATTCAATTCATGATTCGAGATTCATGATTCGAATTATGATTCATGATTCAATTCATGATTCATGATTCGTGATTCATGATTCAATTCATGATTCATGATTCATGATTCGATTCATGATTCACGATTCATAATTCATTATTCGATTTATGATTCATGATTCATGATTTAATTCATGATTCATGATTCAATTCATGATTCATGATTCGATTCATGATTCATAATTCATGATTCGATTCATGATTCATGATTCATGATTCAATTCATGATTCATGATTCGATTCATGATTCAATTCATGATTCAATTCATTATTCAATTCATGATTCATGATTCAATTCATGATTCGAGATTCATGATTCAATTCATGATTCATGATTCAATTCATAATTCATGATTCAATTCATGATTCATGATTCGATTCATGATTCATGATTCAATTCAGGATTCTTGATTTATGATTCAATTCATGATTCAATTCATGATTCATGATTCATGATTCGATTCATGATTCATGATTCGATTTATGATTCATGATTCAATTCATGATTCATGATTTATGATTCAATTCATGATTTATGATTCAATTCATGATTCGAGATTCATGATTCGATTCATGATTCATGATTCATGATTCGATTCATGATTCAATTCATGATTCATGATTCAATTCATGATTCAATTCATGATTCATGATTCATGATTTGATTCATGATTCATGATTCAATTTATGATTCATGATTTGATTCACGATTCATGATTCAATTCATGAATCATGATTCATGATTCAATTCATGATTCATGATTCAATTCATGATTCATTTCATGATTCATGATTCAATTCTTGATTCATGATTCAATTCATGATTCATGATTCAATTCATGATTCATGATATAATTCATGATTCATTTCATGATTCATGATTCAATTCATTATTCATGATTCATGATTCAATTCATGATTCATTTCATGATTCATGATTCAATTCATGATTCATTTCATGATTCATGATTCATGATTTAATTCATGATTAATAATTCATGATTCAATTCATGATTCATGATGCAATTCATGATTCATGATTCAATTCATGATTCATGATTCAATTCATGATTCATGATTCGATTTATGATTCATGATTCAATAAATGATTTATGATTCAATTCATGATTCAATTCATCATTCATGATTCAATTCATGATTCGAGATTCATGATTCATGATTCGATTCATGATTCAATTCATGATTCATGATTCATGATTCAATTCATGATTCAATTCATGATTCATGATTTATGATTCGATTCATGATTCATGATTTAATTTATGATTCATGATTTGAATCATGATTCATGATTCAATTCATGAATCATGATTCAATTTATGATTCATGATTTGAATCATGATTCATGATTCAATTCATGAATCATGATTCATGATTCATGATTCAATTCATGATTCATGATTCATGATTCAATTCATGATTCATTTCATGATTCATTATTCAATTCATGATTCATGATTCAATTCATGATTCATGATTCAATTCATGATTCATGATTCAATTCATGATTCATTTCATGATTCATGATTCAATTCATTATTCATGATTCGTGATTCAATTCATGATTCAATTCATGATTCATTTCATGATTCATGATTCAATTCATGATTCATTTCATGATTCATGATTCCTGATTTAATTCATGATTAATGATTCATGATTCAATTCATGATTCATGATGCAATTCATGATTCATGATTATATTCATGATTCATGATTCAATTCATAATTCATGATTTGATTTATGATTCATGATTCAATTCATGATTCATGATTCAATTCATGATTCAATTCATGATTCATGATTCAATTCATGATTCGAGATTCATGATTCGAATTATGATTCATGATTCAATTACATGATTCATGATTCGATTCATGATTCAATTCATGATTCATGATTCATGATTCAATTCATGATTCATGATTCATGATTCGATTCATGATTCATGATTCATAATTCATTATTCGATTTATGATTCATGATTCTTGATTTAATTCATGATTCATGATTCAATTCATGATTCATGATTCGATTCATGATTCATAATTCATGATTCGATTCATGATTCATGATTCATGATTCAATTCATGATTCATGATTCGATTCATGATTCAATTCATGATTCAATTCATTATTCAATTCATGATTCATGATTCAATTCATGATTCGAGATTCATGATTCAATTCATGATTCATGATTCAATTCATGATTCATGATTCAATTCATGATTCATGATTCAATTCATGATTCATTTCATGATTCATGATTCGATTCATGATTCATGATTCGATTCATGATTCATGATTCATAATTCATGATTCAATTCATGATTCATGCTTCATGATTCAATTCATGATTCATGATTCAATTCATGATTCATGATTCGATTCATGATTCATGATTCATGATTCATGATTCATGATTCGATTCATGATTCATGATTCATGATTCAATTCATGATTCATGATTTGATTCATGATTCATGATTCATGATTCATGATTCAATTCATGATTTATAATTCGATTCATGATTCATGATTCAATTCTTGATTCATGATTCATGATTCAATTCATGATTCATGATTCATGATTCAATTCATGATTCATGATTCATGATTCGCTTCATGATTCAATTCATGATTAATGATTCATGATTCAATTCATGATTCATGATGCAATTCATGACTTATGATTCAAATCATGATTCATGATTCAATTCATGTTTCATGATTCGATTCATGATTCATGATTCAATTCATGATTCATGATTCATGATTCAATTCATGATTCATGATTCGATTCATGATTCATGATTCATGATTCATGATTCGATTCATGATTCATGATTCGATTCATGATTCATGATTCAATTCATGATTCATGATTTATGATTCAATTCATGATTCAATTCATGATTCATGATTCAATTCATGATTCGAGATTCATGATTTGATTCATGATTCATGATTCATGATTCGATTCATGATTCATGATTCATGATTCATGATTCATGATTCAAATTATGATTCAAATTATGATTCAAATCATGATTCATGATTCATTTCATGATTTATGATTCAATTCATGATTCATGATTCATGATTCAAATTATGATTCAAATTATGATTCAAATCATGATTCATGATTCAATTCATGATTTATGATTCAATTCATGATTCATGATTTAATTCATGATTCATAATTCGATTCATGATTAATGATTTATGATTCGTTTCATGATTCATTTCATGATTCGTGTTTCGATTTATAAATCATGATTCAATTCATGATTCATGATTCGATTCATTATTCATGATTCATGATTCGATTCCTGATTCTTGATTCATTTCATGATTCATGATTCATGATTCAATTCATGATTCATGTTTCGATTCATGATTCATGATTCGATTCATGATTCATGATTCAATTCATGATTCATGATTCGATTTATGATTCATGATTCAATAAATGATTTATTATTCAATTCATGATTCAATTCATGATTCATGATTCAATTCATGATTCGAGATTCATGATTCGAATTATGATTCAAGATTCAATTCATGATTCATGATTCATAATTCGATTCATGATTCAATTCATGATTCATGATTCATGATTCGATTCATGATTCAATTCATGATTCATGATTCATGATTCATGATTCAATTCATGATTCAATTCATGATTCATGATTTATGATTCGATTCATGATTCATGATTTAATTTATGATTCATGATTTGATTCATGATTCATGATTCAATTCATGAATCATGATTCATGATTCATGATTCAATTCATGATTCATGATTCATGATTCAATTCATGATTCATTTCATGATTCATTATTCAATTCATGATTCATGATTCAATTCATGATTCATGATTCATTTCACGATTCATGATTCAATTCATTATTCATGATTCGTGATTCAATTCATGATTCAATTCATGATTCATTTCATGATTCATGATTCAATTCATGATTCATTTCATGATTCATGATTTAATTCATGATTAATGATTCATGATTCAATTCATGATTCATGATGCAATTCATGATTCATGATTATATTCATGATTCATGATTCAATTCATAATTCATGATTTGATTTATGATTCATGATTCAATTCATGATTCATGATTTATGATTCAATTCATGATTCAATTCATGATTCATGATTCAATTCATGATTCGAGATTCATGATTCGAATTATGATTCATGATTCAATTCATGATTCATGATTCGATTCATGATTCAATTCATGATTCATGATTCATGATTCATGATTCAATTCATGATTCATGATTCATGACTCGATTCATGATTCATGATTCATAATTCATTATTCGATTTATGATTCATGATTCATGATTTAATTCATGATTCATGATTCAATTCATGATTCATGATTCGATTCATGATTCATAATTCATGATTCGATTCATGATTCATGATTCATGATTCAATTCATGATTCATGATTCGATTCATGATTCAATTCATGATTCAATTCATTATTCAATTCATGATTCATGATTCAATTCATGATTCGAGATTCATGATTCAATTCATGATTCATGATTCAATTCATGATTCATGATTCAATTCATGATTCATTTCATGATTCATGATTCGATTCATGATTCATGATTCGATTCATGATTCATGATTCATAATTCATGATTCAATTCATGATTTATGTTTCATGATTCAATTCATGATTCATGATTCAATTCATGATTCATGATTCGATTCATGATTCATGATTCATGATTCATGATTCATGAATCGATTCATGATTCATGATTCAATTCATGATTCATGATTTGATTCATGATTCATGATTCATGATTCATGATTCAATTCATGATTCATAATTCGATTCATGATTCATGATTCAATTCATGATTCATGATTCATGATTAATGATTCGATTTAAGATTAATGATTCAATTCATGATTCATGATTTATTAATCAATTCATGATTCAATTCATGATTCGAGATTCATGATTCGATTCATGATTCAATTCATGATTCATAATTCATGATTCGCTTCATGATTCAATTCATGATTAATGATTCATGATTCAATTCATGATTCATGATGCAATTCATGACTTATGATTCAAATCATGATTCATGATTCAATTCATGTTTCATGATTCGATTCATGATTCATGATTCAATTCATGATTCATGATTCGATTCATGATTCATGATTCATGATTCATGATTCGATTCATGATTATTGATTCATTTCATGATTCATGATTCGATTCATGATTCATAATTCATGATTCAATTCATGATTCATGATTCATAATTCATGATTCATGATTCATGATTCATTTCATGATTCATGATTCAATTCATGATTCATGATTCAATTCATGATTCATGATTCATGATTTATGATTCAATTCATGATTCATGATTCGATTCATGATTCATGATTCAATTCATGATTTATGATTTATGATTAAATTTATGATTCAATCCATGATTCATGATTCATGATTCGATTCATGATTCATGATTCATGATTCAATTCATGATTCATGATTCGATATATGATTCATGATTCAACTCATGATTCAATTCATGATTCATGATTCATGATTCATGATTCGATTCATGATTCATGATTCAATTCATGATTCATGATTTGATTCATGATTCATGATTCAATTCATGATTCATGATTCAATTCATGATTCAACTCATGATTCAATTCATGATTCATGATTCATGATTCGATTCATGATTCATGATTCGATTCATTATTCATCATTCATGATTCATGATTCGATTCATGATTCTTGATTCATTTCATGATTCATGATTCGATTCATGATTCATAATTCATGATTCAATTCATGATTCATGATTCATGATTCATGATTCATTTCATGATTCATGATTCAATTCATGATTCATGATTCAATTCATGATTCATGATTCATGATTTATGATTCAATTCATGATTCATGATTCGATTCATGATTCATGATTCAATTCATGATTTATGATTTATGATTAAATTTATGATTCAATCCATGATTCATGATTCATGATTCATGATTCATGATTCATGATTCGATTCATGATTCATGATTCATGATTCAATTCATGATTCATGATTCGATTCATGATTCATGATTCAACTCATGATTCAATTCATGATTCATGATTCATGATTCATGATTCGATTCATGATTCATGATTCAATTCATGATTCATGATTTGATTCATGATTCATGATTCATGATTCAATTCATGATTCATGATTCGATTCATGATTCATGATTCAATTCATGATTCATGATTTATGATTCATTTCATGATTCAATTCATGATTTATGATTTATAAATCAATTCATGATTCAATTAATGATTCATGATTCATGATTCGATTCATGATTTAATTCATGATTCATGATTTGATTCATGATTCATGATTCAATTCATGAATCATGATTCATGATTCATGATTTAATTCATGATTCATGATTCATGATTTAATTCATGATTCATGATTCATGATTCAAATCATGATTCATGATTTGATTCATGATTCAATTCATAATTCATGATTCATAATTCAATTCGTGATTCATTTCATGATTCATGATTCAATTCATGATTCATGATTTATGATTCAATTCATGATTCAATTCATGATTCATGATTCAATTCATGATTCGAGATTCATGATTTGATTCATGATTCATGATTCATGATTCGATTCATGATTCATGATTCATGATTCATGATTCAAATTATGATTCAAATTATGATTCAAATCATGATTTATGATTCAATTCATGATTCATGATTTAATTCATGATTCATAATTCGATTCATGATTAATGATTTATGATTCGTTTCATGATTCATTTCATGATTCGTGTTTCGATTTATAAATCATGATTCAATTCATGATTCATGATTCGATTCATTATTCATGATTCATGATTCGATTCCTGATTCTTGATTCATTTCATGATTCATGATTCATGATTCAATTCATGATTCATGTTTCGATTCATGATTCATGATTCGATTCATGATTCATGATTCAATTCATGATTCATGATTCGATTTATGATTCATGATTCAATAAATGATTTATGATTCAATTCATGATTCAATTCATGATTCATGATTCAATTCATGATTCGAGATTCATGATTCGAATTATGATTCAAGATTCAATTCATGATTCATGATTCATAATTCGATTCATGATTCAATTCATGATTCATGATTCATAATTCGATTCATGATTCAATTCATGATTCATGATTCATGATTCATGATTCAATTCATGATTCAATTCATGATTCATGATTTATGATTCGATTCATGATTCATGATTTAATTTATGATTCATGATTTGATTCATGATTCATGATTCAATTCATGAATCATGATTCATGATTCATGATTCAATTCATGATTCATGATTCATGATTCAATTCATGATTCATTTCATGATTCATTATTCAATTCATGATTCATGATTCAATTCATGATTCATGATTCATTTCACGATTCATGATTCAATTCATTATTCATGATTCGTGATTCAATTCATGATTCAATTCATGATTCATTTCATGATTCATGATTCAATTCATGATTCATTTCATGATTCATGATTTAATTCATGATTAATGATTCATGATTCAATTCATGATTCATGATGCAATTCATGATTCATGATTATATTCATGATTCATGATTCAATTCATAATTCATGATTTGATTTATGATTCATGATTCAATTCATGATTCATGATTTATGATTCAATTCGTGATTCAATTCATGATTCATGATTCAATTCATGATTCGAGATTCATGATTCGAATTATGATTCATGATTCAATTCATGATTCATGATTCAATTCATGATTCAATTCATGATTCATGATTCATGATTCATGATTCAATTCATGATTCATGATTCATGATTCGATTCATGATTCATGATTCATAATTCATTATTCGATTTATGATTCATGATTCATGATTTAATTCATGATTCATGATTCAATTCATGATTCATGATTCGATTCATGATTCATAATTCATGATTCGATTCATGATTCATGATTCATGATTCAATTCATGATTCATGATTCGATTCATGATTCAATTCATGATTCAATTCATTATTCAATTCATGATTCATGATTCAATTCATGATTCGAGATTCATGATTCAATTCATGATTCATGATTCAATTCATGATTCATGATTCAATTCATGATTCATGATTCAATTCATGATTCATGATTCGATTCATGATTCATGATTCGATTCATGATTCATGATTCATAATTCATGATTCAATTCATGATTTATGTTTCATGATTCAATTCATGATTCATGATTCAATTCATGATTCATGATTCGATTCATGATTCATGATTCATGATTCATGATTCATGATTCGATTCATGATTCATGATTCATGATTCAATTCATGATTCATGATTTGATTCATGATTCATGATTCATGATTCATGATTCAATTCATGATTCATAATTCGATTCATGATTCATGATTCAATTCATGATTCATGATTCATGATTAATGATTCGATTTAAGATTCATGATTCAATTCATGATTCATGATTTATTAATCAATTCATGATTCAATTCATGATTCGAGATTCATGATTCGATTCATGATTCAATTCATGATTCATGATTCATGATTCGCTTCATGATTCAATTCATGATTAATGATTCATGATTCAATTCATGATTCATGATGCAATTCATGACTTATGATTCAAATCATGATTCATGATTCAATTCATGTTTCATGATTCGATTCATGATTCATGATTCAATTCATGATTCATGATTCGATTCATGATTCATGATTCATGATTCATGATTCGATTCATGATTCTTGATTCATTTCATGATTCATGATTCGATTCATGATTCATAATTCATGATTCAATTCATGATTCATGATTCATGATTCATGATTCATGATTCATGATTCATTTCATGATTCATGATTCAATTCATGATTCATGATTCAATTCATGATTCATGATTCATGATTTATGATTCAATTCATGATTCATGATTCGATTCATGATTCATGATTCAATTCATGATTTATGATTTATGATTAAATTTATGATTCAATCCATGATTCATGATTCATGATTCGATTCATGATTCATGATTCATGATTCAATTCATGATTCATGATTCGATTCATGATTCATGATTCAACTCATGATTCAATTCATGATTCATGATTTGATTCATGATTCATGATTCAATTCATGATTCATGATTCAATTCATGATTCAACTCATGATTCAATTCATGATTCATGATTCATGATTCGATTCATGATTCATGATTCGATTCATTATTCATCATTCATGATTCATGATTCGATTCATGATTCTTGATTCATTTCATGATTCATGATTCGATTCATGATTCATAATTCATGATTCAATTCATGATTCATGATTCATGATTCATGATTCATTTCATGATTCATGATTCAATTCATGATTCATGATTCAATTCATGATTCATGATTCATGATTTATGATTCAATTCATGATTCATGATTCGATTCATGATTCATGATTCAATTCATGATTTATGATTTATGATTAAATTTATGATTCAATCCATGATTCATGATTCATGATTCATGATTCATGATTCATGATTCGATTCATGATTCATGATTCATGATTCAATTCATGATTCATGATTCGATTCATGATTCATGATTCAACTCATGATTCAATTCATGATTCATGATTCATGATTCGATTCATGATTCATGATTCAATTCATGATTCATGATTTGATTCATGATTCATGATTCATGATTCAATTCATGATTCATGATTCGAATCATGATTCATGATTCAATTCATGATTCATGATTTATGATTCATTTCATGATTCAATTCATGATTTATGATTTATAAATCAATTCATGATTCAATTAATGATTCATGATTCATGATTCGATTCATGATTTAATTCATGATTCATGATTTGATTCATGATTCATGATTCAATTCATGAATCATGATTCATGATTCATGATTTAATTCATGATTCATGATTCATGATTTAATTCATGATTCATGATTCATGATTCAAATCATGATTCATGATTTGATTCATGATTCAATTCATAATTCATGATTCATAATTCAATTCGTGATTCATTTCATGATTCATGATTCAATTCATGATTCATGATTTATGATTCAATTCATGATTCAATTCATGATTCATGATTCAATTCATGATTCGAGATTCATGATTTGATTCATGATTCATGATTCATGATTCGATTCATGATTCATGATTCATGATTCATGATTCAAATTATGATTCAAATTATGATTCAAATCATGATTTATGATTCAATTCATGATTCATGATTTAATTCATGATTCATAATTCGATTCATGATTAATGATTTATGATTCGTTTCATGATTCATTTCATGATTCGTGTTTCGATTTATAAATCATGATTCAATTCATGATTCATGATTCGATTCATTATTCATGATTCATGATTCATGATTTGATTCCTGATTCTTGATTCATTTCATGATTCATGATTCATGATTCAATTCATGATTCATGTTTCGATTCATGATTCATGATTCGATTCATGATTCATGATTCAATTCATGATTCATGATTCGATTTATGATTCATGATTCAATAAATGATTTATGATTCAATTCATGATTCAATTCATGATTCATGATTCAATTCATGATTCGAGATTCATGATTCGAATTATGATTCAAGATTCAATTCATGATTCATGATTCATGATTCGATTCATGATTCAATTCATGATTCATGATTCATGATTCATGATTCGATTCATGATTCAAATCATGATTCATGATTCATGATTCAATTCATGATTCAATTCATGATTCATGATTTATGATTCGATTCATGATTCATGATTTAATTTATGATTCATGATTTGATTCATGATTCATGATTCAATTCATGAATCATGATTCATGATTCATGATTCAATTCATGATTCATGATTCATGATTCAATTCATGATTCATTTCATGATTCATGATTCAATTCATGATTCATGATTCAATTCATGATTCATGATTCAATTCCTGATTCATTTCATGATTCATGATTCAATTCATTATTCATGATTCGTGATTCAATTCATGATTCAATTCATGATTCATTTCATGATTCATGATTCAATTCATGATTCATTTCATGATTCATGATTCATGATTTAATTCATGATTAATGATTCATGATTCAATTCATGATTCATGATGCAATTCATGATTCATGATTATATTCATGATTCATGATTCAATTCATAATTCATGATTTATGATTCAATTCATGATTCAATTCATGATTCATGATTCAATTCATGATTCGAGATTCATGTTTCGAATTATGATTCATGATTCAATTCATGATTCATGATTCGATTCATGATTCAATTCATGATTCATGATTCATGATTCATGATTCAATTCATGATTCATGATTCATGATTCGATTCATGATTCATGATTCATAATTCATTATTCGATTTATGATTCATGATTCATGATTTAATTCATGATTCATGATTCAATTCATGATTCATGATTCGATTCGTGATTCATAATACATGATTCGATTCATGATTCATGATTCATGATTCAATTCATGATTCATGATTCGATTCATGATTCAATTCATGATTCAATTCATTATTCAATTCATGATTCATGATTCAATTCATGATTCGAGATTCATGATTCAATTCATGATTCATGATTCAATTCATGATTCATGATTCAATTCATGATTCATTTCATGATTCATGATTCGATTCATGATTCATGATTCGATTCATGATTCATGATTCGATTCATGATTCATGATTCATAATTCATGATTCAATTCATGATTCATGTTTCATGATTCAATTCATGATTCATGATTCAATTCATGATTCATGATTCGATTCATGATTCATGATTCATGATTCATGATTCATGATTCGATTCATGATTCATGATTCATGATTCAATTCATGATTCATGATTCGATTCATGATTCATGATTCATGATTCAATTCATGATTCAATTCATGATTCATGATTCATGATTAATGATTCGATTTAAGATTCATGATTCAATTCATGATTCATGATTTATTGATCAATTCATGATTCAATTCATTATTCATGATTCAATTCATGATTCGAGATCCATGATTCGATTCATGATTCAATTCATGATTCATGATTCATGATTCGCTTCATGATTCAATTCATGATTAATGATTCATGATTCAATTCATGATTCATGATGCAATTCATGACTTATGATTCAAATCATGATTCATGATTCAATTCATGTTTCATGATTCGATTCATGATTCATGATTCAATTCATGATTCATGATTCATGATACAATTCATGATTCATGATTCGATTCATGATTCATGATTCGATTCATGATTCATGATTCGATTCATGATTCGATTTATGATTCATGATTCAATTCATGATTCATGATTTATGATTCAATTCATGATTCAATTCATGATTCATGATTCAATTCATGATTCGAGATTCATGATTTGATTCATGATTCATGATTCATGATTCGATTCATGATTCATGATTCATGATTCATGATTCAAATTATGATTCAAATTATGATTCAAATCATGATTCATGATTCAATTCATGATTTATGATTCAATTCATGATTCATGATTTAATTCATGATTCATAATTCGATTCATGATTAATGATTTATGATTCGTTTCATGATTCATTTCATGATTCGTGTTTCGATTTATAAATCATGATTCAATTCATGATTCATGATTCGATTCATTATTCATGATTCATGATTCATGATTCGATTCCTGATTCTTGATTCATTTCATGATTCATGATTCATGATTCAATTCATGATTCATGTTTCGATTCATGATTCATGATTCGATTCATGATTCATGATTCAATTCATGATTCATGATTCGATTTATGATTCATGATTCAATAAATGATTTATGATTCAATTCATGATTCAATTCATGATTCATGATTCAATTCATGATTCGAGATTCATGATTCGAATTATGATTTAAGATTCAATTCATGATTCATGATTCATGATTCGATTCATGATTCAATTCATGATTCATGATTCATGATTCATGATTCGATTCATGATTCAAATCATGATTTATGATTCATGATTCATGATTCATGATTCAATTCATGATTCATGATTTATGATTCGATTCATGATTCATGATTTAATTTATGATTCATGATTTGATTCATGATTCATGATTCAATTCATGAATCATGATTCATGATTCATGATTCAATTCATGATTCATGATTCATGATTCAATTCATGATTCATTTCATGATTCATTATTCAATTCATGATTCAATTCATGATTCATGATTCAATTCATGATTCATTTCATGATTCATGATTCAATTCATTATTCATGATTCGTGATTCAATTCATGATTCAATTCATGATTCATTTCATGATTCATGATTCAATTCATGATTCATTTCATGATTCATGATTCATGATTTAATTCATGATTAATGATTCATGATTCAATGCATGATTCATGATGCAATTCATGATTCATGATTATATTCATGATTCATGATTCAATTCATAATTCATGATTTGATTTATGATTCATGATTCAATTCATGATTCATGATTTATGATTCAATTCATGATTCAATTCATGATTCATGATTCAATTCATGATTCGAGATTCATGATTCGAATTATGATTCATGATTCAATTCATGATTCATGATTCGATTCATGATTCAATTCATGATTCATGATTCATGATTCATGATTCAATTCATGATTCATGATTCATGATTCGATTCATGATTCATGATTCATAATTCATTATTCGATTTATGATTCATGATTCATGATTTAATTCATGATTCATGATTCAATTCATGATTCATGATTCAATTCATGATTCATGATTCATGATTCAATTCATGATTCATGATTCGATTCATGATTCAATTCATGATTCAATTCATTATTCAATTCATGATTCATGATTCAATTCATGATTCGAGATTCATGATTCAATTCATGATTCATGATTCAATTCATGATTCATGATTCAATTCATGATTCATGATTCAATTCATGATTCATTTCATGATTCATGATTCGATTCATGATTCATGATTCGATTCATGATTCATGATTCATAATTCATGATTCAATTCATGATTTATGTTTCATGATTCAATTCATGATTCATGATTCAATTCATGATTCATGATTCAATTCATGATTCATGATTCGATTCATGATTCATGATTCATGATTCATGATTCGATTCATGATTCATGATTCATGATTCAATTCATGATTCATGATTTGATTCATGATTCATGATTCATGATTCAATTCATGATTCATAATTCGATTCATGATTCATGATTCATTTCATGATTCATGATTCATGATTCAATTCATGATTCAATTCATGATTCATGATTCATGATTAATGATTCGATTTAAGATTCATGATTCAATTCATGATTCATGATTTATTGATCAATTCATGATTCAATTCATGATTCATGATTTAATTCATGATTCGAGATTCATGATTCGATTCATGATTCAATTCATGTTTCATGATTCATTATTCACTTCATGATTCAATTCATGATTAATGATTCATGATTCAATTCATGATTCATGATGCAATTCATGACTTATGATTCAAATCATGATTCATGATTCAATTCATGTTTCATGATTCGATTCATGATTCATGATTCAATTCATGATTCATGATTCATGATTCAATTCATGATTCATGATTCGATTCATGATTCATGATTCATGATTCATGATTCGATTCATGATTCATGATTCGATTCATGATTCATGATTCGATTTATGATTCATGATTCAATTCATGATTCATGATTTGATTCAATTCATGATTCAATTCATGATTCATGATTCAATTCATGATTCGAGATTCATGATTTGATTCATGATTCATGATTCATGATTCGATTCATGATTCATGATTCATGATTCATGATTCATGATTCAAATTATGATTCAAATCATGATTCATGATTCAATTCATGATTTATGATTCAATTCATGATTCATGATTTAATTCATGATTCATAATTCGATTCATGATTAATGATTTATGATTCGTTTCATGATTCATTTCATGATTCGTGTTTCGATTTATAAATCATGATTCAATTCATGATTCATGATTCATGATTCATGATTCAATTCATGATTCATGATTCATGATTCGATTCATGATTCATGATTCATAATTCATTATTCGATTTATGATTCATGATTCATGATTTAATTCATGATTCATGATTCAATTCATGATTCATGATTCGATTCATGATTCATGATTCATGATTCAATTCATGATTCATGATTCGATTCATGATTCAATTCATGATTCAATTCATTATTCA
Organism: Mixophyes australis; assembly: GCA_036250195.1. Classification (NCBI taxonomy): domain Eukaryota; kingdom Metazoa; phylum Chordata; class Amphibia; order Anura; family Limnodynastidae; genus Mixophyes; species Mixophyes australis. The sequence continues at coordinate 2,583,271 of JAVHZZ010000014.1, forward strand.
ATTCATGATTCATGATTCAATTCATGATTCGAGATTCATGATTCAATTCATGATTCATGATTCAATTCATGATTCATGATTCAATTCATGATTCATGATTCAATTCATGATTCATTTCATGAATCATGATTCAATTCATGATTCATTTCATGAATCATGATTCGATTCATGATTCATGATTCGATTCATGATTCATGATTCATAATTCATGATTCAATTCATGATTTATGTTTCATGATTCAATTCATGATTCATGATTCAATTCATGATTCATGATTCAATTCATGATTCATGATTCGATTCATGATTCATGATTCATGATTCATGATTCATGATTCGATTCATGATTCATGATTCATGATTCAATTCATGATTCATGATTTGATTCATGATTCATGATTCATGATTCAATTCATGATTCATAATTCGATTCATGATTCATGATTCATTTCATGATTCATGATTCATGATTCAATTCATGATTCAATTCATGATTCATGATTCATGATTAATGATTCGATTTAAGATTCATGATTCAATTCATGATTCATGATTTATTGATCAATTCATGATTCAATTCATGATTCATGATTTAATTCATGATTCGAGATTCATGATTCGATTCATGATTCAATTCATGATTCATGATTCATTATTCACTTCATGATTCAATTCATGATTAATGATTCATGATTCAATTCATGATTCATGATGCAATTCATGACTTATGATTCAAATCATGATTCATGATTCAATTCATGTTTCATGATTCGATTCATGATTCATGATTCAATTCATGATTCATGATTCATGATTCAATTCATGATTCATGATTCGATTCATGATTCATGATTCATGATTCATGATTCGATTCATGATTCATGATTCGATTCATGATTCATGATTCGATTTATGATTCATGATTCAATTCATGATTCATGATTTGATTCAATTCATGATTCAATTCATGATTCATGATTCAATTCATGATTCGAGATTCATGATTTGATTCATGATTCATGATTCATGATTCGATTCATGATTCATGATTCATGATTCATGATTCATGATTCAAATTATGATTCAAATCATGATTCATGATTCAATTCATGATTTATGATTCAATTCATGATTCATGATTTAATTCATGATTCATAATTCGATTCATGATTAATGATTTATGATTCGTTTCATGATTCATTTCATGATTCGTGTTTCGATTTATAAATCATGATTCAATTCATGATTCATGATTCGATTCATTATTCATGATTCATGATTCATGATTCGATTCCTGATTCTTGATTCATTTCATGATTCATGATTCATGATTCAATTCATGATTCATGTTTCGATTCATGATTCATGATTCGATTCATGATTCATGATTCATGATTCGTTTTATGATTCATGATTCAATAAATGATTTATGATTCAATTCATGATTCAATTCATGATTCATGATTCAATTCATGATTCGAGATTCATGATTCGAATTATGATTCAAGATTCAATTCATGATTCATGATTCATGATTCGATTCATGATTCAATTCATGATTCATGATTCATGATTCATGATTCGATTCATGATTCAATTCATGATTCATGATTCATGATTTAATTTATGATTCAATTCATGATTCATGATTTATGATTCGATTCATGATTCATGATTTAATTTATGATTCATGATTTGATTCATGATTCATGATTCAATTCATGAATCATGATTCATGATTCAAGATTCAATTCATGATTCATGATTCATGATTCATGATTCAATTCATGATTCATGATTCATGATTCGATTCATGATTCATGATTCATAATTCATTATTCGATTTATGATTCATGATTCATGATTTAATTCATGATTCATGATTCAATTCATGATTCATGATTCGATTCATGATTCATAATTCATGATTCGATTCATGATTCATGATTAATGATTCAATTCATGATTCATGATTCGATTCATGATTCAATTCATGATTCAATTCATTATTCAATTCATGATTCATGATTCAATTCATGATTCGAGATTCATGATTCAATTCATGATTCATGATTCAATTCATGATTCATGATTCAATTCATGATTCATGATTCAATTCATGATTCATGATTCAATTCATGATTCATTTCATGATTCATGATTCGATTCATGATTCATGATTCGATTCATGATTCATGATTCATAATTCATGATTCAATTCATGATTCATGTTTCATGATTCAATTCATGATTCATGATTCAATTCATGATTCATGATTCGATTCATGATTCATGATTCATGATTCATGATTCGATTCATGATTCATGATTCATGATTCAATTCATGATTCATGATTTGATTCATGATTCATGATTCATGATTCATGATTCAATTCATGATTCATAATTCGATTCATGATTCATGATTCAATTCATGATTCATGATTCATGATTCAATTCATGATTCAATTCATGATTCATGATTCATGATTAATGATTCGATTTAAGATTCATGATTCAATTCATGATTCATGATTTATTGATCAATTCATGATTCAATTCATGATTCATGATTCAATTCATGATTCGAGATTCATGATTCGATTCATGATTCAATTCATGATTCATGATTCATGATTCGCTTCATGATTCAATTCATGATTAATGATTCATGATTCAATTCATGATTCATGATGCAATTCATGACTTATGATTCAAATCATGATTCATGATTCATATCATGTTTCATGATTCGATTCATGATTCATGATTCGATTCATGATTCATGATTCGATTTATTATTCATGATTCAATTCATGATTCATGATTCATGATTCATGATTCATGATTCGATTCATGATTCATGATTCGATTCATGATTCATGATTCGATTTATGATTCATGATTCAATTCATGATTCATGATTTATGATTCAATTCATGATTCAATTCATGATTCATGATTCAATTCATGATTCGAGATTCATGATTTGATTCATGATTCATGATTCATGTTTCGATTCATGATTTATAATTCATGATTCATGATTCAAATTATGATTCAAATTATGATTCAAATCATGATTCATGATTCAATTCATGATTTATGATTCAATTCATGATTCATGATTTAATTCATGATTCATAATTCGATTCATGATTAATGATTTATGATTCGTTTCATGATTCATTTCATGATACGTGTTTCGATTTATAAATCATGATTCAATTCATGATTCATGATTCGATTCATTATTCATGATTCATGATTCATGATTCGATTACTGATTCTTGATTCATTTCATGATTCATGATTCATGATTCAATTCATGATTCATGTTTCGATTCATGATTCATGATTCGATTCATGATTCATGATTCATAATTCATGATTCAATTCATGATTCATGATTCGATTCATGATTCATGATTTAATTCATGATTTATGATTTATGATTTAATTTATGATTCAATTCATGATTCATGATTCGATTCATGATTCATGATTCAATTCATGATTCATGATTTATGATTCAACTCATGATTCAATTCATGATTCATGATTCATGATTTATGATTCGATTCATGATTCATGATTCGATTCATTATTCATCATTCATGATTCATGATTCGATTCATGATTCTTGATTCATTTCATGATTCATGATTCATGATTCAATTCATGATTCATTTCATGATTCATTATTTAATTCATGATTCATGATTCAATTCATGATTAATGATTCAATTCATGATTCATTTCATGATTCATGATTCAATTCATGATTCATGATTCATGATTTAATTCATGATTAATGATTCATGATTCAATTCATGATTCATGATGCAATTCATGATTCATGATTATATTCATGATTCATGATTTAATTCATAATTCATGATTTGATTTATGATTCATGATTCAATTCATGATTCATGATTTATGATTCAATTCATGATTCAATTCATGATTCATGATTCAATTCATGATTCGAGATTCATGATTCGAATTATGATTCATGATTCAATTCATGATTCATGATTCGATTCATGATTCAATTCATGATTCATGATTCATGATTCATGATTCAATTCATGATTCATGATTCGATTCATGATTCATGATTCATAATTCATTATTCGATTTATGATTCATGATTCATGATTTAATTCATGATTCATGATTCAATTCATGATTCATGATTCGATTCATGATTCATAATTCATGATTCGATTCATGATTCATGATTCATGATTCAATTCATGATTCATGATTCGATTCATGATTCATGATTCATGATTCAATTCATGATTCATGATTCAATTCATGATTCAATTCATTATTCAATTCATGATTCATGATTCAATTCATGATTCGAGATTCATGATTCAATTCATGATTCATGATTCAATTCATGATTCATGATTCAATTCATGATTCATGATTCAATTCATGATTCAATTCATGATTCATGATTCAATTCATGATTCATTATTCGATTCATGATTCATGATTCATGATTCATGATTCATGATTCGATTCATGATTCATAATTCATGATTCAATTCATGATTCATGATTCGATTCATGATTCATGATTTAATTCATGATTTATGATTCAATTTATGATTCAATTCATGATTCATGATTCGATTCATGATTCATGATTCAATTCATGATTCATGATTTATGATTCACCTCATGATTCAATTCATGATTCATGATTCATGATTTATGATTCGATTCATGATTCATGATTCGATTCATTATTCATCATTCATGATTCATGATTCGATTCATGATTCTTGATTCATTTCATGATTCATGATTCATGATTCAATTCATGATTCATTTCATGATTCATTATTCAATTCATGATTCATGATTCAATTCATGATTCATGATTCAATTCATGATTCATTTCATGATTCATGATTCAATTCATTATTCATGATTCGTGATTCAATTCATGATTCAATTCATGATTCATTTCATGATTCATGATTCATGATTTAATTCATGATTAATGATTCATGATTCAATTCATGATTCATTATGCAATTCATGATTCATGATTATATTCATGATTCATGATTTAATTCATAATTCATGATTTGATTTATGATTCATGATTCAATTCATGATTCATGATTTATGATTCAATTCATGATTCAATTCATGATTCATGATTCAATTCATGATTCGAGATTCATGATTCGAATTATGATTCATGATTCAATTCATGATTCATGATTCGATTCATGATTCAATTCATGATTCATGATTCATGATTCATGATTCAATTCATGATTCATGATTCAATTCATGATTCATGATTCATGATTCAATTCATGATTCATGATTCGATTCATGATTCATGATTCATGATTCATGATTCGATTCATGATTCATGATTCGATTCATGATTCATGATTCATGATTTGATTCATGATTCATGATTCATGATTCGATTCATGATTCATGATTCATGATTCATGATTAATGATTTATGATTCGCTTCATGATTCATTTCATGATTCGTGTTTCGATTTATAAATCATGATTCAATTCATGATTCATGATTCGATTCATTATTCATGATTCATGATTCATGATTCGATTCCTGATTCTTGATTCATTTCATGATTCATGATTCATGATTCAATTCATGATTCATGTTTCGATTCATGATTCATGATTCAATAAATGATTTATGATTCAATTCATGATTCAATTCATGATTCATGATTCAATTCATGATTCGAGATTCATGATTCGAATTATGATTCAAGATTCAATTCATGATTCATGATTCATGATTCGCTTCATGATTCAATTCATGATTAATGATTCATGATTCAATTCATGATTCAAGATGCAATTCATGACTTATGATTCAAATCATGATTCATGATTCAATTCATGTTTCATGATTCGATTCATGATTCATGATTCAATTCATGATGCATGATTCATGATTCGATTCATGATTCATGATTCGATTCATGATTCATGATTCATGATTCATGATTCGATTCATGATTCATGATTCGATTCATGATTCATGATTCGATTTATGATTCATGATTCAAATCATGATTCATGATTCATGATTCAATTCATGATTCAATTCATGATTCATGATTCATGATTAATGATTCGATTTAAGATTCATGATTCAATTCATGATTCATGATTTATTGATCAATTCATGATTCAATTCATGATTCATGATTCAATTCATGATTCGAGATTCATGATTCGATTCATGATTCAATTCATGATTCATGATTCATGATTCGCTTCATGATTCAATTCATGATTAATGATTCATGATTCAATTCATGATTCATGATGCAATTCATGACTTATGATTCAAATCATGATTCATGATTCAATTCATGTTTCATGATTCGATTCATGATTCATGATTCAATTCATGATTCATGATTCATGATTCAATTCATGATTCATGATTCGATTCATGATTCATGATTCATGATTCATGATTCATGATTCATGATTCGATTCATGATTCATGATTCGATTTATGATTCATGATTCAATTCATGATTCATGATTTATGATTCAATTCATGATTCAATTCATGATTCATGATTCAATTCATGATTCGAGATTCATGATTTGATTCATGATTCATGATTCATGATTCGATTCATGATTCATGATTCATGATTCATGATTCATGATTCAAATTATGATTCAAATTATGATTCAAATCATGATTCATGATTCAATTCATGATTTATGATTCAATTCATGATTCATGATTTAATTCATGATTCATAATTCGATTCATGATTAATGATTTATGATTCGCTTCATGATTCATTTCATGATTCGTGTTTCGATTTATAAATCATGATTCAATTCATGATTCATGATTCGATTCATTATTCATGATTCATGATTCATGATTCGATTCCTGATTCTTGATTCATTTCATGATTCATGATTCATGATTCAATTCATGATTCATGTTTCGATTCATGATTCATGATTCGATTCATGATTCATGATTCAATTCATGATTCATGATTCGATTTATGATTCATGATTCAATAAATGATTTATGATTCAATTCATGATTCAATTCATGATTCATGATTCAATTCATGATTCGAGATTCATGATTCGAATTATGATTCAAGATTCAATTCATGATTCATGATTCATGATTCGATTCATGATTCAATTCATGATTCATGAATCATGATTCATGATTCATGATTCAATTCATGATTCATGATTCATGATTCAATTCATGATTCATTTCATGATTCATTATTCAATTCATGAATCATGATTCAATTCATGATTCATGATTCAATTCATGATTCATTTCATGATTCATGATTCAATTCATTATTCATGATTCGTGATTCAATTCATGATTCAATTCATGATTCATTTCATGATTCATGATTCAATTCATGATTCATTTCATGATTCATGATTCATGATTTAATTCATGATTAATGATTCATGATTCAATTTATGATTCATGATGCAATTCATGATTCATGATTATATTCATGATTCATGATTCAATTCATAATTCATGATTTGATTTATGATTCATGATTCAATTCATGATTCATGATTTATGATTCAATTCATGATTCAATTCATGATTCATGATTCAATTCATGATTCATGATTCATGATTCATGATTCAATTCATGATTCATGATTCATGATTCGATTCATGATTCATGATTCATAATTCATTATTCGATTCATGATTCATGATTCATGATTTAATTCATGATTCATGATTCAATTCATGATTCATGATTCGATTCATGATTCATAATTCATGATTTGATTCATGATTCATGATTCATGATTCAATTCATGATTCATGATTCGATTCATGATTCAATTCATGATTCAATTCATTATTCAATTCATGATTCAATTCATGATTCATGATTTATGATTCGATTCATGATTCATGATTTAATTTATGATTCATGATTTGATTCATGATTCATGATTCAATTCATGAATCATGATTCATGATTCATGATTCAATTCATGATTCATGATTCATGATTCAATTCATGATTCATTTCATGATTCATTATTCAATTCATGATTCATGATTCAATTCATGATTCATGATTCAATTCCTGATTCATTTCATGATTCATGATTCAATTCATTATTCATGATTCGTGATTCAATTCATGATTCAATTCATGATTCATTTCATGATTCATGATTCAATTCATGATTCATTTCATGATTCATGATGCAATTCATGATTCATGATTATATTCATGATTCATGATTCAATTCATAATTCATGATTTGATTTATGATTCATGATTCAATTCATGATTCATGATTTATGATTCAATTCATGATTCAATTCATGATTCATGATTCAATTCATGATTCGAGATTCATGATTCGAATTATGATTCATGATTCAATTTATGATTCATGATTCGATTCATGATTCAATTCATGATTAATGATTCATGATTCATGATTCAATTCATGATTCATGATTCATGATTCGATTCATGATTCATGATTCAATTCATGATTCATGATTCGATTCGTGATTCATAATTCATGATTCGATTCATGATTCATGATTCATGATTCAATTCATGATTCATGATTCGATTCATGATTCAATTCATGATTCAATTCATTATTCAATTCATGATTCATGATTCAATTCATGATTCGAGATTCAGGATTCAATTCATGATTCATGATTCAATTCATGATTCATGATTCAATTCATGATTCATGATTCAATTCATGATTCATGATTCAATTCATGATTCATTTCATGATTCATGATTCGATTCATGATTCATGATTCGATTCATGATTCATAATTCATGATTCAATTCATGATTCATGTTTCATGATTCAATTCATGATTCATGATTCAATTCATGATTCATGATTCGATTCATGATTCATGATTCATGATTCATGATTCATGATTCGATTCATGATTCATTATTCATGATTCAATTCATGATTCATGATTCGATTCATGATTCATGATTCATGATTCAATTCATGATTCAATTCATGATTCATGATTAATGATTCGATTTAAGATTCATGATTCAATTCATGATTCATGATTTATTGATCAATTCATGATTCAATTCATGATTCATGATTCAATTCATGATTCGAGATCCATGATTCGATTCATGATTCAATTCATGATTCATGATTTATGATTCAATTCATGATTCGAGATTCATGATTAAATTCATGATTCATGATTCAATTCATGATTCATGATTATATTCATGATTCATGATTCAATTCATAATTCATGATTTGATTTATGATTTATGATTCAATTCATGATTCATGATTTATGATTCAATTCATGATTCAATTCATGATTCATGATTCAATTCATGATTCGAGATTCATGATTCGAATTATGATTCATGATTCAATTCATGATTCATGATTCGATTCATGATTCAATTCATGATTCATGATTCATGATTCCTGATTTAATTCATGATTCATGATTCATGATTCAATTCATGATTCATGATTCGATTCGTGATTCATAATTCATGATTCGATTCATGATTCATGATTCATGATTCAATTCATGATTCATGATTCGATTCATGATTCAATTCATGATTCAATTCATTATTCAATTCATGATTCATGATTCAATTCATGATTCGAGATTCATGATTCAATTCATGATTCATGATTCAATTCATGATTCATTTCATGATTCATGATTCGATTCATGATTCATGATTCGATTCATGATTCATGATTCATAATTCATGATTCAATTCATGATTCATGTTTCATGATTCAATTCATGATTCATGATTCAATTCATGATTCATGATTCGATTCATGATTCATGATTCATGATTCATGATTCGATTCATGATTCATGATTCATGATTCAATTCATGATTCATGATTCGATTCATGATTCATGATTCATGATTCAATTCATGATTCAATTCATGATTCATGATTCATGATTAATGATTCGATTTAAGATTCATGATTCAATTCATGATTCATGATTTATTGATCAATTCATGATTCAATTCATGATTCATGATTCAATTCATGATTCGAGATCCATGATTCGATTCATGATTCAATTCATGATTCATGATTCATGATTCGCTTCATGATTCAATTCATGATTCAATTCATGATTCATGATGCAATTCATGACTTATGATTCAAATCATGATTCATGATTCAATTCATGTTTCATGATTCGATTCATGATTTATGATTCAATTCATGATTCATGATTCATGATTCAATTCATGATTCATGATTCGATTCATGATTCATGATTCATGATTCATGATTCGCTTCATGATTCATGATTCGATTCATGATTCATGATTCGATTTATGATTCATGATTCAATTCATGATTCATGATTTATGATTCAATTCATGATTCAATTCATGATTCATGATTCAATTCATGATTCGAGATTCATGATTTGATTCATGATTCATGATTCATGATTCGATTCATGATTCATGATTCATGATTCATGATTCAAATTATGATTCAAATTATGATTCAAATCATGATTCATGATTCAATTCATGATTTATGATTCAATTCATGATTCATGATTTAATTCATGATTCATAATTCGATTCATGATTAATGATTTATGATTCGTTTCATGATTCATTTCATGATTCGTGTTTCGATTTATAAATCATGATTCAATTCATGATTCATGATTCGATTCATTATTCATGATTCATGATTCATGATTCGATTCCTGATTCTTGATTCATTTCATGATTCATGATTCATGATTCAATTCATGATTCATGTTTCGATTCATGATTCATGATTCGATTCATGATTCATGATTCAATTCATGATTCATGATTCGATTTATGATTCATGATTCAATAAATGATTTATGATTCAATTCATGATTCAATTCATGATTCATGATTCAATTCATGATTCGAGATTCATGATTCGAATTATGATTCAAGATTCAATTCATGATTCATGATTCATGATTCGATTCATGATTCAATTCATGATTCATGATTCATGATTCGATTCATGATTCAAATCATGATTTATGATTCATGATTCATGATTCAATTCATGATTCATGATTTATGATTCGATTCATGATTCATGATTTAATTTATGATTCATGATTTGATTCATGATTCATGATTCAATTCATGAATCATGATTCATGATTCATGATTCAATTCATGATTCATGATTCATGATTCAATTCATGATTCATTTCATGATTCATTATTCAATTCATGATTCATGATTCAATTCATGATTCATGATTCAATTCATGATTCATTTCATGATTCATGATTCAATTCATTATTCATGATTCGTGATTCAATTCATGATTCAATTCATGATTCATTTCATGATTCATGATTCAATTCATGATTCATTTCATGATTCATGATTCATGATTTAATTCATGATTAATGATTCATGATGCAATTCATGATTCATGATTATATTCATGATTCATGATTCAATTCATAATTCATGATTTGATTTATGATTCATGATTCAATTCATGATTCATGATTTATGATTCAATTCATGATTCGAGATTCATGATTAAATTCATGATTCATGATTCAATTCATGATTCATGATTCAATTCATCATTCATGATTCAATTCATGATTCATTTCATGATTCATGATTCGATTCATGATTCATGAATCGATTCATGATTCATGATTCATAATTCATGATTCAATTCATGATTCATGTTTCATGATTCAATTCATGATTCATGATTCAATTTATGATTCATGATTCGATTCATGATTCATGATTCATGATTCATGATTCGATTCATGATTCATGATTCATGATTCAATTCATGATTCATGATTCGATTCATGATTCATGATTCATGATTCAATTCATGATTCAATTCATGATTCATGATTCATGATTAATGATTCGATTTAAGATTCATGATTCAATTCATGATTCATGATTTATTGATCAATTCATGATTCAATTCATGATTCATGATTCAATTCATGATTCGAGATCCATGATTCGATTCATGATTCAATTCATGATTCATGATTCATGATTCGCTTCATGATTCAATTCATGATTAATGATTCATGATTCAATTCATGATTCATGATGCAGTTCATGACTTATGATTCAAATCATGATTCATGATTCAATTCATGTTTCATGATTCGATTCATGATTCAATTCATGATTCATGATTCATGATTCAATTCATGATTCATGATTCGATTCATGATTCATGATTCATGATTCATGATTCGATTCATGATTCATGATTCGATTCATGATTCATGATTCGATTTATGATTCATGATTCAATTCATGATTCATGATTTATGATTCAATTCATGATTCAATTCATGATTCATGATTCAATTCATGATTCGAGATTCATGATTTGATTCATGATTCATGATTCATGATTCGATTCATGATTCATGATTCATGATTCATGATTCATGATTCAAATTATGATTCAAATTATGATTCAAATCATGATTCATGATTCAATTCATGATTTATGATTCAATTCATGATTCATGATTTAATTCATGATTCAAAATTCGATTCATGATTAATGATTTATGATTCGTTTCATGATTCATTTCATGATTCGTGTTTCGATTTATAAATCATGATTCAATTCATGATTCATGATTCGATTCATTATTCATGATTCATGATTCATGATTCGATTCCTGATTCTTGATTCATTTCATGATTCATGATTCATGATTCAATTCATGATTCATGTTTCGATTCATGATTCATGATTCGATTCATGATTCATGATTCAATTCATGATTCATGATTCGATTTATGATTCATGATTCAATAAATGATTTATGATTCAATTCATGATTCAATTCATGATTCATGATTCAATTCATGATTCGAGATTCATGATTCGAATTATGATTCAAGATTCAATTCATGATTCATGATTCATGATTCGATTCATGATTCAATTCATGATTCATGATTCATGAGTCGATTCATGATTCAAATCATGATTTATGATTCATGATTCATGATTCAATTCATGATTCAATTCATGATTCATGATTTATGATTCGATTCATGATTCATGATTTAATTTATGATTCATGATTTGATTCATGATTCATGATTCATGATTCATGATTCAATTCATGATTCATGATTCATGATTCAATTCATGATTCATTTCATGATTCATTATTCAATTCATGATTCATGATTCAATTCATGATTCATGATTCAATTCATGATTCATTTCATGATTCATGATTCAATTCATTATTCATGATTCGTGATTCAATTCATGATTCAATTCATGATTCATTTCATGATTCATGATTCAATTCATGATTCATTTCATGATTCATGATTCATGATTTAATTCATGATTAATGATTCATGATTCAATTCATGATTCATGATGCAATTCATGATTCATGATTATATTCATGATTCATGATTCAATTCATAATTCATGATTTGATTTATTATTCATGATTCAATTCATGATTCATGATTTATGATTCAATTCATGATTCGATTCATGATTCATGATTCAATTCATGATTCGAGATTCATGATTCGAATTATGATTCATGATTCAATTCATGATTCATGATTCGATTCATGATTCAATTCATGATTCATGATTCATGATTCATGATTCAATTCATGATTCATGATTCATGATTCGATTCATGATTCATGATTCATAATTCATTATTCGATTTATGATTCATGATTCATGATTTAATTCATGATTCATGATTCAATTCATGATTCATGATTCGATTCATGATTCATATTTCATGATTCGATTCATGATTCATGATTCATGATTCAATTCATGATTCATGATGCGATTCATGATTCAATTCATGATTCAATTCATTATTCAATTCATGATTCATGATTCGATTTATGATTCGAGATTCATGATTCTAATTATGATTCAAGATTCAATTCATGATTCATGATTCATGATTCGATTCATGATTCAATTCATGATTCATGATTCATGATTCATGAGTCGATTCATGATTCAAATCATGATTTATGATTCATGATTCATGATTCAATTCATGATTCAATTCATGATTCATGATTTATGATTCGATTCATGATTCATGATTTAATTTATGATTCATGATTTGATTCATGATTCATGATTCAATTCATGAATCATGATTCATGATTCATGATTCAATTCATGATTCATGATTCATGATTCAATTCATGATTCATTTCATGATTCATTATTCAATTCATGATTCATGATTCAATTCATGATTCATGATTCAATTCATGATTCATGATTCATTTCATTATTCATGATTCGTGATTCAATTCATGATTCAATTCATGATTCATTTCATGATTCATGATTCAATTCATGATTCATTTCATGATTCATGATTCATGATTTAATTCATGATTAATGATTCATGATTCAATTCATGATTCATGATGCAATTCATGATTCATGATTATATTCATGATTCATGATTCAATTCATAATTCATGATTTGATTTATTATTCATGATTCAATTCATGATTCATGATTTATGATTCAATTCATGATTCGATTCATGATTTATGATTCAATTCATGATTCAAGATTCATGATTCGAATTATGATTCATGATTCAATTCATGATTCATGATTCGATTCATGATTCAATTCATGATTCATGATTCATGATTCAATTCATGATTCATGATTCATGATTCGATTCATGATTCATGATTCATAATTCATTATTCGATTTATGATTCATGATTCATGATTTAATTCATGATTCATGATTCAATTCATGATTCATGATTCGATTCATGATTCATAATTCATGATTCGATTCATGATTCATGATTCATGATTCAATTCATGATTCATGATGCGATTCATGATTCAATTCATGATTCAATTCATTATTCAATTCATGATTCATGATTCAATTCATGATTCGAGATTCATGATTCAATTCATGATTCATGATTCAATTCATGATTCATGATTCAATTCATGATTCATGATTCAATTCATGATTCATTTCATGATTCATGATTCGATTCATGATTCATGATTCGATTCATGATTCATGATTCATAATTCATGATTCAATTCATGATTTATGTTTCATGATTCAATTCATGATTCATGTTTCGATTCATGATTCATGATTCGATTCATGATTCATGATTCATAATTCATGATTCAATTCATGATTCATGATTCGATTCATGATTCATGATTTAATTCATGATTTATGATTTATGATTCAATTTATGATTCAATTCATGATTCATGATTCGATTCATGATTCATGATTCAATTCATGATTCATGATTTATGATTCAACTCATGATTAAATTCATGATTCATGATTCATGATTCATGATTCGATTCATGATTCATGATTCGATTCATTATTCATCATTCATGATTCATGATTCGATTCATGATTCTTGATTCATTTCATGATTCATGATTCGATTCATGATTCATAATTCGATTCATGATTAATGATTTATGATTCGTTTCATGATTCATTTCATGATTCGTGTTTCGATTTATAAATCATGATTCAATTCATGATTCATGATTCAATTCATTATTCATGATTCATGATTCATGATTCTTGATTCATTTCATGATTCATGATTCATGATTCAATTCATGATTCATGTTTCGATTCATGATTCATGATTCATAATTCATGATTCAATTCATGATTCATGATTCGATTCATGATTCATGATTTAATTCATGATTTATGATTCAATTTATGATTCCATTCATGATTCATGATTCGATTCATGATTCATGATTCAATTCATGATTCATGATTTATGATTCAACTCATGATTCAATTCATGATTCATGATTCATGATTCGATTCATGATTCATGATTCGATTCATTATTCATCATTCATGATTCATGATTCTATTCATGATTCTTGATTCATTTCATGATTCATGATTCGATTCATGATTCATAATTCATGATTCAATTCATGATTCATGATTCATGATTCATGATTCATTTCATGATTCATGATTCAATTCATGATTCATGATTTATGATTCAATTCATGATTCATGATTCGATTCATGATTCATGATTCAATTCATGATTTATGATTTATGATTAAATTTATGATTCAATCCATGATTCATGATTCATGATCCATGATTCATGATTCATGATTCGATTCATGATTCATGATTCGATTCATTATTCATCATTCATGATTCATGATTCGATTCATGATTCTTGATTCATTTCATGATTCATGATTCGATTCATGATTCATAATTCATGATTCAATTCATGATTCATGATTCATGATTCATTATTCATTTCATGATTCATGATTCAATTCATGATTCATGATTTATGATTCAATTCATGATTCATGATTCGATTCATGATTCATGATTCAATTCATGATTTATGATTTATGATTAAATTTATGATTCAATCCATGATTCATGATTCATGATTCATGATTTGATTCATGATTCATGATTCATGATTCATGATTCAATTCATGATTCATGATTCGATTCATGATTCATGATTCAACTCATGATTCAATTCATGATTCATGATTCATGATTCGATTCATGATTCATGATTCAATTCATGATTCATGATTTGATTCATGATTCATGATTCATGATTCAATTCATGATTCATGATTCGATTCATGATTCATGATTCAATTCATGATTCATGATTTATGATTCAATTCATGATTCAATTCATGATTTATGATTTATAAATCAATTCATGATTCAATTAATGATTCATGATTAATGATTCGATTCATGATTCAATTCATGATTCATGATTTGATTCATGATTCATGATTCAATTCATGAATCATGATTCATGATTCATGATTTAATTCATGATTCATGATTCATGATTCAAATCATGATTCATGATTTGATTCATGATTCAATTCATAATTCATGATTCATAATTCAATTTGTGATTCATTTCATGATTCATGATTCAATTCATGATTCATGATTTATGATTCAATTTATGATTCAATTCATGATTCATGATTCGATTCATGATTCATGATTCAATTCATGATTCATGATTTATGATTCAACTCATGATTCAATTCATGATTCATGATTCATGATTCATGATTCGATTCATGATTCTTGATTCATTTCATGATTCATGATTCGATTCATGATTCATAATTCATGATTCAATTCATGATTCATGATTCATGATTCATGATTCATTTCATGATTCATGATTCAATTCATGATTCATGATTCAATTCATGATTCATGATTTATGATTCAATTCATGATTCATGATTCGATTCATGATTCATGATTCAATTCATGATTTATGATTTATAATTAAATTTATGATTCAATCCATGATTCATGATTCATGATTCATGATTCGATTCATGATTCATGATTCATGATTCAATTCATGATTCATGATTCGATTCATGATTCATGATTCAACTCATGATTCAATTCATGATTCATGATTCATGATTCGATTCATGATTCATGATTCAATTCATGATTCATGATTTGATTCATGATTCATGATTCATGATTCAATTCATGATTCATGATTCAATTCATGATTCATGATTCAATTCATGATTCATGATTCGATTCATGATTCATGATTCAATTCATGATTCATGATTTATGATTCAATTCATGATTTATGATTTATAAATCAATTCATGATTCAATTAATGATTCATGATTCATGATTCGATTCATGATTCAATTCATGATTCATGATTTGATTCATGATTCATGATTCAATTCATGAATCATGATTCATGATTTAATTCATGATTCATGATTCATGATTCAAATCATGATTCATGATTTGATTCATGATTCAATTCATAATTCATGATTCATAATTCAATTTGTGATTCATTTCATGATTCATGATTCAATTCATGATTCATGATTTATGATTCAATTCATGATTCAATTCATGATTCATGATTCAATTCATGATTCGAGATTCATGATTTGATTCATGATTCATGATTCATGATTCGATTCATGATTCATGATTCATGATTCATGATTCATGATTCAAATTATGATTCAAATTATGATTCAAATCATGATTCATGATTCAATTCATGATTTATGATTCAATTCATGATTCATGATTTAATTCATGATTCATAATTCGATTCATGATTAATGATTTATGATTCGTTTCATGATTCATTTCATGATTCGTGTTTCGATTTATAAATCATGATTCAATTCATGATTCATGATTCGATTCATTATTCATGATTCATGATTCATGATTCGATTCCTGATTCTTGATTCATTTCATGATTCATGATTCATGATTCAATTCATGATTCATGTTTCGATTCATGATTCATGATTCGATTCATGATTCATGATTCAATTCATGATTCATGATTCGTTTTATGATTCATGATTCAATAAATGATTTATGATTCAATTCATGATTCAATTCATGATTCATGATTCAATTCATGATTCGAGATTCATGATTCGAATTATGATTCAAGATTCAATTCATGATTCATGATTCATGATTCGATTCATGATTCAATTCATGATTCATGATTCATGATTCATGATTCGATTCATGATTCAATTCATGATTCATGATTCATGATTCAATTCATGATTCAATTCATGATTCATGATTTATGATTCGATTCATGATTCATGATTTAATTTATGATTCATGATTTGATTCATGATTCATGATTCAATTCATGAATCATGATTCATGATTCATGATTCAATTCATGATTCATGATTCATGATTCAATTCATGATTCATTTCATGATTCATTATTCAATTCATGATTCATGATTCAATTCATGATTCATGATTCAATTCATGATTCATGATTCAATTCATTATTCATGATTCGTGATTCAATTCATGATTCAATTCATGATTCATTTCATGATTCATGATTCAATTCATGATTCATTTCATGATTCATGATTCATGATTTAATTCATGATTAATGATTCATGATTCAATTCATGATTCATGATGCAATTCATGATTCATGATTATATTCATGATTCATGATTCAATTCATAATTCATGATTTGATTTATGATTCATGATTCAATTCATGATTCATGATTTATGATTCAATTCATGATTCAATTCATGATTCATGATTCAATTCATGATTCGAGATTCATGATTCGAATTATGATTTATGATTCAATTCATGATTCATGATTCGATTCATGATTCAATTCATAATTCATGATTCATGATTCATGATTCAATTCATGATTCATGATTCATGATTCATGATTCATGATACGATTCATGATTCATGATTCATAATTCATTATTCGATTTATGATTCATGATTCATGATTTAATTCATGATTCATTATTCAATTCATGATTCATGATTCGATTCATGATTCATAATTCATGATTCGATTCATGATTCATGATTCAATTCATGATTCATGATTCGATTCATGATTCAATTCATGATTCAATTCATTATTCAATTCATGATTCATGATTCAATTCATGATTCGAGATTCATGATTCAATTCATGATTCATGATTCAATTCATGATTCATGATTCAATTCATGATTCATGATTCAATTCAGGATTCATGATTCAATTCATGATTCATTTCATGATTCATGATTCGATTCATGATTCATGATTCGATTCATGATTCATGATTCATAATTCATGATTCAATTCATGATTCATGTTTCATGATTCAATTCATGATTCATGATTCAATTCATGATTCATGATTCGATTCATGATTCATGATTCATGATTCATGATTCGATTCATGATTCATGATTCATGATTCAATTCATGATTCATGATTTGATTCATGATTCATGATTCATGATTCATGATTCATGATTCAATTCATGATTCATAATTCGATTCATGATTCATGATTCAATTCATGATTCATGATTCATGATTCAATTCATGATTCAATTCATGATTCATGATTCATGATTAATGATTCGATTTAAGATTCATGATTCAATTCATGATTCATGATTTATTGATCAATTCATGATTCAATTCATGATTCATGATTCAATTCATGATTCGAGATTCATGATTCGATTCATGATTCAATTCATGATTCATGATTCATGATTCGCTTCATGATTCAATTCATGATTAATGATTCATGATTCAATTCATGATTCATGATGCAATTCATGACTTATGATTCAAATCATGATTCATGATTCAATTCATGTTTCATGATTCGATTCATGATTCATGATTCAATTCATGATTCATGATTCATGGTTCAATTCATGATTCATGATTCGATTCATGATTCATGATTCATGATTCATGATTCGATTCATGATTCATGATTCGATTCATGATTCATGATTCGATTTATGATTCATGATTCAATTCATGATTCATGATTTATGATTCAATTCATGATTCAATTCATGATTCATGATTCAATTCATGATTCGAGATTCATGATTTGATTCATGATTCATGATTCATGATTCGATTCATGATTCATGATTTATGATTCATGATTCAAATTATGATTCAAATTATGATTCAAATCATGATTCATGATTCAATTCATGATTTATGATTCAATTCATGATTCATGATTTAATTCATGATTCATAATTCGATTCATGATTCATGATTTATGATTCGTTTCATGATTCATTTCATGATTCGTGTTTCGATTTATAAATCATGATTCAATTCATGATTCATGATTCGATTCATTATTCATGATTCATGATTCATGATTCGATTCCTGATTCTTCATTCATTTCATGAATCATGATTCATGATTCAATTCATGATTCATGTTTCGATTCATGATTCATGATTCGATTCATGATTCATAATTCATGATTCAATTCATGATTCATGATTCGATTCATGATTCATGATTTAATTCATGATTTATGATTTATGATTCAATTTATGATTCAATTCATGATTCATGATTCGATTCATGATTCATGATTCAATTCATGATTCATGATTTATGATTCAACTCATGATTCAATTCATGATTCATGATTCATGATTTATGATTCGATTCATGATTCATGATTCGATTCATTATTCATCATTCATGATTCATGATTCGATTCATGATTCTTGATTCATTTCATGATTCATGATTCATGATTCAATTCATGATTCATTTCATGATTCATTATTCAATTCATGATTCATGATTCAATTCATGATTCATGATTCAATTCATGATTCATGATTCAATTCATGATTCATTTCATGATTCATGATTCAATTCATTATTCATGATTCGTGATTCAATTCATGATTCAATTCATGATTCATTTCATGATTCATGATTCAATTCATGATTCATTTCATGATTCATGATTCATGATTTAATTCATGATTAATGATTCATGATTCAATTCATGATTCATGATGCAATTCATGATTCATGATTATATTCATGATTCATGATTTAATTTATAATTCATGATTTGATTTATGATTCATGATTCAATTCATGATTCATGATTTATGATTCAATTCATGATTCAATTCATGATTCATGATTCAATTCATGATTCGAGATTCATGATTCGAATTATGATTCATGATTCAATTCATGATTCATGATTCGATTCATGATTCAATTCATGATTCATGATTCATGATTCATGATTCAATTCATGATTCATGATTCGATTCATGATTCATGATTCATAATTCATTATTCGATTTATGATTCATGATTCATGATTTAATTCATGATTCATGATTCAATTCATGATTCATGATTCGATTCATGATTCATAATTCATGATTCGATTCATGATTCATGATTCATGATTCAATTCATGATTCGATTCATGATTCATGATTCATGATTCAATTCATGATTCATGATTCGATTCATGATTCAATTCATGATTCAATTCATTATTCAATTCATGATTCATGATTCAATTCATGATTCGAGATTCATGATTCAATTCATGATTCATGATTCAATTCATGATTCATGATTCAATTCATGATTCATTTCATGATTCATGATTCGATTCATGATTCATGATTCGATTCATGATTCATGATTCATAATTCATGATTCAATTCATGATTCATGTTTCATGATTCAATTCATGATTCATGATTCAATTCATGATTCATTATTCGATTCATGATTCATGATTCATGATTCATGATTCATGATTCGATTCATGATTCATGATTCATGATTCAATTCATGATTCATGATTTGATTCATGATTCATGATTCATGATTCATGATTCAATTCATGATTCATAATTCGATTCATGATTCATGATTCAATTCATGATTCATGATTCAATTCATGATTCAATTCATGATTCATGATTCATGATTAATGATTCGATTTAAGATTCATGATTCAATTCATGATTCATGTTTCAATTCATGATTCATAATTCATGATTCGATTCATGATTCATGATTCATGATTCAATTCATGATTCATGATTCGATTCATGATTCAATTCATGATTCAATTCATTATTCAATTCATGATTCATGATTCAATTCATGATTCGAGATTCATGATTCAATTCATGATTCATGATTCAATTCTTGATTCATTTCATGATTCATGATTCGATTCATGATTCATGATTCGATTCATGATTCATGATTCATAATTCATGATTCAATTCATGATTCATGTTTCATGATTCAATTCATGATTCATGATTCAATTCATGATTCATGATTCGATTCATGATTCATGATTCATGATTCATGATTCATGATTCATGATTCGATTCATGATTCATGATTCATGATTCAATTCATGATTCATGATTCAATTCATGATTCATTTCATGATTCATGATTCGATTCATGATTCATGATTTGATTCATAATTCATGATTCATAATTCATGATTCAATTCATGATTCATGTTTCATGATTCAATTCATGATTCATGATTCAATTCATGATTCATGATTCGATTCATGATTCATGATTCATGATTCGATTCATGATTCATGATTCAATTCATGATTCAATTCATGATTCATGATTCGATTCATGATTCATGATTCGATTCATGATTCATGATTCGATTTATGATTCATGATTCAATTCATGATTCATGATTTATGATTCAATTCATGATTCAATTCATGATTCATGATTCAATTCATGATTCGAGATTCATGATTTGATTCATGATTCATGATTCATGATTCGATTCATGATTCATGATTTATGATTCATGATTCAAATTATGATTCAAATTATGATTCAAATCATGATTCATGATTCAATTCATGATTTATGATTCAATTCATGATTCATGATTTAATTCATGATTCATAATTCGATTCATGATTCATGATTTATGATTCGTTTCATGATTCATTTCATGATTCGTGTTTCGATTTATAAATCATGATTCAATTCATGATTCATGATTCGATTCATTATTCATGATTCATGATTCGATTCCTGATTCTTCATTCATTTCATGAATCATGATTCATGATTCAATTCATGATTCATGTTTCGATTCATGATTCATGATTCGATTCATGATTCATAATTCATGATTCAATTCATGATTCATGATTCGATTCATGATTCATGATTTAATTCATGATTTATGATTTATGATTCAATTTATGATTCAATTCATGATTCATGATTCGATTCATGATTCATGATTCAATTCATGATTCATGATTTATGATTCAACTCATGATTCAATTCATGATTCATGATTCATGATTTATGATTCGATTCATGATTCATGATTCGATTCATTATTCATCATTCATGATTCATGATTCGATTCATGATTCTTGATTCATTTCATGATTCATGATTCATGATTCAATTCATGATTCATTTCATGATTCATTATTCAATTCATGATTCATGATTCAATTCATGATTCATGATTCAATTCATGATTCATGATTCAATTCATGATTCATTTCATGATTCATGATTCAATTCATTATTCATGATTCGTGATTCAATTCATGATTCAATTCATGATTCATTTCATGATTCATGATTCAATTCATGATTCATTTCATGATTCATGATTCATGATTTAATTCATGATTAATGATTCATGATTCAATTCATGATTCATGATGCAATTCATGATTCATGATTATATTCATGATTCATGATTTAATTCATAATTCATGATTTGATTTATGATTCATGATTCAATTCATGATTCATGATTTATGATTCAATTCATGATTCAATTCATGATTCATGATTCAATTCATGATTCGAGATTCATGATTCGAATTATGATTCATGATTCAATTCATGATTCATGATTCGATTCATGATTCAATTCATGATTCATGATTCATGATTCATGATTCAATTCATGATTCATGATTCGATTCATGATTCATGATTCATAATTCATTATTCGATTTATGATTCATGATTCATGATTTAATTCATGATTCATGATTCAATTCATGATTCATGATTCGATTCATGATTCATAATTCATGATTCGATTCATGATTCATGATTCATGATTCAATTCATGATTCGATTCATGATTCATGATTCATGATTCAATTCATGATTCATGATTCGATTCATGATTCAATTCATGATTCAATTCATTATTCAATTCATGATTCATGATTCAATTCATGATTCGAGATTCATGATTCAATTCATGATTCATGATTCAATTCATGATTCATGATTCAATTCATGATTCATTTCATGATTCATGATTCGATTCATGATTCATGATTCGATTCATGATTCATGATTCATAATTCATGATTCAATTCATGATTCATGTTTCATGATTCAATTCATGATTCATGATTCAATTCATGATTCATTATTCGATTCATGATTCATGATTCATGATTCATGATTCATGATTCGATTCATGATTCATGATTCATGATTCAATTCATGATTCATGATTTGATTCATGATTCATGATTCATGATTCATGATTCAATTCATGATTCATAATTCGATTCATGATTCATGATTCAATTCATGATTCATGATTCAATTCATGATTCAATTCATGATTCATGATTCATGATTAATGATTCGATTTAAGATTCATGATTCAATTCATGATTCATGTTTCAATTCATGATTCATAATTCATGATTCGATTCATGATTCATGATTCATGATTCAATTCATGATTCATGATTCGATTCATGATTCAATTCATGATTCAATTCATTATTCAATTCATGATTCATGATTCAATTCATGATTCGAGATTCATGATTCAATTCATGATTCATGATTCAATTCATGATTCATGATTCAATTCATGATTCATGATTCAATTCATGATTCATTTCATGATTCATGATTCGATTCATGATTCATGATTCGATTCATGATTCATGATTCATAATTCATGATTCAATTCATGATTCATGTTTCATGATTCAATTCATGATTCATGATTCAATTCATGATTCATGATTCGATTCATGATTCATGATTCATGATTCATGATTCATGATTCATGATTCGATTCATGATTCATGATTCATGATTCAATTCATGATTCATGATTCAATTCATGATTCATTTCATGATTCATGATTCGATTCATGATTCATGATTCGATTCATAATTCATGATTCATAATTCATGATTCAATTCATGATTCATGTTTCATGATTCAATTCATGATTCATGATTCAATTCATGATTCATGATTCGATTCATGATTCATGATTCATGATTCGATTCATGATTCATGATTCAATTCATGATTCAATTCATGATTCATGATTTGATTCATGATTCATGATTCATGATTCATAATTCGATTCATGATTCATGATTCAATTCATGATTCATGATTCATGATTCAATTCATGATTCAATTCATGATTCATGATTCATGATTAATGATTCGATTTAAGATTCATGATTCAATTCATGATTCATGATTTATTGATCAATTCATGATTCAATTCATAATTCATGATTCAATTCATGATTCGAGATTCATGATTCGATTCATGATTCAATTCATGATTCATGATTCATGATTCGCTTCATGATTCAATTCATGATTAATGATTCATGATTCAATTCATGATTCATGATGCAATTCATGACTTATGATTCAAATCATGATTCATGATTCAATTCATGTTTCATGATTTGATTCATGATTCATGATTCATTTCATGATTCATGATTCATGATTCAATTCATGATTCATGATTCGATTCATGATTCATGATTCATGATTCATGATTCGATTCATGATTCATGATTCGATTCATGATTCATGATTCGATTTATGATTCATGATTCAATTCATGATTCATGATTTATGATTCAATTCATGATTCAATTCATGATTCATGATTCAATTCATGATTCATGATTTATGATTCAATTCATGATTCAATTCATGATTCATGATTCAATTCATGATTCGAGATTCATGATTCGAATTATGATTCATGATTCAATTCATGATTCATGATTCGATTCATGATTCAATTCATGATTCATGATTCATGATTCATGATTCAATTCATGATTCATGATTCGATTCATGATTCATGATTCATAATTCATTATTCGATTTATGATTCATGATTCATGATTTAATTCATGATTCATGATTCAATTCATGATTCATGATTCGATTCATGATTCATAATTCATGATTCGATTCATGATTCATGATTCATGATTCAATTCATGATTCATGATTCGATTCATGATTCATGATTCATGATTCAATTCATGATTCATGATTCGATTCATGATTCAATTCATGATTCAATTCATTATTCAATTCATGATTCATGATTCAATTCATGATTCGAGATTCATGATTCAATTCATGATTCATGATTCAATTCATGATTCATGATTCAATTCATGATTCATTTCATGATTCATGATTCGATTCATGATTCATGATTCGATTCATGATTCATGATTCATAATTCATGATTCAATTCATGATTCATGTTTCATGATTCAATTCATGATTCATGATTCAATTCATGATTCATTATTCGATTCATGATTCATGATTCATGATTCATGATTCATGATTCGATTCATGATTCATGATTCATGATTCAATTCATGATTCATGATTTGATTCATGATTCATGATTCATGATTCATGATTCAATTCATGATTCATAATTCGATTCATGATTCATGATTCAATTCATGATTCATGATTCATGATTCAATTCATGATTCAATTCATGATTCATGATTCATGATTAATGATTCGATTTAAGATTCATGATTCAATTCATGATTCATGTTTCAATTCATGATTCATAATTCATGATTCGATTCATGATTCATGATTCATTATTCAATTCATGATTCATGATTCGATTCATGATTCAATTCATGATTCAATTCATTATTCAATTCATGATTCATGATTCAATTCATGATTCGAGATTCATGATTCAATTCATGATTCATGATTCAATTCATGATTCATGATTCAATTCATGATTCATGATTCAATTCATGATTCATTTCATGATTCATGATTCGATTCATGATTCATGATTCGATTCATGATTCATAATTCATGATTCAATTCATGATTCATGTTTCATGATTCAATTCATGATTCATGATTCAATTCATGATTCATGATTCAATTCATGATTCATGATTCATGATTCATGATTCATGATTCGATTCATGATTCATGATTCATGATTCAATTCATGATTCATGATTCAATTCATGATTCATTTCATGATTCATGATTCGATTCATGATTCATGATTCGATTCATAATTCATGATTCATAATTCATGATTCAATTCATGATTCATGTTTCATGATTCAATTCATGATTCATGATTCAATTCATGATTCATGATTCGATTCATGATTCATGATTCATGATTCATGATTCGATTCATGATTCATGATTCGATTCATGATTCATGATTCGATTTATGATTCATGATTCAATTCATGATTCATGATTTATGATTCAATTCATGATTCAATTCATGATTCATGATTCAATTCATGATTCATGATTTATGATTCAATTCATGATTCAATTCATGATTCATGATTCAATTCATGATTCGAGATTCATGATTCGAATTATGATTCATGATTCAATTCATGATTCATGATTCGATTCATGATTCAATTCATGATTCATGATTCATGATTCATGATTCAATTCATGATTCATGATTCGATTCATGATTCATGATTCATAATTCATTATTCGATTTATGATTCATGATTCATGATTTAATTCATGATTCATGATTCAATTCATGATTCATGATTCGATTCATGATTCATAATTCATGATTCGATTCATGATTCATGATTCATGATTCAATTCATGATTCATGATTCGATTCATGATTCATGATTCATGATTCAATTCATGATTCATGATTCGATTCATGATTCAATTCATGATTCAATTCATTATTCAATTCATGATTCATGATTCAATTCATGATTCGAGATTCATGATTCAATTCATGATTCATGATTCAATTCATGATTCATGATTCAATTCATGATTCATGATTCAATTCATGATTCATTTCATGATTCATGATTCGATTCATGATTCATGATTCGATTCATGATTCATGATTCATAATTCATGATTCAATTCATGATTCATGTTTCATGATTCAATTCATGATTCATGATTCAATTCATGATTCATTATTCGATTCATGATTCATGATTCATGATTCATGATTCGATTCATGATTCATGATTCATGATTCAATTCATGATTCATGATTTGATTCATGATTCATGATTCATGATTCATGATTCAATTCATGATTCATAATTCGATTCATGATTCATGATTCAATTCATGATTCATGATTCATGATTCAATTCATGATTAAATTCATGATTCATGATTCATGATTAATGATTCGATTTAAGATTCATGATTCAATTCATGATTCATGTTTCAATTCATGATTCATAATTCATGATTCGATTCATGATTCATGATTCATGATTCAATTCATGATTCATGATTCGATTCATGATTCAATTCATGATTCAATTCATTATTCAATTCATGATTCATGATTCAATTCATGATTCGAGATTCATGATTCAATTCATGATTCATGATTCAATTCATGATTCATGATTCAATTCATGATTCATGATTCAATTCATGATTCATGATTCAATTCATGATTCATTTCATGATTCATGATTCGATTCATGATTCATGATTCGATTCATGATTCATAATTCATGATTCAATTCATGATTCATGTTTCATGATTCAATTCATGATTCATGATTCAATTCATGATTCATGATTCGATTCATGATTCATGATTCATGATTCATGATTCATGATTCGATTCATGATTCATGATTCATGATTCAATTCATGATTCATGATTCAATTCATGATTCATTTCATGATTCATGATTCGATTCATGATTCATGATTCGATTCATAATTCATGATTCATAATTCATGATTCAATTCATGATTCATGTTTCATGATTCAATTCATGATTCATGATTCAATTCATGATTCATGATTCGATTCATGATTCATGATTCATGATTCGATTCATGATTCATGATTCAATTCATGATTCAATTCATGATTCATGATTTGATTCATGATTCATGATTCATGATTCATGATTCATGATTCATGATTCATGATTCAATTCATGATTCATAATTCGATTCATGATTCATGATTCAATTCATGATTCATGATTCATGATTCAATTCATGATTCAATTCATGATTCATGATTCATGATTAATGATTCGATTTAAGATTCATGATTCAATTCATGATTCATGATTTATTGATCAATTCATGATTCAATTCATAATTCATGATTCAATTTATGATTCGAGATTCATGATTCGATTCATGATTCAATTCATGATTCATGATTCATGATTCGCTTCATGATTCAATTCATGATTAATGATTCATGATTCAATTCATGATTCATGATGCAATTCATGACTTATGATTCAAATCATGATTCATGATTCAATTCATGTTTCATGATTCGATTCATGATTCATGATTCATTTCATGATTCATGATTCATGATTCAATTCATGATTCATGATTCGATTCATGATTCATGATTCATGATTCATGATTCGATTCATGATTCATGATTCGATTCATGATTCATGATTCGATTTATGATTCATGATTCAATTCATGATTCATGATTTATGATTCAATTCATGATTCAATTCATGATTCATGATTCAATTCATGATTCGAGATTCATGATTTGATTCATGATTCATGATTCATGATTCGATTCATGATTCATGATTCATGATTCAAATTATGATTCAAATCATGATTCATGATTCAATTCATGATTTATGATTCAATTCATGATTCATGATTTAATTCATGATTCATAATTCGATTCATGATTAATGATTTATGATTCGCTTCATGATTCATTTCATGATTCGTGTTTCGATTTATAAATCATGATTCAATTCATGATTCATGATTCGATTCATTATTCATGATTCATGATTCGATTCCTGATTCTTGATTCATTTCATGATTCATGATTCATGATTCAATTCATGATTCATGTTTCGATTCATGATTCATGATTCGATTCATGATTCATGATTCAATTCATGATTCATGATTCGATTTATGATTCATGATTCAATAAATGATTTATGATTCAATTCATGATTCAATTCATGATTCATGATTCAATTCATGATTCGAGATTCATGATTCGAATTATGATTCAAGATTCAATTCATGATTCATGATTCATGATTCGATTCATGATTCAATTCATGATTCATGATTCATGATTCATGATTCATGATTCAATTCATGATTCATGATTCATGATTCATGATTCAATTCATGATTCAATGCATAATTCATGATTTATGATTCGATTCATGATTCATGATTTAATTTATGATTCATGATTTGATTCATGATTCATGATTCAATTCATGAATCATGATTCATGATTCATGATTCAATTCATGATTCATGATTCAATTCATGATTCATTTCATGATTCATTATTCAATTCATGAATCATGATTCAATTCATGATTCATGATTCAATTCATGATTCATTTCATGATTCATGATTCAATTCATTATTCATGATTCGTGATTCAATTCATGATTCAATTCATGATTCATTTCATGATTCATGATTCAATTCATGATTCATTTCATGATTCATGATTCAATTCATGATTCATTTCATGATTCATGATTCATGATTTAATTCATGATTAATGATTCATGATTCAATTCATGATTCATGATGCAATTCATGATTCATGATTATATTCATGATTCATGATTCAATTCATAATTCATGATTTGATTTATGATTCATGATTCAATTCATGATTCGAGATTCATGATTCGAATTATGATTCATGATTCAATTCATGATTCATGATTCGATTCATGATTCAATTCATGATTCATGATTCATGATTCATGATTCAATTCATGATTCATGATTCATGATTCATGATTCGATTCATGATTCATGATTCAATTCATGATTCATGATTCGATTCGTGATTCATAATTCATGATTCGATTCATGATTCATGATTCATGATTCAATTCATGATTCATGATTCGATTCATGATTCAATTCATGATTCAATTCATTATTCAATTCATGATTCATGATTCAATTCATGATTCGAGATTCATGATTCAATTCATGATTCATGATTCAATTCATGATTCATGATTCAATTCATGATTCATGATTCAATTCATGATTCATTTCATGATTCATGATTCGATTCATGATTCATGATTCGATTCATGATTCATGATTCATAATTCATGATTCAATTCATGATTCATGTTTCATGATTCAATTCATGATTCATGATTCAATTCATGATTCATGATTCGATTCATGATTCATGATTCATGATTCATGATTCATGATTCGATTCATGATTCATGATTCATGATTCAATTCATGATTCATGATTCGATTCATGATTCATGATTCATGATTCAATTCATGATTCAATTCATGATTCATGATTCATGATTAATGATTCGATTTAAGATTCATGATTCAATTCATGATTCATGATTTATTGATCAATTCATGATTCAATTCATGATTCATGATTCAATTCATGATTCGAGATCCATGATTCGATTCATGATTCAATTCATGATTCATGATTCATGATTCGCTTCATGATTCAATTCATGATTAATGATTCATGATTCAATTCATGATTCATGATGCAATTCATGACTTATGATTCAAATCATGATTCATGATTCAATTCATGTTTCATGATTCGATTCATGATTCATGATTCATGATTCATGATTCGATTCATGATTCATGATTCGATTCATGATTCATGATTCGATTTATGATTCATGATTCAATTCATGATTCATGATTTATGATTCAATTCATGATTCAATTCATGATTCATGATTCAATTCATGATTCGAGATTCATGATTTGATTCATGATTCATGATTCATGATTCGATTCATGATTCATGATTCATGATTCAAATTATGATTCAAATTACGATTCAAATCATGATTCATGATTCAATTCATGATTTA
Organism: Mixophyes australis; assembly: GCA_036250195.1. Lineage (NCBI taxonomy): Eukaryota > Metazoa > Chordata > Amphibia > Anura > Limnodynastidae > Mixophyes > Mixophyes australis. Next base: position 2,616,081 of record JAVHZZ010000014.1, read on the forward strand.
TGATTCAATTCATGATTCATGATTTAATTCATGATTCATAATTCGATTCATGATTAATGATTTATGATTCGTTTCATGATTCCTTTCATGATTCGTGTTTCGATTTATAAATCATGATTCAATTCATGATTCATGATTCGATTCATTATTCATGATTCATGATTCATGATTCGATTCCTGATTCTTGATTCATTTCATGATTCATGATTCATGATTCAATTCATGATTCATGTTTCGATTCATGATTCATGATTCGATTCATGATTCATGATTCAATTCATGATTCATGATTCGATTTATGATTCATGATTCAATAAATGATTTATGATTCAATTCATGATTCAATTCATGATTCATGATTCAATTCATGATTCGAGATTCATGATTCGAATTATGATTCAAGATTCAATTCATGATTCATGATTCATGATTCGATTCATGATTCAATTCATGATTCATGATTCATGATTCATGATTCGATTCATGATTCAAATCATGATTTATGATTCATGATTCATGATTCAATTCATGATTCAATCCATGATTCATGATTTATGATTCGATTCATGATTCATGATTTAATTTATGATTCATGATTTGATTCATGATTCATGATTCAATTCATGAATCATGATTCATGATTCATGATTCAATTCATGATTCATGATTCATGATTCAATTCATGATTCATTTCATGATTCATTATTCAATTCATGATTCATGATTCAATTCATGATTCATGATTCAATTCATGATTCATTTCATGATTCATGATTCAATTCATTATTCATGATTCGTGATTCAATTCATGATTCAATTCATGATTCATTTCATGATTCATGATTCAATTCATGATTCATTTCATGATTCATGATTCATGATTTAATTCATGATTAATGATTCATGATTCAATTCATGATTCATGATGCAATTCATGATTCATGATTATATTCATGATTCATGATTCAATTCATAATTCATGATTTGATTTATGATTCATGATTCAATTCATGATTCATGATTTATGATTCAATTCATGATTCGAGATTCATGATTAAATTCATGATTCATGATTCAATTCATGATTCATGATTCAATTCATGATTCATGATTCAATTCATGATTCATTTCATGATTCATGATTCGATTCATGATTCATGAATCGATTCATGATTCATGATTCATAATTCATGATTCAATTCATGATTCATGTTTCATGATTCAATTCATGATTCATGATTCAATTCATGATTCATGATTCGATTCATGATTCATGATTCATGATTCATGATTCATGATTCGATTCATGATTCATGATTCGATTCATGATTCATGATTCATGATTCAATTCATGATTCATGATTCGATTCATGATTCATGATTCATGATTCATGATTCGATTCATGATTCATGATTCATGATTCAATTCATGATTCAATTCATGATTCATGATTCATGATTAATGATTCGATTTAAGATTCATGATTCAATTCATGATTCATGATTTATTGATCAATTCATGATTCAATTCATGATTCATGATTCAATTCATGATTCGAGATCCATGATTCGATTCATGATTCAATTCATGATTCATGATTCATGATTCGCTTCATGATTCAATTCATGATTAATGATTCATGATACAATTCATGATTCATGATGCAATTCATGACTTATGATTCAAATCATGATTCATGATTCAATTCATGTTTCATGATTCGATTCATGATTCATGATTCAATTCATGATTCATGATTCATGATTCAATTCATGATTCATGATTCGATTCATGATTCATGATTCATGATTCATGATTCGATTCATGATTCATGATTCGATTTATGATTCATGATTCAATTCATGATTCATGATTTATGATTCAATTCATGATTCAATTCATGATTCATGATTCAATTCATGATTCGAGATTCATGATTTGATTCATGATTCATGATTCATGATTCGATTCATGATTCATGATTCATGATTCATGATTCATGATTCAAATTATGATTCAAATTATGATTCAAATCATGATTCATGATTCAATTCATGATTTATGATTCAATTCATGATTCATGATTTAATTCATGATTCAAAATTCGATTCATGATTAATGATTTATGATTCGTTTCATGATTCATTTCATGATTCGTGTTTCGATTTATAAATCATGATTCAATTCATGATTCATGATTCGATTCATTATTCATGATTCATGATTCATGATTCGATTCCTGATTCTTGATTCATTTCATGATTCATGATTCATGATTCAATTCATGATTCATGTTTCGATTCATGATTCATGATTCGATTCATGATTCATGATTCAATTCATGATTCATGATTCGATTTATGATTCATGATTCAATAAATGATTTATGATTCAATTCATGATTCAATTCATGATTCATGATTCAATTCATGATTCGAGATTCATGATTCGAATTATGATTCAAGATTCAATTCATGATTCATGATTCATGATTCAATTCATGATTCAATTCATGATTCATGATTCATGATTCGATTCATGATTCAAATCATGATTTATGATTCATGATTCATGATTCAATTCATGATTCAATTCATGATTCATGATTTATGATTCGATTCATGATTCATGATTTAATTTATGATTCATGATTTGATTCCTGATTCATGATTCAATTCATGAATCATGATTCATGATTCATGATTCAATTCATGATTCATGATTCATGATTCAATTCATGATTCATGATTCATGATTCAATTCATGATTCATTTCATGATTCATTATTCAATTCATGATTCATGATTCAATTCATGATTCATGATTCAATTCATGATTCATGATTCAATTCATGATTCATTTCATGATTCATGATTCAATTCATTATTCATGATTCGTGATTCAATTCATGATTCAATTCATGATTCATTTCATGATTCATGATTCAATTCATGATTCATTTCATGATTCATGATTCATGATTTAATTCATGATTAATGATTCATGATTCAATTCATGATTCATGATGCGATTCATGATTCATGATTATATTCATGATTTATGATTCAATTCATAATTCATGATTTGATTTATGATTCATGATTCATGATTTATGATTCAATTCATGATTCGATTCATGATTCATGATTCAATTCATGATTCGAGATTCATGATTCGAATTATGATTCATGATTCAATTCATGATTCATGATTCGATTCATGATTCAATTCATGATTCATGATTCATGATTCATGATTCAATTCATGATTCATGATTCATGATTCGATTCATGATTCATAATTCATTATTCGATTTATTATTCATGATTCATGATTTAATTCATGATTCATGATTCAATTCATGATTCATGATTCGATTCATGATTCATAATTCATGATTCGATTCATGATTCATGATTCATGATTCAATTCATGATGATGATTCGATTCATGATTCAATTCATGATTCAATTCATTATTCAATTCATGATTCATGATTCAATTCATGATTCGAGATTCATGATTCAATTCATGATTCATGATTCAATTCATGATTCATGATTCAATTCATGATTCATGATTCAATTCATGATTCATGATTCGATTCATGATTCATGATTCGATTCATGATTCATGATTCATAATTCATGATTCAATTCATGATTTATGTTTCATGATTCAATTCATGATTCATGATTCAATTCATGATTCATGATTCGATTCATGATTCATGATTCATGATTCATGATTCATGATTCGATTCATGATTCATGATTCATGATTCAATTCATGATTCATGATTTGATTCATGATTCATGATTCATGATTCATGATTCAATTCATGATTCATAATTCGATTCATGATTCATGATTCATTTCATGATTCATGATTCATGATTCAATTCATGATTCAATTCATGATTCATGATTCATGATTAATGATTCGATTTAAGATTCATGATTCAATTCATGATTCATGATTTATTGATCAATTCATGATTCAATTCATGATTCATGATTCAATTCATGATTCGAGATTCATGATTCGATTCATGATTCAATTCATGATTAATGATTCATGATTCAATTCATGATTCATGATGCAATTCATGACTTATGATTCAAATCATGATTCATGATTCAATTCATGATTCATGATTCATGATTCACTTCATGATTCAATTCATGATTAATGATTCATGATTCAATTCATGATTCATGATGCAATTCATGACTTATGATTCAAATCATGATTCATGATTCAATTAATGTTTCATGATTCGATTCATGATTCAATTCATGATTCATGATTCATGATTCAATTCATGATTCATGATTCGATTCATGATTCATGATTCATGATTCATGATTCGATTCATGATTCATGATTCGATTCATGATTCATGATTTGATTTATGATTCATGATTCAATTCATGATTCAATTCATGATTCAATTCATGATTCAATTCATGATTCATGATTCAATTCATGATTCGAGATTCATGATTTGATTCATGATTCATGATTCATGATTCGATTCATGATTCATGATTCATGATTCATGATTCATGATTCAAATTATGATTCAAATTATGATTCAAATCATGATTCATGATTCAATTCATGATTTATGATTCAATTCATGATTCATGATTTAATTCATGATTCATAATTCGATTCATGATTAATGATTTATGATTCGTTTCATGATTCATTTCATGATTCGTGTTTCGATTTATAAATCATGATTCAATTCATGATTCATGATTCAATTCATTATTCATGATTCATGATTCATGATTCGATTCCTGATTCTTGATTCATTTCATGATTCATGATTCATGATTCAATTCATGATTCATGTTTCGATTCATGATTCATGATTCGATTCATGATTCATGATTCATAATTCATGATTCAATTCATGATTCATGATTCGATTCATGATTCATGATTTAATTCATGATTTATGATTTATGATTCAATTTATGATTCAATTCATGATTCATGATTCGATTCATGATTCATGATTCAATTCATGATTCATGATTTATGATTCAACTCATGATTCAATTCATGATTCATGATTCATGATTCGATTCATGATTCCTGATTCATTTCATGATTCATGATTCGATTCATGATTCATAATTCATGATTCAATTCATGATTCATGATTCATGATTCATGATTCATTTCATGATTCATGATTCAATTCATGATTCATGATTCATGATTCATGATTCATTTCATGATTCATGATTCAATTCATGATTCATGATTTATGATTCAATTCATGATTCATGATTCGATTCATGATTCATGATTCAATTCATGATTTATGATTTATGATTCAATTTATGATTCAATCCATGATTCATGATTCATGATTCATGATTCATGATTCATGATTCGATTCATGATTCATGATTCATGATTCATGATTCAATTCATGATTCATGATTCGATTCATGATTCATGATTCAACTCATGATTCAATTCATGATTCATGATTCATGATTCATGATTCAATTCATGATTCATGATTCAATTCATGATTCATGATTCAATTCATGATTCATGATTCGATTCATGATTCATGATTCATAATTCATGATTCAATTCATGATTTATGTTTCATGATTCAATTCATGATTCATGATTCAATTCATGATTCATGATTCGATTCATGATTCATGATTCATGATTCATGATTCATGATTCGATTCATGATTCATGATTCATGATTCAATTCATGATTCATGATTTGATTCATGATTCATGATTCATGATTCATGATTCAATTCATGATTCATAATTCGATTCATGATTCATGATTCATTTCATGATTCATGATTCATGATTCAATTCATGATTCAATTCATGATTCATGATTCATGATTAATGATTCGATTTAAGATTCATGATTCAATTCATGATTCATGATTTATTGATCAATTCATGATTCAATTCATGATTCATGATTCAATTCATGATTCGAGATTCATGATTCGATTCATGATTCAATTCATGATTAATGATTCATGATTCAATTCATGATTCATGATGCAATTCATGACTTATGATTCAAATCATGATTCATGATTCAATTCATGATTCATGATTCATGATTCACTTCATGATTCAATTCATGATTAATGATTCATGATTCAATTCATGATTCATGATGCAATTCATGACTTATGATTCAAATCATGATTCATGATTCAATTCATGTTTCATGATTCGATTCATGATTCAATTCATGATTCATGATTCATGATTCAATTCATGATTCATGATTCGATTCATGATTCATGATTCATGATTCATGATTCGATTCATGATTCATGATTCGATTCATGATTCATGATTTGATTTATGATTCATGATTCAATTCATGATTCATGATTTATGATTCAATTCATGATTCAATTCATGATTCATGATTCAATTCATGATTCGAGATTCATGATTTGATTCATGATTCATGATTCATGATTCGATTCATGATTCATGATTCATGATTCATGATTCATGATTCAAATTATGATTCAAATTATGATTCAAATCATGATTCATGATTCAATTCATGATTTATGATTCAATTCATGATTCATGATTTAATTCATGATTCATAATTCGATTCATGATTAATGATTTATGATTCGTTTCATGATTCATTTCATGATTCGTGTTTCGATTTATAAATCATGATTCAATTCATGATTCATGATTCAATTCATTATTCATGATTCATGATTCATGATTCGATTCCTGATTCTTGATTCATTTCATGATTCATGATTCATGATTCAATTCATGATTCATGTTTCGATTCATGATTCATGATTCGATTCATGATTCATGATTCATAATTCATGATTCAATTCATGATTCATGATTCGATTCATGATTCATGATTTAATTCATGATTTATGATTTATGATTCAATTTATGATTCAATTCATGATTCATGATTCGATTCATAATTCATGATTCAATTCATGATTCATGATTTATGATTCAACTCATGATTCAATTCATGATTCATGATTCATGATTCGATTCATGATTCCTGATTCATTTCATGATTCATGATTCGATTCATGATTCATAATTCATGATTCAATTCATGATTCATGATTCATGATTCATGATTCATTTCATGATTCATGATTCAATTCATGATTCATGATTCATGATTCATGATTCATTTCATGATTCATGATTCAATTCATGATTTATGATTTATGATTCAATTCATGATTCATGATTCGATTCATGATTCATGATTCAATTCATGATTTATGATTTATGATTCAATTTATGATTCAATCCATGATTCATGATTCATGATTCATGATTCATGATTCATGATTCGATTCATGATTCATGATTCATGATTCATGATTCAATTCATGATTCATGATTCGATTCATGATTCATGATTCAACTCATGATTCAATTCATGATTCATGATTCATGATTCATGATTCGATTCATGATTCATGATTCAATTCATGATTCATGATTTGATTCATGATTCATGATTCATGATTCAATTCATGATTCATGATTCGATTCATGATTCATGATTCAATTCATGATTCATGATTTATGATTCAATTCATGATTCCATTCATGATTTATGATTTATAAATCAATTCATGATTCAATTAATGATTCATGATTCATGATTCGATTCATGATTCAATTCATGATTCATGATTTGATTCATGATTCATGACTCAATTCATGAATCATGATTCATGATTCATGATTTAATTCATGATTCATGATTCATGATTCAAATCATGATTCATGATTTGATTCATGATTCAATTCATAATTCATGATTCATAATTCAATTTGTGATTCATTTCATGATTCATGATTCAATTCATGATTCATGATTTATGATTCAATTTATGATTCAATTCATGATTCATGATTCGATTCATGATTCATGATTCAATTCATGATTCATGATTTATGATTCAACTCATGATTCAATTCATGATTCATGATTCATGATTCATGATTCGATTCATGATTCATGATTCCATTCATTATTCATCATTCATGATTCATGATTCGATTCATGATTCTTGATTCATTTCATGATTCATGATTCGATTCATGATTCATAATTCATGATTCAATTCATGATTCATTTCATGATTCATGATTCAATTCATGATTCATGATTCAATTCATGATTCATGATTTATGATTCAATTCATGATTCATGATTCGATTCATGATTCATGATTCAATTCATGATTTATGATTTATGATTAAATTTATGATTCAATCCATGATTCATGATTCATGATTCATGATTCATGATTCATGATTCGATTCATGATTCATGATTCATGATTCAATTCATGATTCATGATTCGATTCATGATTCATGATTCAATTCATGATTCAATTCATGATTCATGATTCATGATTCATGATTCGATTCATGATTCATGATTCAATTCATGATTCATGATTTGATTCATGATTCATGATTCATGATTCAATTCATGATTCATGATTCGATTCATGATTCATGATTCAATTCATGATTCATGATTTATGATTCAATTCATGATTTATGATTTATAAATCAATTCATGATTCAATTAATGATTCATGATTCATGATTCGATTCATGATTCAATTCATGATTCATGATTTGATTCATGATTCATGATTCAATTCATGAATCATGATTCATGATTTAATTCATGATTCATGATTCATGATTCAAATCATGATTCATGATTTGATTCATGATTCAATTCATAATTCATGATTCATAATTCAATTTGTGATTCATTTCATGATTCATGATTCAATTCATGATTCATGATTTATGATTCAATTCATGATCCAATTCATGATTCATGATTCAATTCATGATTCGAGATTCATGATTTGATTCATGATTCATGATTCATGATTCGATTCATGATTCATGATTCATGATTCATGATTCATGATTCAAATTATGATTCAAATTATGATTCAAATCATGATTCATGATTCAATTCATGATTTATGATTCAATTCATGATTCATGATTTAATTCATGATTCATAATTCGATTCATGATTAATGATTTATGATTCGTTTCATGATTCATTTCATGATTCGTGTTTCGATTTATAAATCATGATTCAATTCATGATTCATGATTCGATTCATTATTCATGATTCATGATTCATGATTCGATTCCTGATTCTTGATTCATTTCATGATTCATGATTCATGATTCAATTCATGATTCATGTTTCGATTCATGATTCATGATTCGATTCATGATTCATGATTCAATTCATGATTCATGATTCGTTTTATGATTCATGATTCAATAAATGATTTATGATTCATTTCATGATTCAATTCATGATTCATGATTCAATTCATGATTCGAGATTCATGATTCGAATTATGATTCAAGATTCAATTCATGATTCATGATTCATGATTCGATTCATGATTCAATTCATGATTCATGATTCATGATTCGATTCATGATTCAATTCATGATTCATGATTCATGATTCAATTCATGATTCAATTCATGATTCATGATTTATGATTCGATTCATGATTCATGATTTAATTTATAATTCATGATTTGATTCATGATTCATGATTCAATTCATGAATCATGATTCATGATTCATGATTCAATTCATGATTCATGATTCATGATTCAATTCATGATTCATTTCATGATTCATTATTCAATTCATGATTCATGATTCAATTCATGATTCATGATTCAATTCATTATTCATGATTCGTGATTCAATTCATGATTCAATTCATGATTCATTTCATGATTCATGATTCAATTCATGATTCATTTCATGATTCATGATTTAATTCATGATTAATGATTCATGATTCAATTCATGATTCATGATGCAATTCATGATTCATGATTATATTCATGATTCATGATTCAATTCATAATTCATGATTTGATTTATGATTCATGATTCAATTCATGATTCATGATTTATGATTCAATTCATGATTCAATTCATGATTCAATTCATGATTCATGATTCAATTCATGATTCGAGATTCATGATTCGAATTATGATTTATGATTCAATTCATGATTCATGATTCGATTCATGATTCAATTCATGATTCATGATTCATGATTCATGATTCAATTCATGATTCATGATTCATGATTCGATTCATGATTCATGATTCATAATTCATTATTCGATTTATGATTCATGATTCATGATTTAATTCATGATTCATGATTCAATACATGATTCATGATTCGATTCATGATTCATAATTCATGATTCGATTCATGATTCATGATTCAATTCATGATTCATGATTCGATTCATGATTCAATTCATGATTCAATTCATTATTCAATTCATGATTCATGATTCAATTCATGATTCGAGATTCATGATTCAATTCATGATTCATGATTCAATTCATGATTCATGATTCAATTCATGATTCATGATTCAATTCATGATTCATGATTCAATTCATGATTCATTTCATGATTCATGATTCGATTCATGATTCATGATTCGATTCATGATTCATGATTCATAATTCATGATTCAATTCATGATTCATGTTTCATGATTCAATTCATGATTCATGATGCAATTCATGATTCATGATTCGATTCATGATTCATGATTCATGATTCATGATTCGATTCATGATTCATGATTCATGATTCAATTCATGATTCATGATTTGATTCATGATTCATGATTCATGATTCATGATTCATGATTCAATTCATGATTCATAATTCGATTCATGATTCATGATTAAATTCATGATTCATGATTCATGATTCAATTCATGATTCAATTCATGATTCATGATTCATGATTAATGATTCAATTTAAGATTCATGATTCAATTCATGATTCATGATTTATTGATCAATTCATGATTCAATTCATGATTCATGATTCAATTCATGATTCGAGATTCATGATTCGATTCATGATTCAATTCATGATTCATGATTCATGATTCGCTTCATGATTCAATTCATGATTAATGATTCATGATTCAATTCATGATTCATGATGCAATTCATGACTTATGATTCAAATCATGATTCATGATTCAATTCATGTTTCATGATTCGATTCATGATTCATGATTCAATTCATGATTCATGATTCATGATTCAATTCATGATTCATGATTCGATTCATGATTCATGATTCATGATTCATGATTCGATTCATGATTCATGATTCGATTCATGATTCATGATTCGATTTATGATTCATGATTCAATTCATGATTAATGATTTATGATTCAATTCATGATTCAATTCATGATTCATGATTCAATTCATGATTCGAGATTCATGATTTGATTCATGATTCATGATTCATGATTCGATTCATGATTCATGATTCATGATTCATGATTCAAATTATGATTCAAATTATGATTCAAATCATGATTCATGATTCAATTCATGATTTATGATTCAATTCATGATTCATGATTTAATTCATGATTCATAATTCGATTCATGATTCATGATTTATGATTCGTTTCATGATTCATTTCATGATTCGTGTTTCGATTTATAAATCATGATTCAATTCATGATTCATGATTCGATTCATTATTCATGATTCATGATTCATGATTCGATTCCTGATTCATAATTCATGATTCAATTCATGATTCATGATTCGATTCATGATTCATGATTTAATTCATGATTTATGATTTATGATTCAATTTATGATTCAATTCATGATTTATGATTCGATTCATGATTCATGATTCAATTCATGATTCATGATTTATGATTCAACTCATGATTCAATTCATGATTCATGATTCATGATTTATGATTCGATTCATGATTCATGATTCGATTCATTATTCATCATTCATGATTCATGATTCGATTCATGATTCTTGATTCATTTCATGATTCATGATTCATGATTCAATTCATGATTCATTTCATGATTCATTATTCAATTCATGATTCATGATTCAATTCATGATTCATGATTCAATTCATGATTCATTTCATGATTCATGATTCAATTCATTATTCATGATTCGTGATTCAATTCATGATTCAATTCATGATTAATATCATGATTCATGATTCAATTCATGATTCATTTCATGATTCATGATTCATGATTTAATTCATGATTAATGATTCATGATTCAATTCATGATTCATGATGCAATTCATGATTCATGATTATATTCATGATTCATGATTTAATTCATAATTCATGATTTGATTTATGATTCATGATTCAATTCATGATTCATGATTTATGATTCAATTCATGATTCAATTCATGATTCATGATTCAATTCATGATTCGAGATTCATGATTCGAATTATGATTCATGATTCAATTCATGATTCATGATTCGATTCATGATTCAATTCATGATTCATGATTCATGATTCATGATTCAATTCATGATTCATGATTCGATTCATGATTCATGATTCATAATTCATTATTCGATTTATGATTCATGATTCATGATTTAATTCATGATTCATGATTCAATTCATGATTCATGATTCGATTCATGATTCATAACTCATGATTCGATTCATGATTCATGATTCATGATTCAATTCATGATTCGATTCATGATTCAATTCATGATTCAATTCATTATTCAATTCATGATTCATGATTCAATTCATGATTCGAGATTCATGATTCAATTCATGATTCATGATTCAATTCATGATTCATGATTCAATTCATGATTCATGATTCAATTCATGATTCATGATTCAATTCATGATTCATTTCATGATTCATGATTCGATTCATGATTCATGATTCGATTCATGATTCATAATTCATGATTCAATTCATGATTCATGTTTCATGATTCAATTCATGATTCATGATTCAATTCATGATTCATTATTCGATTCATGATTCACGATTCATGATTCATGATTCGATTCATGATTCATGATTCATGATTCAATTCATGATTCATGATTTGATTCATGATTCATGATTCATGATTCAATTCATGATTCATAATTCAATTCATGATTCATGATTCAATTCATGATTCATGATTCATGATTCAATTCATGATTCAATTCATGATTCATGATTCATGAATAATGATTCGATTTAAGATTCATGATTCAATTCATGATTCATGTTTCAATTCATGATTCATAATTCATGATTCGATTCATGATTCATGATTCATGATTCAATTCATGATTCATGATTCGATTCATGATTCATAATTCATGATTCGATTCATGATTCATGATTCATGATTCAATTCATGATTCATGATTCGATTCATGATTCAATTCATGATTCAATTCATTATTCAATTCATGATTCATGATTCAATTCATGATTCGAGATTCATGATTCAATTCATGATTCATGATTCAATTCATGATTCATGATTCAATTCATGATTCATTTCATGATTCATGATTCGATTCATGATTCATGATTCGATTCATGATTCATGATTCATAATTCATGATTCAATTCATGATTCATGTTTCATGATTCAATTCATGATTCATGATTCAATTCATGATTCATGATTCGATTCATGATTCATGATTCATGATTCATGATTCATGATTCGATTCATGATTCATGATTCATGATTCAATTCATGATTCATGATTCAATTCATGATTCATTTCATGATTCATGATTCGATTCATGATTCATGATTCGATTCATAATTCATGATTCATAATTCATGATTCAATTCATGATTCATGTTTCATGATTCAATTCATGATTCATGATTCAATTCATGATTCATGATTCGATTCATGATTCATGATTCATGATTCGATTCATGATTCATGATTCAATTCATGATTCAATTCATGATTCATGATTTGATTCATGATTCATGATTCATGATTCATGATTCAATTCATGATTCATAATTCGATTCATGATTCATGATTCAATTCATGATTCATGATTCATGATTCAATTCATGATTCAATTCATGATTCATGATTCATGATTAATGATTCGATTTAAGATTCATGATTCAATTCATGATTCATGATTTATTGATCAATTCATGATTCAATTCATAATTCATGATTCAATTCATGATTCGAGATTCATGATTCGATTCATGATTCAATTCATGATTCATGATTCATGATTCGCTTCATGATTCAATTCATGATTAATGATTCATGATTCAATTCATGATTCATGATGCAATTCATGACTTATGATTCAAATCATGATTCATGATTCAATTCATGTTTCATGATTCGATTCATGATTCATGATTCAATTCATGATTCATGATTCATGATTCAATTCATGATTCATGATTCGATTCATGATTCATGATTCATGATTCATGATTCGATTCATGATTCATGATTCGATTCATGATTCATGATTCGATTTATGATTCATGATTCAATTCATGATTCATGATTTATGATTCAATTCATGATTCAATTCATGATTCATGATTCAATTCATGATTCGAGATTCATGATTTGATTCATGATTCATGATTCATGATTCGATTCATGATTCATGATTCATGATTCATGATTCATGATTCAAATTATGATTCAAATTATGATTCAAATCATGATTCATGATTCAATTCATGATTTATGATTCAATTCATGATTCATGATTTAATTCATGATTCATGATTCATGATTCAATATATGATTCATGATTCATGATTCAATTCATGATTCAATTCATGATTCATGATTCATGATTAATGATTCGATTTAAGATTCATGATTCAATTCATGATTCATGATTTATTGATCAATTCATGATTCAATTCATAATTCATGATTCAATTCATGATTCGAGATTCATGATTCGCTTCATGATTCAATTCATGATTAATGATTCATGATTCAATTCATGATTCATGATGCAATTCATGACTTATGATTCAAATCATGATTCATGATTCAATTCATGTTTCATGATTCGATTCATGATTCATGATTCAATTCATGATTCATGATTCATGATTCAATTCATGATTCATGATTCGATTCATGATTCATGATTCATGATTCATGATTCGATTCATGATTCATGATTCGATTCATGATTCATGATTCGATTTATGATTCATGATTCAATTCATGATTCATGATTTATGATTCAATTCATGATTCAATTCATGATTCATGATTCAATTCATGATTTGAGATTCATGATTTGATTCATGATTCATGATTCATGATTCGATTCATGATTCATGATTCATGATTCATGATTCATGATTCAAATTATGATTCAAATTATGATTCAAATCATGATTCATGATTCAATTCATGATTTATGATTCAATTCATGATTTATGATTTAATTCATGATTCATAATTCGATTCATGATTAATGATTTATGATTCGCTTCATGATTCATTTCATGATTCGTGTTTCGATTTATAAATCATGATTCAATTCATGATTCATGTTTCGATTCATGATTCATGATTCGATTCATGATTCATGATTCAATTCATGATTCATGATTCGATTTATGATTCATGATTCAATAAATGATTTATGATTCAATTCATGATTCAATTCATGATTCATGATTCAATTCATGATTCGAGATTCATGATTCGAATTATGATTCAAGATTCAATTCATGATTCATGATTCATGATTCGATTCATGATTCAATTCATGATTCATGATTCATGATTCATGATTCAATTCATGATTCATGATTCATGATTCATGATTCAATTCATGATTCAATGCATGATTCATGATTTATGATTCGATTCATGATTCATGATTTAATTTATGATTCATGATTTGATTCATGATTCATGATTCAATTCATGAATCATGATTCATGATTCATGATTCAATTCATGATTCATGATTCATGATTCAATTCATGATTCATTTCATGATTCATTATTCAATTCATGAATCATGATTCAATTCATGATTCATGATTCAATTCATGATTCATTTCATGATTCATGATTCAATTCTTTATTCATGAATCGTGATTCAATTCATGATTCAATTCATGATTCATTTCATGATTCATGATTCAATTCATGATTCATTTCATGATTCATGATTCATGATTTAATTCATGATTAATGATTCATGATTCAATTCATGATTCATGATGCAATTCATGATTCATGATTATATTCATGATTCATGATTCAATTCATAATTCATGATTTGATTTATGATTCATGATTCAATTCATGATTCATGATTTATGATTCAATTCATGATTCAATTCATGATTCATGATTCAATTCATGATTCGAGATTCATGATTCGAATTATGATTCATGATTCAATTCATGATTCATGATTCGATTCATGATTCAATTCATGATTCATGAATCATGATTCATGATTTAATTCAAGATTCATGATTCATGATTCGATTCATGATTCATGATTCATAATTCATTATTCGATTCATGATTCATGATTCATGATTTAATTCATGATTCATGATTCAATTCATGATTCATGATTCGATTCATGATTCATAATTCATGATTCGATTCATGATTCATGATTCATGATTCAATTCATGATTCATGATTCGATTCATGATTCAATTCATGATTCAATTCATTATTCAATTCATGATTCATGATTCAATTCATGATTCGAGATTCATGATTCAATTCATGATTCATGATTCAATTTATGATTCAATTCATGATTCATTTCATGATTCATGATTCGATTCATGATTCATGATTCGATTCATGATTCATGATTCATAATTCATGATTCAATTCATGATTCATGTTTCATGATTCAATTCATGATTCATGATTCAATTCATGATTCATGATTCGATTCATGATTCATGATTCATGATTCATGATTCATGATTCGATATTTGATTCATGATTCATGATTCAATTCATGATTCATGATTTGATTCATGATTCATGATTCATGATTCATGATTCAATTCATGATTCATAATTCGATTCATGATTCATGATTCAATTCATGATTCATGATTCATGATTCAATTCATGATTCAATTCATGATTCATGATTCATGATTAATGATTCGATTTAAGATTCATGATTCAATTCATGATTCATGATTTATTGATCAATTCATGATTCAATCCTTGATTCATGATTCAATTCATGATTCGAGATTCATGATTCGATTCATGATTTAATTCATGATTCATGATTCATGATTTGCTTCATGATTCAATTCATGATTAATGATTCATGATTCAATTCATGATTCATGATGCAATTCATGACTTATGATTCAAATCATGATTCATGATTCAATTCATGTTTCATGATTCGATTCATGATTCATGATTCAATTCATGATTCATGATTCATGATTCAATTCATGATTCATGATTCGATTCATGATTCATGATTCGATTTATGATTCATGATTCAATTCATGATTCATGATTTATGATTCAATTCATGATTCAATTCATGATTCATGATTCAATTCATGATTCGAGATTTATGATTTGATTCATGATTCATGATTCATGATTCGATTCATGATTCATGATTCATGATTCATGATTCATGATTCAAATTATGATTCAAATTATGATTCAAATCATGATTCATGATTCAATTCATGATTTATGATTCAATTCATGATTCATGATTTAATTCATGATTCATAATTCGATTCATGATTAATGATTTATGATTCGTTTCATGATTCATTTCATGATTCGTGTTTCGATTTATAAATCATGATTCAATTCATGATTCATGATTCGATTCATTATTCATGATTCATGATTCATGATTCGATTCCTGATTCTTGATTCATTTCATGATTCATGATTCATGATTCAATTCATGATTCATGTTTCGATTCATGATTCATGATTCAATTCATGATTCATGATTCATAATTCATGATTCAATTCATGATTCATGATTCGATTCATGATTCATGATTTAATTCATGATTTATGATTTATGATTCAATTTATGATTCAATTCATGATTCATGATTCGATTCATGATTCATGATTCAATTCATGATTCATGATTTATGATTCAACTCATGATTCAATTCATGATTCATGATTCATGATTCATGATTCGATTCATCATTCATGATTCGATTCATTATTCATCATTCATGATTCATGATTCGATTCATGATTTTTGATTCATTTCATGATTCATGATTCATGATTCAATTCATGATTCAAGTTTCGATTCATGATTCATGATTCGATTCATGATTCATAATTCATGATTCAATTCATGATTCATGATTCATGATTCATGATTCATTTCATGATTCATGATTCAATTCATGATTCATGATTCAATTCATGATTCATGATTCATGATTTATGATTCAATTCATGATTCATGATTCGATTCATGATTCATGATTCAATTCATGATTTATGATTTATGATTAAATTTATGATTCAATCCATGATTCATGATTCATGATTCATGATTCATGATTCATGATTCAATTCATGATTCATGATTCGATTCATAATTCATGATTCAACTCATGATTCAATTCATGATTCATGATTCATGATTCATGATTCGATTCATGATTCATGATTCAATTCATGATTCATGATTTGATTCATGATTCATGATTCATGATTTAATTCATGATTCATGATTCGATTCATGATTCATGATTCAATTCATGATTCATGATTTATGATTCAATTCATGATTCAATTCATGATTTATGATTTATAAATCAATTCATGATTCAATTAATGATTCATGATTCATGATTCGATTCATGATTCAATTCATGATTCATGATTTGATTCATGATTCATGATTCAATTCATGAATCATGATTCATGATTCATGATTTAATTCATGATTCATGATTAATGATTCAAATCATGATTCATGATTTGATTCATGATTCAATTCATAATTCATGATTCATAATTCAATTCGTGATTCATTTCATGATTCATGATTCAATTCATGATTCATGATTTATGATTCAATTCATGATTCAATTCATGATTCATGATTCAATTCATGATTCGAGATTCATGAGTTGATTCATGATTCATGATTCATAATTCGATTCATGATTCATGATTCATAATTCATGATTCAAATTATGATTCAAATTATGATTCAAATCATGATTCATGATTCAATTCATGATTTATGATTCAATTCATGATTCATGATTTAATTCATGATTCATAATTCGATTCATGATTAATGATTTATGATTCAATTCATGATTCATGATTTAATTCATGATTCATAATTCGATTCATGATTAATGATTTATGATTCGTTTCATGATTCATTTCATGATTCGTGTTTCGATTTATAAATCATGATTCAATTCATGATTCATGATTCGATTCATTATTCATGATTCATGATTCATGATTCGATTCCTGATTCTTTTCATGATTCATGATTCATGATTCAATTCATGATTCATGTTTCGATTCATGATTCATGATTCGATTCATGATTCATGATTCAATTCATGATTAATGATTCGATTTATGATTCATGATTCAATAATTGATTTATGATTCAATTCATGATTCAATTCATGATTCATGATTCAATTCATGATTCGAGATTCATGATTCGAATTCTGATTCAAGATTCAATTCATGATTTATGATTCATGATTCGATTCATGATTCAATTCATGATTCATGATTCATGATTCGATTCATGATTCAATTCATGATTCATGATTCATGATTCAATTCATGATTCAATTCATGATTCATGATTTATGATTCGATTCATGATTCATGATTTAATTTATGATTCATGATTTGATTTATGATTCATGATTCAATTCATGAATCATGATTCATGATTCATGATTCAATTCATGATTCATGATTCATGATTCAATTCATGATTCATTATTCAATTCATGATTCATGATTCAATTCATGATTCATGATTCAATTCATGATTCATGATTCAATTCATGATTCATTTCATGATTCATGATTCAGTTCATTATTCATGATTCGTGATTCAATTCATGATTCAATTCATGATTCATTTCATGATTCATGATTCAATTCATGATTCATTTCATGATTCATGATTTAATTCATGATTAATGATTCATGATTCAATTCATGATTCATGATGCAATTCATGATTCATGATTATATTCATGATTCATGATTCAATTCATAATTCATGATTTGATTTATGATTCATGATTCAATTCATGATTCATGATTTATGATTCAATTCATGATTCAATTCATGATTCATGATTCAATTCATGATTCGAGATTCATGATTCGAATTATGATTCATGATTCAATTCATGATTCATGATTCGATTCATGATTCAATTCATGATTCATGATTCATGATTCATGATTCAATTCATGATTCATGATTCATGATTTAATTCATGATTCATGATTCAATTCATAATTCATGATTCGATTCATGATTCATAATTCATGATTCGATTCATGATTCATGATTCATGATTCAATTCATGATTCATGATTCGATTCATGATTCAATTCATGATTCAATTCATTATTCAATTCATGATTCATGATTCAATTCATGATTCGAGATTCATGATTCAATTCATGATTCATGATTCAATTCATGATTCATGATTCAATTCATGATTCATGATTCAATTCATGATTCATGATTCAATTCATGATTCATTTCATGATTCATGATTCGATTCATGATTCATGATTCGATTCATGATTCATGATTCATAATTCATGATTCAATTCATGATTCATGTTTCATGATTCAATTCATGATTCATGATTCAATTCATGATTCATGATTCGATTCATGATTCATGATTCATGATTCATGATTCATGATTTGATTCATGATTCATGATTCATGATTCAATTCATGATTCATGATTTGATTCATGATTCATGATTAATGATTCATGATTCAATTCATGATTCATAATTCGATTCATGATTCATGATTTAATTCATGATTCATGATCCATGATTCAACTCATGATTCAATTCATGATTCATGATTCATGATTAATGATTCGATTTAAGATTCATGATTCAATTCATAATTCATGATTTATTGATCAATTCATGATTCAATTCATGATTCATGATTCAATTCATGATTCAAGATTCATGATTCGATTCATGATTCAATTCATGATTCATGATTCATGATTCGCTTCATGATTCAATTCATGATTAATGATTCATGATTCAATTCATGATTCATGATGCAATTCATGACTTATGATTGAAATCATGATTCATGATTCAATTCATGTTTCATGATTCGATTCATGATTCATGATTCAATTCATGATTCATGATTCATGATTCAATTCATGATTCATGATTCGATTCATGATTCATGATTCATGATTCATGATTCGATTCATGATTCATGATTCGATTCATGATTCATGATTCGATTTATGATTCATGATTCAATTCATGATTCATGATTTATGATTCAATTCATGATTCAATTCATGATTCATGATTCAATTCATGATTCGAGATTCATGATTTGATTCATGATTCATGAATCATGATTCGATTCATGATTCATGATTCATGATTCAAATTATGATTCAAATTATGATTCAATTCATGATTCATGATTTAATTCATGATTCATAATTCGATTCATGATTAATGATTTATGATTCGTTTCATGATTCATTTCATGATTCGTGTTTCGATTTATAAATCATGATTCAATTCATGATTCATGATTCGATTCATTATTCATGATTCATGATTCATGATTCGATTCCTGATTCTTGATTCATTTCATGATTCATGATTCATGATTCAATTCATGATTCATGTTTCGATTCATGATTCATGATTCGATTCATAATTCAAGATTCATAATTCATGATTCAATTCATGATTCATGATTCGATTCATGATTCATGATTTAATTCATGATTTATAATTTATGATTCAATTTATGATTCAATTCATGATTCATGATTCATGATTCATGATTCAATTCATGATTCATGATTTATGATGCAACTCATGATTCAATTTATGATTCATGATTCATGATTCATGATTCGATTCATGATTCATGATTCGATTCATTATTCATCATTTATGATTCATGATTCGATTCATGATTCTTGATTCATTTCATGATTCATGATTCATGATTCAATTCATGATTCAAGTTTCGATTCATGATTCATGATTCGATTCATGATTCATAATTCAATTCATGATTTATGATTTATGATTAAATTTATGATTCAATCCATGATTCATGATTCATGATTCATGATTCGATTCATGATTCATGATTCATGATTCATGATTCAATTCATGATTCATGATTCGATTCATGATTCATGATTCAACTCATGATTCAATTCATGATTCATGATTCATGATTCGATTCATGATTCATGATTCAATTCATGATTCATGATTTGATTCATGATTCATGATTCATGATTCAATTCATGATTCATGATTTGATTCATGATTCATGATTCAATTCATGATTCATGATTTATGATTCAATTCATGATTCAATTCATGATTTATGATTTATAAATCAATTCATGATTCAATTAATGATTCATGATTCATGATTCGATTCATGATTCAATTCATGATTCATGATTTGATTCATGATTCATGATTCAATTCATGAATCATGATTCATGATTCATGATTTAATTCATGATTCATGATTCATGATTCATGATTTGATTCATGATTCAATTCATAATTCATGATTCATAATTCAATTCGTGATTCATTTCATGATTCATGATTCAATTCATGATTCATGATTCATGATACAATTCATGATTCAATTCATGATTCATTTCATGATTCAATTAATGATTCATTTCATGATTCATGATTCAATTCATGATTCATGATTCAATTCATGATTCAATTCATGATTCATTTCATGATTCATGATTCAATTCATGCTTCATTTCATGATTCATGATTCATGATTTAATTCATGATTAATGATTCATGATTCATGATTCAATTCATGATTCATGATTCGATTTATGATTCATGATTCAATTCATGATTCGAGATTCATGATTTGATTCATGATTCATGATTCATGATTCGATTCATGATTCATGATTCATGATTCATGATTCAAATTATGATTCAAATCATGATTCATGATTCAATTCATGATTTATGATTCAATTCATGATTCATGATTTAATTCATGATTCACAATTCGATTCATGATTAATGATTTATGATTCGTTTCATGATTCATTTCATGATTCGTGTTTCGATTTATAAATCATGATTCAATTCATGATTCATGATTCGATTCATTATTCATGATTCATGATTCATGATTCGATTCCTGATTCTTGATTCATTTCATGATTCATGATTCATGATTCAATTCATGATTCATGTTTCGATTCATGATTCATGATTCGATTCATGATTCATGATTCATAATTCATGATTCAATTCATGATTCATGATTCGATTCATGATTCATGATTTAATTCATGATTTATGATTTATGATTCAATTTATGATTCAATTCATGATTCATGATTCATGATTCAATTCATGATTCATGATTTATGATTCAACTCATGATTCAATTCATGATTCATGATTCATGATTCATGATTCGATTCATGATTCATGATTCGATTCATTATTCATCATTCATGATTCATGATTCGATTCATGATTCTTGATTCATTTCATGATTCATGATTCATGATTCAATTCATGATTCAAGTTTCGATTCATGATTCATGATTCGATTCATGATTCATAATTCATAATTCATGATTCAATTCATGATTCATGATTCGATTCATGATTCATGATTTAATTCATGATTTATGATTTATGATTCAATTTATGATTCAATTCATGATTCATGATTCATGATTCAATTCATGATTCATGATTTATGATTCAACTCATGATTCAATCCATGATTCATGATTCATGATTCATGATTCGATTCATGATTCATGATTTGATTCATTATTCATCATTCACAATTCATGATTCATGATTCATGATTCATGATTCGATTTATGATTCATGATTCAATTCATGATTCGAGATTCATGATTTGATTCATGATTCATGATTCATGATTCGATTCATGATTCATGATTCAAATTATGATTCAAATCATGATTCATGATTCAATTCATGATTTATGATTCAATTCATGATTCATGATTTAATTCATGATTCATAATTCGATTCATGATTAATGATTTATGATTCGTTTCATGATTCATTTCATGATTCGTGTTTCGATTTATAAATCATGATTCAATTCATGATTCATGATTCGATTCATTATTCATGATTCATGATTCATGATTCGATTCCTGATTCTTGATTCATTTCATGATTCATGATTCATGATTCAATTCATGATTCATGTTTCGATTCATGATTCATGATTCGATTCATGATTCATGATTCATAATTCATGATTCAATTCATGATTCATGATTCGATTCATGATTCATGATTTAATTCATGATTTATGATTTATGATTCAATTTATGATTCAATTCATGTTTCATGATTCATGATTCAATTCATGATTCATGATTTATGATTCAACTCATGATTCAATTCATGATTCATGATTCATGATTCATGATTCGATTCATGATTCATGATTCGATTCATTATTCATCATTCATGATTCATGATTCGATTCATGATTCTTGATTCATTTCATGATTCATGATTCATGATTCAATTCATGATTCAAGTTTCGATTCATGATTCATGATTCGATTCATGATTCATAATTCATAATTCATGATTCAATTCATGATTCATGATTCGATTCATGATTCATGATTTAATTCATGATTTATGATTTATGATTCAATTTATGATTCAATTCATGATTCATGATTCATGATTCAATTCATGATTCATGATTTATGATTCAACTCATGATTCAATTCATGATTCATGATTCATGATTCGATTCATGATTCATGATTCGATTCATTATTCATCATTTACAATTCATGATTCATGATTCATGATTCATGATTCATTTCATGATTCATGATTCAATTCATGATTCATGATTCAATTCATGATTCATGATTCATGATTTATGATTCAATTAATGATTCATGATTCGATTCATGATTCATGATTCAATTCATGATTTATGATTTATGATTAAATTTATGATTCAATCCATGATTCATGATTCATGATTCATGATTCAATTCATGATTCATGATTCGATTCATGATTCATGATTCAACTCATGATTCAATTCATGATTCATGATTCATGATTCATGATTCGATTCATGATTCATGATTCAATTCATGATTCATGATTTGATTCATGATTCATGATTCATGATTCAATTCATGATTCATGATTCGATTCATGATTCATGATTCAATTCATGATTCATGATTTATGATTGAATTCATGATTCATGATTTGATTCATGATTCATTATTCATGATTCAATTCATGATTCATGATTCGATTCATGATTCATGATTCAATTCATGATTCATGATTTATGATTCAATTCATGATTCAATTCATGATTTATGATTTATAAATCAATTCATGATTCAATTAATGATTCATGATTCATAATTCGATTCATGATTCAATTCATGATTCATGATTTGATTCATGATTCATGATTCAAATCATGAATCATGATTCATGATTCATGATTCAAATCATGAATCATGATTCATGATTCATGATTTAATTCATGATTCATGATTCATGATTCAAATCATGATTCATGATTTGATTCATGATTCAATTCATAATTCATGATTCATAATTCAATTTGTGATTCATTTCATGATTCATGATTCAATTCATGATTCATGATTCATGATACAATTCATGATTCAATTTATGATTCATTTCATGATTCATGATTCAATTAATGATTCATTTCATGATTTATGATTCAATTCATGATTCATGATTCATGATTCAATTCATGATTCAATTCATGATTCATTTCATGATTCATGATTCAATTCATGCTTCATTTCATGATTCATGATTCATGATTTAATTCATGATTCATGATTCAATTCATGATTCATGATTCGATTTATGATTCATGATTCAATTCATGATTCGAGATTCATGATTTGATTCATGATTCATGATTCATGATTCGATTCATGATTCATGATTCATGATTCAAATTATGATTCAAATCATGATTCATGATTCAATTCATGATTTATGATTCAATTCATGATTCATGATTTAATTCATGATTCATAATTCGATTCATGATTCATGATTTATGATTTGTTTCATGATTCATTTCATGATTCGTGTTTCGATTTATAAATCATGATTCAATTCATGATTCATGATTCGATTCATTATTCATGATTCATGATTCATGATTCGATTCCTGATTCTTGATTCATTTCATGATTCATGATTCATGATTCAATTCATGATTCATGTTTCGATTCATGATTCATGATTCGATTCATGATTCATGATTCATAATTCATGATTCAATTCATGATTCATGATTCGATTCATGATTCATGATTTAATTCATGATTTATGATTTATGATTCAATTTATGATTCAATTCATGATTCATGATTCGATTCATGATTCATGATTCAATTCATGATTCATGATTTATGATTCAACTCATGATTCAATTCATGATTCATGATTCATGATTCGATTCATGATTCATGATTCGATTCATTATTCATCATTCATGATTCATGATTCGATTCATGATTCTTGATTCATTTCATGATTCATGATTCATGATTCAATTCATGATTCAAGTTTCGATTCATGATTCATGATTCATAATTCATGATTCAATTCATGATTCATGATTCATGATTCATGATTCATTTCATGATTCATGATTCAATTCATGATTCATGATTCAATTCATGATTTATGATTCATGATTTATGATTCAATTCATGATTCATGATTCGATTCATGATTCATGATTCAATTCATGATTTATGATTTATGATTAAATTTATGATTCAATCCATGATTCATGATTCATGATTCATGATTCATGATTCGATTCATGATTCATGATTCATGATTCATGATTCAATTCATGATTCATGATTCGATTCATGATTCATGATTCAACTCATGATTCAATTCATGATTCATGATTCATGATTCAATTCATGATTCATGATTCGATTCATGATTCATGATTTAATTCATGATTCATGATTTATGATTCAATTCATGATTCAATTCATGATTTATGATTTATAAATCAATTCATGATTCAATTAATGATTCCTGATTCATGATTTGATTCATGATTCAATTCATGATTCATAATTTGATTCATGATTCATGATTCATTCATGAATCATGATTCATGATTCATGATTTAATTCATAATTCATGATTCATGATTCAAATCATGATTCATGATTTGATTCATGATTCAATTCATAATTCATGATTCATAATTCAATTCGAGATTCATTTCATGATTCATGATTCAATTCATGATTCATGATTCATGATACAATTCATGATTCAATTCATGATTCATTTCATGATTCATGATTCAATTAATGATTCATTTCATGATTCATGATTCAATTCATGATTCATGATTCATGATTCAATTCATGATTCAATTCATGATTCATTTCATGATTCATGATTCAATTCATGCTTCATTTCATGATTCATGATTCATGATTTAATTCATGATTAATGATTCATGATTCAATTCATGATTCATGATTCAATTCATGATTGTTGATTCGATTTATGATTCATGATTCAAATTATGATTCGAGATTTATGATTCGATTCATGATTCATGATTCAATTCATGATTCATGATTCATGATTCGATTCATGATTCAATTCACGATTCATGATTCAATTCATAATTCATGATTAATGATTCATGATTCAATTCATAATTCATGATTTGATTTATGATTCATGATTCAATTCATGATTCATGATTCATGATTCAATTCATGATTCATGATTTATGATTCAATTCATGATTCAATTCATGATTCATGATTCAATTCATGATTCGAGATTCATGATTCGAATTATGATTCATGATTCAATTCATGATTCATGATTCGATTCATGATTCATGATTCGATTTATGATTCATGATTCAATTCATGATTCGAGATTCATGATTTGATTCATGATTCATGATTCATGATTCGATTCATGATTCATGATTCATGATTCATGATTCAAATTATGATTCAAATCATGATTCATGATTCAATTCATGATTTATGATTCAATTCATGATTCATGATTTAATTCATGATTCACAATTCGATTCATGATTAATGATTTATGATTCGTTTCATGATTCATTTCATGATTCGTGTTTCGATTTATAAATCATGATTCAATTCATGATTCATGATTCGATTCATTATTCATGATTCATGATTCATGATTCGATTCCTGATTCTTGATTCATTTCATGATTCATGATTCATGATTCAATTCATGATTCATGTTTCGATTCATGATTCATGATTCGATTCATGATTCATGATTCATAATTCATGATTCAATTCATGATTCATGATTCGATTCATGATTCATGATTTAATTCATGATTTATGATTTATGATTCAATTTATGATTCAATTCATTATTCATGATTCATGATTCAATTCATGATTCATGATTTATGATTCAACTCATGATTCAATTCATGATTCATGATTCATGATTCGATTCATGATTCATGATTCGATTCATTATTCATCATTCATGATTCATGATTCGATTCATGATTCTTGATTCATTTCATGATTCATGATTCATGATTCAATTCATGATTCAAGTTTCGATTCATGATTCATGATTCGATTCATGATTCATAATTCATAATTCATGATTCAATTCATGATTCATGATTCGATTCATGATTCATGATTTAATTCATGATTTATGATTTATGATTCAATTTATGATTCAATTCATGATTCATGATTCATGATTCATGATTCAATTCATGATTCATGATTTATGATTCAACTCATGATTCAATTCATGATTCATGATTCATGATTCATGATTCGATTCATGATTCATGATTCGATTCATTATTCATCATTCACAATTCATGATTCATGATTCATGATTCATGATTCATTTCATGATTCATGATTCAATTCATGATTCATGATTCAATTCATGATTCATGATTCATGATTTATGATTCAATTCATGATTCATGATTCGATTCATGATTCATGATTCAATTCATGATTTATGATTTATGATTAAATTTATGATTCAATCCATGATTCATGATTCATGATTCATGATTCAATTCATGATTCATGATTCGATTCATGATTCATGATTCAACTCATGATTCAATTCATGATTCATGATTCATGATTCATGATTCGATTCATGATTCATGATTAAATTCATGATTCATGATTTGATTCATGATTCATGATTCATGATTCAATTCATGATTCATGATTCGATTCATGATTCATGATTCAATTCATGATTCATGATTTATGATTCAATTCATGATTCATGATTTGATTCATGATTCATGATTCATGATTCAATTCATGATTCATGATTCGATTCATGATTCATGATTCAATTCATGATTCATGATTTATGATTCAATTCATGATTCAATTCATGATTTATGATTTATAAATCAATTCATGATTCAATTAATGATTCATGATTCATAATTCGATTCATGATTCAATTCATGATTCATGATTTGATT
Source organism: Mixophyes australis (assembly GCA_036250195.1). NCBI lineage: Eukaryota > Metazoa > Chordata > Amphibia > Anura > Limnodynastidae > Mixophyes > Mixophyes australis. Next base: position 2,645,949 of record JAVHZZ010000014.1, read on the forward strand.
CATGATTCATGATTCAAATCATGAATCATGATTCATGATTCAAATCATGAATCATGATTCATGATTCAAATCATGAATCATGATTCATGATTCATGATTTAATTCATGATTCATGATTCATGATTCAAATCATGATTCATGATTTGATTCATGATTCAATTCATAATTCATGATTCATAATTCAATTCGTGATTCATTTCATGATTCATGATTCAATTCATGATTCATGATTCATGATACAATTCATGATTCAATTTATGATTCATTTCATGATTCATGATTCAATTAATGATTCATTTCATGATTCATGATTCAATTCATGATTCATGATTCATGATTCAATTCATGATTCAATTCATGATTCATTTCATGATTCATGATTCAATTCATGCTTCATTTCATGATTCATGATTCATGATTTAATTCATGATTCATGATTCAATTCATGATTCATGATTCGATTTATGATTCATGATTCAATTCATGATTCGAGATTCATGATTTGATTCATGATTCATGATTCATGATTCGATTCATGATTCATGATTCATGATTCAAATTATGATTCAAATCATGATTCATGATTCAATTCATGATTTATGATTCAATTCATGATTCATGATTTAATTCATGATTCATAATTCGATTCATGATTCATGATTTATGATTTGTTTCATGATTCATTTCATGATTCGTGTTTCGATTTATAAATCATGATTCAATTCATGATTCATGATTCGATTCATTATTCATGATTCATGATTCATGATTCGATTCCTGATTCTTGATTCATTTCATGATTCATGATTCATGATTCAATTCATGATTCATGTTTCGATTCATGATTCATGATTCGATTCATGATTCATGATTCATAATTCATGATTCAATTCATGATTCATGATTCGATTCATGATTCATGATTTAATTCATGATTTATGATTTATGATTCAATTTATGATTCAATTCATGATTCATGATTCGATTCATGATTCATGATTCAATTCATGATTCATGATTTATGATTCAACTCATGATTCAATTCATGATTCATGATTCATGATTCGATTCATGATTCATGATTCGATTCATTATTCATCATTCATGATTCATGATTCGATTCATGATTCTTGATTCATTTCATGATTCATGATTCATGATTCAATTCATGATTCAAGTTTCGATTCATGATTCATGATTCGATTCATGATTCATAATTCATGATTCAATTCATGATTCATGATTCATGATTCATGATTCATTTCATGATTCATGATTCAATTCATGATTCATGATTCAATTCATGATTTATGATTCATGATTTATGATTCAATTCATGATTCATGATTCGATTCATGATTCATGATTCAATTCATGATTTATGATTTATGATTAAATTTATGATTCAATCCATGATTCATGATTCATGATTCATGATTCATGATTCATGATTCGATTCATGATTCATGATTCATGATTCATGATTCATGATTCAATTCATGATTCATGACTCGATTCATGATTCATGATTCAACTCATGATTCAATTCATGATTCATGATTCATGATTCAATTCATGATTCGATTCATGATTCATGATTTAATTCATGATTCATGATTTATGATTCAATTCATGATTCAATTCATGATTTATGATTTATAAATCAATTCATGATTCAATTAATGATTCCTGATTCATGATTTGATTCATGATTCAATTCATGATTCATAATTTGATTCATGATTCATGATTCATTCATGAATCATGATTCATGATTCATGATTTAATTCATAATTCATGATTCATGATTCAAATCATGATTCATGATTTGATTCATGATTCAATTCATAATTCATGATTCATAATTCAATGCGAGATTCATTTCATGATTCATGATTCAATTCATGATTCATGATTCATGATACAATTCATGATTCAATTCATGATTCATTTCATGATTCATGATTCAATTAATGATTCATTTCATGATTCATGATTCAATTCATGATTCATGATTCATGATTCAATTCATGATTCAATTCATGATTCATTTCATGATTCATGATTCAATTCATGCTTCATTTCATGATTCATGATTCATGATTTAATTCATGATTAATGATTCATGATTCAATTCATGATTCATGATTCAATTCATGATTGTTGATTCGATTTATGATTCATGATTCAAATTATGATTCGAGATTTATGATTCGATTCATGATTCATGATTCAATTCATGATTCATGATTCATGATTCGATTCATGATTCAATTCATGATTCATGATTCAATTCATAATTCATGATTAATGATTCATGATTCAATTCATAATTCATGATTTGATTTATGATTCATGATTCAATTCATGATTTATGATTCAATTCATGATTCAATTCATGATTCATGATTCAATTCATGATTCGAGATTCATGATTCGAATTATGATTCATGATTCAATTCATGATTCATGATTCGATTCATGATTCAATTCATTATTCATGATTCATGATTCATGATTCAATTCATGATTCATGATTCATGATTCGATTCATGATTCATGATTCATAATTCATTATTCGATTTATGATTCATGATTCATGATTTAATTCATGATTCATGATTCAATTCATAATTCATGATTCGATTCATGATTCATAATTCATGATTCGATTCATGATTCATGATTCATGATTCAATTCATGATTCACGATTCGATTCATGATTCAATTCATGATTCAATTCATTATTCAATTCATGATTCATGATTCAATTCATGATTCGAGATTCATGATTCAATTCATGATTCATGATTCAATTCATGATTCATGATTCAATTCATGATTCATGATTCATGATTCGATTCATGATTCATGATTCGATTCATGATTCATGATTCATAATTCATGATTCAATTCATGATTCATGTTTCATGATTCAATTCATGATTCATGATTCAATTCATGATTCATGATTCGATTCATGATTCATGATTCATGATTCATGATTCATGATTCGATTCATGATTCATGATTCATGATTCAATTCATGATTCATGATTTGATTCATGATTCATGATTCATGATTCATGATTCAATTCATGATTCATAATTCGATTCATGATTCATGATTCAATTCATGATTCATGATTCATGATTCAACTCATGATTCAATTCATGATTCATGATTCATGATTAATGATTCGATTTAAGATTCATGATTCAATTCATGATTCATGATTTATTGATCAATTCATGATTCAATTCATGATTCATGATTCAATTCATGATTCGAGATTCATGATTCGATTCATGATTGAATTCATGATTCATGATTCATGATTCGCTTCATGATTCAATTCATGATTAATGATTCATGATTCAATTCATGATTCATGATGCAATTCATGACTTATGATTCAAATCATGATTCATGATTCAATTCATTTTTCATGATTCGATTCATGATTCATGATTCAATTCATGATTCATGATTCATGATTCAATTCATGATTCATGATTCGATTCATGATTCATGATTCATGATTCGATTCATGATTCATGATTCGATTCATGATTCATGATTCGATTTATGATTCATGATTCAATTCATGATTCATGATTTATGATTCAATTCATGATTCAATTCATGATTCATGATTCAATTCATGATTCGAGATTCATGATTTGATTCATGATTCATGATTCATGATTCGATTCATGATTCATGATTCAAATTTTGATTCAAATTATGATTCAAATCATGATTCATGATTCAATTCATGATTTATGATTCAATTCATGATTCATGATTTAAATCATGATTCATAATTCGATTCATGATTAATGATTTATGATTCGTTTCATGATTCATTTCATGATTCGTGTTTCGATTTATAAATCATGATTCAATTCATGATTCATGATTCGATTCATTATTCATGATTCATGATTCATGATTCGATTCCTGATTCTTGATTCATTTCATGATTCATGATTCATGATTCAATTCATGATTCATGTTTCGATTCATGATTCATGATTCGATTCATGATTCAAGATTCATAATTCATGATTCAATTCATGATTCATGATTCGATTCATGATTCATGATTTAATTAATGATTTATGATTTATGATTCAATTTATGATTCAATTCATGATTCATGATTCATGATTCATGATTCAATTCATGATTCATGATTTATGATTCAACTCATGATTCAATTCATGATTCATGATTCATGATTCATGATTCGATTCATGATTCATGATTCGATTCATTATTCATCATTTATGATTCATGATTCGATTCATGATTCTTGATTCATTTCATGATTCATGATTCATGATTCAATTCATGATTCAAGTTTCGATTTATGATTCATGATTCGATTCATGATTCATAATTCATGATTCAATTCATGATTCATGATTCATGATTCATGATTCATTTCATGATTCATGATTCAATTCATGATTCATGATTCAATTCATGATTCATGATTCATGATTTATGATTCAATTCATGATTCATGATTCGATTCATGATTCATGATTCAATTCATGATTTATGATTTATGATTAAATTTATGATTCAATCCATGATTCATGATTCATGATTCATGATTCATGATTCAATTCATAATTCATGATTCGATTCATGATTCATGAATCAACTCATGATTCAATTCATGATTCATGATTCATGATTCATGATTCGATTCATGATTCATGATTCAATTCATGATTCATGATTTGATTCATGATTCATGATTCATGATTCAATTCATGATTCATGATTCGATTCATGATTCATGATTCAATTCATGATTCATGATTTATGATTCAATTCATGATTCAATTCATGATTTATGATTTATAAATCAATTCATGATTCAATTAATGATTCATGATTCATGATTCGATTCATGATTCAATTCATGATTCATGATTTGATTCATGATTCATGATTCAATTCATGAATCATGATTCATGATTTAATTCATGATTCATGATTCATGATTCAAATCATGATTCATGATTTGATTCATGATTCAATTCATAATTCATGATTCATAATTCAATTCGTGATTCATTTCATGATTCATGATTCAATTCATGATTCATGATTCATGATACAATTCATGATTCAATTCATGATTCATTTCATGATTCATGATTCAATTAATGATTCATTTCATGATTCATGATTCAATTCATGATTCATGATTCAATTCATGATTCAATTCATGATTCATTTCATGATTCATGATTCAATTCATGCTTCATTTCATGATTCATGATTCATGATTTAATTCATGATTAATGATTCATGATTCAATTCATGATTCATGATTCAATTCATGATTCATGATTCGATTTATGATTCATGATTCAATTCATGATTCGAGATTCATGATTTGATTCATGATTCATGATTCGATTCATGATTCATGATTCATGATTCATGATTCAAATTATGATTCAAATCATGATTCATGATTCAATTCATGATTTATGATTCAATTCATGATTCATGATTTAATTCATGATTCATAATTCGATTCATGATTCATGATTTATGATTTGTTTCATGATTCATTTCATGTTTCGTGTTTCGATTTATAAATCATGATTCAATTCATGATTCATGATTCGATTCATTATTCATGATTCATGATTCGATTCCTGATTCTTGATTCATTTCATGATTCATGATTCATGATTCAATTCATGATTCATGTTTCGATTCATGATTCATGATTCGATTCATGATTCATGATTCATAATTCATGATTCAATTCATGATTCATGATTCGATTCATGATTCATGATTTAATTCATGATTTATGATTTATGATTCAATTTATGATTCAATTCATGATTCATGATTCGATTCATGATTCATGATTCAATTCATGATTCATGATTTATGATTCAACTCATGATTCAATTCATGATTCATGATTCGATTCATGATTCATGATTCGATTCATTATTCATCATTCATGATTCATGATTCGATTCATGATTCTTGATTCATTTCATGATTCATGATTCATGATTCAATTCATGATTCAAGTTTCGATTCATGATTCATGATTCGATTCATGATTCATAATTCATGATTCAATTCATGATTCATGATTCATGATTCATGATTCATTTCATGATTCATGATTCAATTCATGATTCATGATTCAATTCATGATTTATGATTCATGATTTATGATTCAATTCATGATTCATGATTCGATTCATGATTCAATTCATGATTCGATTCATGATTCATGATTCATGATTCATGATTCAATTCATGATTCATGATTCGATTCATGATTCATGATTCAACTCATGATTCAATTCATGATTCATGATTCATGATTCAATTCATGATTCATGATTCGATTCATGATTCATGATTTATGATTCAATTCATGATTCAATTCATGATTTATGATTTATAAATCAATTCATGATTCAATTAATGATTCCTGATTCATGATTTGATTCATGATTCAATTCATGATTCATAATTTGATTCATGATTCATGATTCATTCATGAATCATGATTCATGATTCATGATTTAATTCATAATTCATGATTCATGATTCAAATCATGATTCATGATTTGATTCATGATTCAATTCATAATTCATGATTCATAATTCAATTCGAGATTCATTTCATGATTCATGATTCAATTCATGATTCATGATTCATGATACAATTCATGATTCAATTCATGATTCATTTCATGATTCATGATTCAATTAATGATTCATTTCATGATTCATGATTCAATTCATGATTCATGATTCATGATTCAATTCATGATTCAATTCATGATTCATTTCATGATTCATGATTCAATTCATGCTTCATTTCATGATTCATGATTCATGATTTAATTCATGATTCATGATTCATGATTCATGATTCATGATTCGATTCATGATTCATGATTCATGATTCAATTCATGATTCATGATTTGATTCATGATTCATGATTCATGATTCATGATTCAATTCATGATTCATAATTCGATTCATGATTCATGATTCAATTCATGATTCATGATTCATGATTCAACTCATGATTCAATTCATGATTCATGATTCATGATTAATGATTCGATTTAAGATTCATGATTCAATTCATGATTCATGATTTATTGATCAATTCATGATTCAATTCATGATTCATGATTCAATTCATGATTCGAGATTCATGATTCGATTCATGATTGAATTCATGATTCATGATTCATGATTCGCTTCATGATTCAATTCATGATTAATGATTCATGATTCAATTCATGATTCATGATGCAATTCATGACTTATGATTCAAATCATGATTCATGATTCAATTCATTTTTCATGATTCGATTCATGATTCATGATTCAATTCATGATTCATGATTCATGATTCAATTCATGATTCATGATTCGATTCATGATTCATGATTCATGATTCGATTCATGATTCATGATTCGATTCATGATTCATGATTCGATTTATGATTCATGATTCAATTCATGATTCATGATTTATGATTCAATTCATGATTCAATTCATGATTCATGATTCAATTCATGATTCGAGATTCATGATTTGATTCATGATTCATGATTCATGATTCGATTCATGATTCATGATTCAAATTTTGATTCAAATTATGATTCAAATCATGATTCATGATTCAATTCATGATTTATGATTCAATTCATGATTCATGATTTAAATCATGATTCATAATTCGATTCATGATTAATGATTTATGATTCGTTTCATGATTCATTTCATGATTCGTGTTTCGATTTATAAATCATGATTCAATTCATGATTCATGATTCGATTCATTATTCATGATTCATGATTCATGATTCGATTCCTGATTCTTGATTCATTTCATGATTCATGATTCATGATTCAATTCATGATTCATGTTTCGATTCATGATTCATGATTCGATTCATGATTCAAGATTCATAATTCATGATTCAATTCATGATTCATGATTCGATTCATGATTCATGATTTAATTAATGATTTATGATTTATGATTCAATTTATGATTCAATTCATGATTCATGATTCATGATTCATGATTCAATTCATGATTCATGATTTATGATTCAACTCATGATTCAATTCATGATTCATGATTCATGATTCATGATTCGATTCATGATTCATGATTCGATTCATTATTCATCATTTATGATTCATGATTCGATTCATGATTCTTGATTCATTTCATGATTCATGATTCATGATTCAATTCATGATTCAAGTTTCGATTTATGATTCATGATTCGATTCATGATTCATAATTCATGATTCAATTCATGATTCATGATTCATGATTCATGATTCATTTCATGATTCATGATTCAATTCATGATTCATGATTCAATTCATGATTCATGATTCATGATTTATGATTCAATTCATGATTCATGATTCGATTCATGATTCATGATTCAATTCATGATTTATGATTTATGATTAAATTTATGATTCAATCCATGATTCATGATTCATGATTCATGATTCATGATTCAATTCATAATTCATGATTCGATTCATGATTCATGAATCAACTCATGATTCAATTCATGATTCATGATTCATGATTCATGATTCGATTCATGATTCATGATTCAATTCATGATTCATGATTTGATTCATGATTCATGATTCATGATTCAATTCATGATTCATGATTCGATTCATGATTCATGATTCAATTCATGATTCATGATTTATGATTCAATTCATGATTCAATTCATGATTTATGATTTATAAATCAATTCATGATTCAATTAATGATTCATGATTCATGATTCGATTCATGATTCAATTCATGATTCATGATTTGATTCATGATTCATGATTCAATTCATGAATCATGATTCATGATTTAATTCATGATTCATGATTCATGATTCAAATCATGATTCATGATTTGATTCATGATTCAATTCATAATTCATGATTCATAATTCAATTCGTGATTCATTTCATGATTCATGATTCAATTCATGATTCATGATTCATGATACAATTCATGATTCAATTCATGATTCATTTCATGATTCATGATTCAATTAATGATTCATTTCATGATTCATGATTCAATTCATGATTCATGATTCAATTCATGATTCAATTCATGATTCATTTCATGATTCATGATTCAATTCATGCTTCATTTCATGATTCATGATTTAATTCATGATTAATGATTCATGATTCAATTCATGATTCATGATTCAATTCATGATTCATGATTCGATTTATGATTCATGATTCAATTCATGATTCGAGATTCATGATTTGATTCATGATTCATGATTCGATTCATGATTCATGATTCATGATTCATGATTCAAATTATGATTCAAATCATGATTCATGATTCAATTCATGATTTATGATTCAATTCATGATTCATGATTTAATTCATGATTCATAATTCGATTCATGATTCATGATTTATGATTTGTTTCATGATTCATTTCATGTTTCGTGTTTCGATTTATAAATCATGATTCAATTCATGATTCATGATTCGATTCATTATTCATGATTCATGATTCGATTCCTGATTCTTGATTCATTTCATGATTCATGATTCATGATTCAATTCATGATTCATGTTTCGATTCATGATTCATGATTCGATTCATGATTCATGATTCATAATTCATGATTCAATTCATGATTCATGATTCGATTCATGATTCATGATTTAATTCATGATTTATGATTTATGATTCAATTTATGATTCAATTCATGATTCATGATTCGATTCATGATTCATGATTCAATTCATGATTCATGATTTATGATTCAACTCATGATTCAATTCATGATTCATGATTCGATTCATGATTCATGATTCGATTCATTATTCATCATTCATGATTCATGATTCGATTCATGATTCTTGATTCATTTCATGATTCATGATTCATGATTCAATTCATGATTCAAGTTTCGATTCATGATTCATGATTCGATTCATGATTCATAATTCATGATTCAATTCATGATTCATGATTCATGATTCATGATTCATTTCATGATTCATGATTCAATTCATGATTCATGATTCAATTCATGATTTATGATTCATGATTTATGATTCAATTCATGATTCATGATTCGATTCATGATTCAATTCATGATTCGATTCATGATTCATGATTCATGATTCATGATTCAATTCATGATTCATGATTCGATTCATGATTCATGATTCAACTCATGATTCAATTCATGATTCATGATTCATGATTCAATTCATGATTCATGATTCGATTCATGATTCATGATTTATGATTCAATTCATGATTCAATTCATGATTTATGATTTATAAATCAATTCATGATTCAATTAATGATTCCTGATTCATGATTTGATTCATGATTCAATTCATGATTCATAATTTGATTCATGATTCATGATTCATTCATGAATCATGATTCATGATTCATGATTTAATTCATAATTCATGATTCATGATTCAAATCATGATTCATGATTTGATTCATGATTCAATTCATAATTCATGATTCATAATTCAATTCGAGATTCATTTCATGATTCATGATTCAATTCATGATTCATGATTCATGATACAATTCATGATTCAATTCATGATTCATTTCATGATTCATGATTCAATTAATGATTCATTTCATGATTCATGATTCAATTCATGATTCATGATTCATGATTCAATTCATGATTCAATTCATGATTCATTTCATGATTCATGATTCAATTCATGCTTCATTTCATGATTCATGATTCATGATTTAATTCATGATTAATGATTCATGATTCAATTCATGATTCATGATTCAATTCATGATTGTTGATTCGATTTATGATTCATGATTCAAATTATGATTCGAGATTTATGATTCGATTCATGATTCATGATTCAATTCATGATTCATGATTCATGATTCGATTCATGATTCAATTCATGATTCATGATTCAATTCATAATTCATGATTAATGATTCATGATTCAATTCATAATTCATGATTTGATTTATGATTCATGATTCAATTCATGATTCATGATTTATGATTCAATTCATGATTCAATTCATGATTCATGATTCAATTCATGATTCGAGATTCATGATTCGAATTATGATTCATGATTCAATTCATGATTCATGATTCGATTCATGATTCAATTCATTATTCATGATTCATGATTCATGATTCAATTCATGATTCATGATTCGATTCATGATTCATGATTCAATTCATGATTCATGATTTATGATTCAATTCATGATTCAATTCATGATTTATGATTTATAAATCAATTCATGATTCGATTCATGATTCATGATTCATGATTCAATTCATGATTCATGATTCGATTCATGATTCAATTCATGATTCAATTCATTATTCAATTCATGATTCATGATTCAATTCATGATTCGAGATTCATGATTCAATTCATGATTCATGATTCAATTCATGATTCATGATTCAATTCATGATTCATGATTCATGATTCGATTCATGATTCATGATTCGATTCATTATTCATGATTCATAATTCATGATTCAATTCATGATTCATGTTTCATGATTCAATTCATGATTCATGATTCAATTCATGATTCATGATTCGATTCATGATTCATGATTCATGATTCATGATTCATGATTCAATTCATGATTCATAATTCGATTCATGATTCATGATTCAATTCATGATTCATGATTCATGATTCAATTCATGATTCATGATTCATGATTAATGATTCGATTTAAGATTCATGATTCAATTCATGATTCATGATTTATTGATCAATTCATGATTCAATTCATGATTCATGATTCAATTCATGATTCGAGATTCATGATTCGATTCATGATTCAATTCATGATTCATGATTCATGATTCGCTTCATGATTCAATTCATGATTAATGATTCATGATTCAATTCATGATTCATGATGCAATTCATGACTTATGATTCAAATCATGATTCATGATTCAATTCATTTTTCATGATTCGATTCATGATTCATGATTCAATTCATGATTCATGATTCATGATTCAATTCATGATTCATGATTCGATTCATGATTCATGATTCATGATTCGATTCATGATTCATGATTCGATTCATGATTCATGATTCGATTTATGATTCATGATTCAATTCATGATTCATGATTTATGATTCAATTCATGATTCAATTCATGATTCATGATTCAATTCATGATTCGAGATTCATGATTTGATTCATGATTCATGATTCATGATTCGATTCATGATTCATGATTCATGATTCAAATTTTGATTCAAATTATGATTCAAATCATGATTCATGATTCAATTCATGATTTATGATTCAATTCATGATTCATGATTTAATTCATGATTCATAATTCGATTCATGATTAATGATTTATGATTCGTTTCATGATTCATTTCATGATTCGTGTTTCGATTTATAAATCATGATTCAATTCATGATTCATGATTCGATTCATTATTCATGATTCATGATTCATGATTCGATTCCTGATTCTTGATTCATTTCATGATTCATGATTCATGATTCAATTCATGATTCATGTTTCGATTCATGATTCATGATTCGATTCATGATTCAAGATTCATAATTCATGATTCAATTCATGATTCATGATTCGATTCATGATTCATGATTTAATTAATGATTTATGATTTATGATTCAATTTATGATTCAATTCATGATTCATGATTCATGATTCATGATTCAATTCATGATTCATGATTTATGATTCAACTCATGATTCAATTCATGATTCATGATTCATGATTCATGATTCGATTCATGATTCATGATTCGATTCATTATTCATCATTTATGATTCATGATTCGATTCATGATTCTTGATTCATTTCATGATTCATGATTCATGATTCAATTCATGATTCAAGTTTCGATTTATGATTCATGATTCGATTCATGATTCATAATTCATGATTCAATTCATGATTCATGATTCATGATTCATGATTCATTTCATGATTCATGATTCAATTCATGATTCATGATTCAATTCATGATTCATGATTCATGATTTATGATTCAATTCATGATTCATGATTCGATTCATGATTCATGATTCAATTCATGATTTATGATTTATGATTAAATTTATGATTCAATCCATGATTCATGATTCATGATTCATGATTCATGATTCGATTCATGATTCATGATTCATGATTCATGATTCAATTCATAATTCATGATTCGATTCATGATTCATGAATCAACTCATGATTCAATTCATGATTCATGATTCATGATTCATGATTCGATTCATGATTCATGATTCAATTCATGATTCATGATTTGATTCATGATTCATGATTCATGATTCAATTCATGATTCATGATTCGATTCATGATTCATGATTCAATTCATGATTCATGATTTATGATTCAATTCATGATTCAATTCATGATTTATGATTTATAAATCAATTCATGATTCAATTAATGATTCATGATTTATGATTCGATTCATGATTCAATTCATGATTCATGATTTGATTCATGATTCATGATTCAATTCATGAATCATGATTCATGATTCATGATTTAATTCATGATTCATGATTCATGATTCAAATCATGATTCATGATTTGATTCATGATTCAATTCATAATTCATGATTCATAATTCAATTCGTGATTCATTTCATGATTCATGATTCAATTCATGATTCATGATTCATGATACAATTCATGATTCAATTCATGATTCATTTCATGATTCATGATTCAATTAATGATTCATTTCATGATTCATGATTCAATTCATGATTCATGATTCAATTCATGATTCAATTCATGATTCATTTCATGATTCATGATTCAATTCATGCTTCATTTCATGATTCATGATTCATGATTTAATTCATGATTAATGATTCATGATTCAATTCATGATTCATGATTCAATTCATGATTCATGATTCGATTTATGATTCATGATTCAATTCATGATTCGAGATTCATGATTTGATTCATGATTCATGATTCGATTCATGATTCATGATTCATGATTCATGATTCAAATTATGATTCAAATCATGATTCATGATTCAATTCATGATTTATGATTCAATTCATGATTCATGATTTAATTCATGATTCATAATTCGATTCATGATTAATGATTTATGATTCGTTTCATGATTCATTTCATGATTCGTGTTTCGATTTATAAATCATGATTCAATTCATGATTCATGATTCGATTCATTATTCATGATTCATGATTCATGATTCGATTCCTGATTCTTGATTCATTTCATGATTCATGATTCATGATTCAATTCATGATTCATGTTTCGATTCATGATTCATGATTCGATTCATGATTCATGATTCATAATTCATGATTCAATTCATGATTCATGATTCGATTCATGATTCATGATTTAATTCATGATTTATGATTTATGATTCAATTTATGATTCAATTCATGATTCATGATTCATGATTCATGATTCAATTCATGATTCATGATTTATGATTCAACTCATGATTCAATTCATGATTCATGATTCATGATTCATGATTCGATTCATGATTCATGATTCGATTCATTATTCATCATTCATGATTCATGATTCGATTCATGATTCTTGATTCATTTCATGATTCATGATTCATGATTCAATTCATGATTCAAGTTTCGATTCATGATTCATGATTCGATTCATGATTCATAATTCATGATTCAATTCATGATTCATGATTCATGATTCATTTCATGATTCATGATTCAATTCATGATTCATGATTCAATTCATGATTCATGATTCATGATTTATGATTCAATTCATGATTCATGATTCGATTCATGATTCATGATTCAATTCATGATTTATGATTTATGATTAAATTTATGATTCAATCCATGATTCATGATTCATGATTCATGATTCGATTCATGATTCATGATTCATGATTCATGATTCAATTCATGATTCATGATTCGATTCATGATTCATGATTCAACTCATGATTCAATTCATGATTCATGATTCATGATTCATGATTTGATTCATGATTCATGATTCAATTCATGATTCATGATTTGATTCATGATTCATGATTCATGATTCAATTCATGATTCATGATTCGATTCATGATTCATGATTCAATTCATGATTCATGATTTATGATTCAATTCATGATTCATGATTTGATTCATGATTCATGATTCATGATTCAATTCATGATTCATGATTCGATTCATGATTCATGATTCAATTCATGATTCATGATTTATGATTCAATTCATGATTCAATTCATGATTTATGATTTATAAATCAATTCATGATTCAATTAATGATTCATGATTCATGATTCAATTCATGATTCATGATTCGATTCATGATTCATGATTCAATTCATGATTCATGATTTATGATTCAATTCATGATTCAATTCATGATTTATGATTTATAAATCAATTCATGATTCAATTAATGATTCATGATTCATGATTCGTTTCATGATTCAATTCATGATTCATGATTTGATTCATGATTCATGATTCAAATCATGAATCATGATTCATGATTCATGATTTAATTCATGATTCATGATTCATGATTCAAATCATGATTCATGATTTGATTCATGATTCAATTCATAATTCATGATTCATAATTCAATTCGTAATTCATTTCATGATTCATGATTCAATTCATGATTCATGATTCATGATACAATTCATGATTCAATTCATGATTCATTTCATGATTCATGATTCAATTAATGATTCATTTCATGATTCATGATTCAATTCATGATTCATGATTCATGATTCATGATTCAATTCATGATTCATGATTCAATTCATGCTTCATTTCATGATTCATGATTCATGATTTAATTCATGATTCAATTCATGATTCATGATTCAATTCATGATTCATGATTCGATTTATGATTCATGATTCAATTCATGATTCGAGATTCATGATTTGATTCATGATTCATGATTCATGATTCGATTCATGATTCATGATTCATGATTCAAATTATGATTCAAATCATGATTCATGATTCAATTCATGATTTATGATTCAATTCATGATTCATGATTTAATTCATGATTCATAATTCGATTCATGATTAATGATTTATGATTCGTTTCATGATTCATTTCATGATTCGTGTTTCGATTTAAAAATCATGATTCAATTCATGATTCATGATTCGATTCATTATTCATGATTCATGATTCATGGTTCGATTCCTGATTCTTGATTCATTTCATGATTCATGATTCATGATTCAATTCATGATTCATGTTTCGATTCATGATTCATGATTCGATTCATGATTCATGATTCATAATTCATGATTCAATTCATGATTCATGATTCGATTCATGATTCATGATTTAATTCATGATTTATGATTTATGATTCAATTTATGATTCAATTCATGATTCATGATTCGATTCATGATTCATGATTCAATTCATGATTCATGATTTATGATTCAACTCATGATTCAATTCATGATTCATGATTCATGATTCATGATTCGATTCATGATTCGATTCATTATTCATCATTCATGATTCATGATTCGATTCATGATTCTTGATTCATTTCATGATTCATGATTCAATTCATGATTCAAGTTTCGATTCATGATTCATGATTCGATTCATGATTCATAATTCATGATTCAATTCATGATTCATGATTCATGATTCATGATTCATTTCATGATTCATGATTCATGATTTATGATTCAATTCATGATTCATGATTCAATTCATGATTCATGATTCAATTCATGATTCATGATTCATGATTTATGATTCAATTCATGATTCATGATTCGATTCATGATTCATGATTCAATTCATGATTTATGATTTATGATTAAATTTATGATTCAATCCATGATTCATGATTCATGATTCATGATTCATGATTCATGATTCGATTCATGATTCATGATTCATGATTCATGATTCAATTCATGATTCATGATTCGATTCATGATTCATGATTCAACTCATGATTCAATTCATGATTCATGATTCATGATTCATGATTCGATTCATGATTCATGATTCAATTCATGATTCATGATTTGATTCATGATTCATGATTCATGATTCAATTCATGATTCATGATTCGATTCATGATTCATGATTCAATTCATGATTCATGATTTATGATTCAATTCATGATTCAATTCATGATTTATGATTTATAAATCAATTCATGATTCAATTAATGATTCCTGATTCATGATTTGATTCATGATTCAATTCATGATTCATGATTTGATTCATGATTCATGATTCAATTCATGAATCATGATTCATGATTCATGATTTAATTCATAATTCATGATTCATGATTCAAATCATGATTCATGATTTGATTCATGATTCAATTCATAATTCATGATTTATAATTCAATTCGAGATTCATTTCATGATTCATGATTCAATTCATGATTCATGATTCATGATACAATTCATGATTCAATTCATGATTCATTTCATGATTCATGATTCAATTAATGATTCATTTCATGATTCATGATTCAATTCATGATTCATGATTCATGATTTAATTCATGATTCAATTCATGATTCATTTCATGATTCATGATTCAATTCATGCTTCATTTCATGATTCATGATTCATGATTCAATTCATGATTCATGATTCATGATACAATTCATGATTCAATTCATGATTCATTTCATGATTCATGATTCAATTAATGCTTCATTTCATGATTCATGATTCAATTCATGATTCATGATTCATGATTTAATTCATGATTCAATTCATGATTCATTTCATGATTCATGATTCAATTCATGCTTCATTTCATGATTCATGATTCATGATTTAATTCATGATTAATGATTCATGATTCAATTCATGATTCATGATTCAATTCATGATTCATGATTCGATTTATGATTCATGATTCAATTCATGATTCGAGATTTATGATTCGATTCATGATTCATGATTCAATTCATGATTCATGATTCATGATTCGATTCATGATTCAATTCATGATTCATGATTCATGATTTAATTCATGATTAATGATTCATGATTCAATTCATGATTCATGATGCAATTCATGATTCATGATTCTATTCATGATTCATGATTCGATTCATGATTCATGATTCAATTCATGATTCATGATATATGATTCAACTCATGATTCAATTCATGATTCATGATTCATGATTCATGATTCGATTCATGATTCATGATTCAATTCATGATTCATGATTTGATTCATGATTCATGATTGGATTCATGATTGATGATTCAATTCAAGATTAATGATTTGATTCATGATTCATGATTCAATTCATGATTCATGATTTATGATTCAATTCATGATTCATTTCATGATTCATGATTCAATTCATGATTCATGATTCAATCCATGATTCCATTCATGATTCATTTCATGATTCATGATTCAATTCATGATTCATTTCATGATTCATGATTCGATTCATGATTCATGATTCATGATTCACGATTCAATTCATGATTCATGATTCATGATTCGATTCATGATTCATGATTCATAATTCATTATTTGATTTATGATTCATGATTCATGATTTAATTCATGATTCATGATTCAATTCATGATTCATGATTCGATTCATGATTCATAATTCATGATTCCATTCATGATTCATTTCATGATTCATGATTCATGATTCACGATTCAATTCATGATTCATGATTCATGATTCGATTCATGATTCATGATTCATAATTCATTATTCGATTTATGATTCATGATTCATGATTTAATTCATGATTCATGAGTCAATTCATGATTCATGATTCGATTCATGATTCATGATTTAATTCATGATTTATGATTTATGATTCAATTTATGATTCAATTCATGATTCATGATTCATGATTCATGATTCAATTCATGATTCATGATTTATGATTCAACTCATGATTCAATTCATGATTCATGATTCATGATTCATGATTCGATTCATGATTCATGATTCGATTCATTATTCATCATTCATGATTCATGATTCGATTCATGATTCTTGATTCATTATATGATTCATGATTCATGATTCAATTCATGATTCAAGTTTCGATTCATGATTCATGATTCGATTCATGATTCATAATTCATGATTCAATTCATGATTCATGATTCATGATTCATTTCATGATTCATGATTCAATTCATGATTCATGATTCATGATTTATGATTCAATTCATGATTCATGATTCGATTCATGATTCATGATTCAATTCATGATTTATGATTTATGATTAAATTTATGATTCAATCCATGATTCATGATTCATGATTCATGATTCGATTCATGATTCATGATTCATGATTCATGATTCGATTCATGATTCATGATTCAATTCATGATTCATGATTTGATTCATGATTCATGATTCATGATTCATGATTCATGATTCAATTCATGATTCATGATTCGATTCATGATTCATGATTCAATTCATGATTCATGATTTATGATTCAATTCATGATTCATGATTTGATTCATGATTCATGATTCATGATTTAATTCATGATTCATGATTCGATTCATGATTCATGATTCAATTCATGATTCATGATTTATGATTCAATTCATGATTCAATTCATGATTTATGATTTATAAATCAATTCATGATTCAATTAATGATTCATGATTCATGATTCGATTCATGATTCAATTCATGATTCATGATTTGATTCATGATTCATGATTCAAATCATGAATCATGATTCATGATTTAATTCATGATTCATGATTCATGATTCAAATCATGATTCATGATTTGATTCATGATTCAATTCATAATTCATGATTCATAATTCAATTCGTGATTCATTTCATGATTCATGATTCAATTCATGATTCATGATTCATGATACAATTCATGATTCAATTAATGATTCATTTCATGATTCATGATTCAATTCATGATTCATGATTCATGATTCATGATTCAATTCATGATTCATTTCATGATTCATGATTCAATTCATGCTTCATTTCATGATTCATGATTCATGATTTAATTCATGATTAATGATTCATGATTCAATTCATGATTCATGATTTAATTCATGATTCATGATTCGATTCATGATTCAATTCATGATTCGAGATTCATGATTTGATTCATGATTCAAATTATGATTCAAATCATGATTCATGATTCAATTCATGATTTATGATTCAATTCATGATTCGATTCATGATTCATGATTCAATTCATGATTCATGATTTGATTTAGGATTCAGGATTCAATTCATGATTCATTTCATGATTCATGATTCAATTCATGATTCATGATTCAATCCATGATTCCATTCATGATTCATTTCATGATTCATGATTCAATTCATGATTCATTTCATGATTCATGATTCGATTCATGATTCATGATTCATGATTCACGATTCAATTCATGATTCATGATTCATGATTCGATTCATGATTCATGATTCATAATTCATTATTCGATTTATGATTCATGATTCATGATTTAATTCATGATTCATGAGTCAATTCATGATTCATGATTCAATTCATGATTCATGATTCAATCCATGATTCCATTCATGATTCATTTCATGATTCATGATTCAATTCATGATTCATTTCATGATTCATGATTCGATTCATGATTAATGATTCATGATTCACGATTCAATTCATGATTCATGATTCATGATTCATAATTCATTATTTGATTTATGATTCATGATTCATGATTTAATTCATGATTCATGATTCAATTCATGATTCATGATTCGATTCATGATTCATAATTCATGATTCCATTCATGATTCATTTCATGATTCATGATTCATGATTCACGATTCAATTCATGATTCATGATTCATGATTCGATTCATGATTCATGATTCATAATTCATTATTCGATTTATGATTCATGATTCATGATTTAATTCATGATTCATGAGTCAATTCATGATTCATGATTCGATTCATGATTCATGATTTAATTCATGATTTATGATTTATGATTCAATTTATGATTCATGATTCATGATTTAATTCATGATTCATGATTCAATTCATGATTCATGATTCGATTCATGATTCATAATTCATGATTCCATTCATGATTCATTTCATGATTCATGATTCATGATTCACGATTCAATTCATGATTCATGATTCATGATTCGATTCATGATTCATGATTCATAATTCATTATTCGATTTATGATTCATGATTCATGATTTAATTCATGATTCATGAGTCAATTCATGATTCATGATTCGATTCATGATTCATGATTTAATTCATGATTTATGATTTATGATTCAATTTATGATTCAATTCATGATTCATGATTCAATTCATGATTCATGATTTATGATTCAACTCATGATTCAATTCATGATTCATGATTCATGATTCATGATTCGATTCATGATTCATGATTCGATTCATTATTCATCATTCATGATTCATGATTCGATTCATGATTCTTGATTCATTTCATGATTCATGATTCATGATTCAATTCATGATTCAAGTTTCGATTCATGATTCATGATTCGATTCATGATTCATAATTCATGATTCAATTCATGATTCATGATTCATGATTCATGATTCATTTCATGATTCATGATTCAATTCATGATTCATGATTCAATTCATGATTCATGATTCATGATTTATGATTCAATTCATGATTCATGATTCGATTCATGATTCATGATTCAATTCATGATTTATGATTTATGATTAAATTTATCATTCAATCCATGATTCATGATTCATGATTCATGATTCGATTCATGATTCATGATTCATGATTCATGATTCGATTCATGATTCATGATTCAATTCATGATTCATGATTTGATTCATGATTCATGATTCATGATTCAATTCATGATTCATGATTCGATTCATGATTCATGATTCAATTCATGATTCATGATTTATGATTCAATTCATGATTCATGATTTGATTCATGATTCATGATTCATGATTCAATTCATGATTCATGATTCGATTCATGATTCATGATTCAATTCATGATTCATGATTTATGATTCAATTCATGATTCAATTCATGATTTATGATTTATAAATCAATTCATGATTCAATTAATGATTCATGATTCATGATTCGATTCATGATTCAATTCATGATTCATGATTTGATTCATGATTCATGATTCAAATCATGAATCATGATTCATGATTTAATTCATGATTCATGATTCATGATTCAAATCATGATTCATGATTTGATTCATGATTCAATTCATAATTCATGATTCATAATTCAATTCGTGATTCATTTCATGATTCATGATTCAATTCATGATTCATGATTCATGATACAATTCATGATTCAATTCATGATTCATTTCATGATTCATGATTCAATTAATGATTCATTTCATGATTCATGATTCAATTCATGATTCATGATTCATGATTCATGATTCAATTCATGATTCATTTCATGATTCATGATTCAATTCATGCTTCATTTCATGATTCATGATTCATGATTTAATTCATGATTAATGATTCATGATTCAATTCATGATTCATGATTCAATTCATGATTCATGATTCGATTTATGATTCATTATTCAATTCATGATTCGAGATTCATGATTTGATTCATGATTCATGATTCGATTCATGATTCATGATTCATGATTCAAATTATGATTCAAATCATGATTCATGATTCAATTCATGATTTATGATTCAATTCATGATTCATGATTTAATTCATGATTCATAATTCGATTCATGATTAATGATTTATGATTCGTTTCATGATTCATTTCATGATTCGTGTTTCGATTTATAAATCATGATTCAATTCATGATTCATGATTCGATTCATTATTCATGATTCATGATTCATGGTTCGATTCCTGATTCTTGATTCATTTCATGATTCATGATTCATGATTCAATTCATGATTCATGTTTCGATTCATGATTCATGATTTGATTCATGATTCATGATTCATAATTCATGATTCAATTCATGATTCATGATTCGATTCATGATTCATGATTTAATTCATGATTTATGATTTATGATTCAACTCATGATTCAATTCATGATTCATGATTCATGATTCATGATTCGATTCATGATTCATGATTCGATTCATTATTCATCATTCATGATTCATGATTCAATTCATGATTCTTGATTCATTTCATGATTCATGATTCATGATTCAATTCATGATTCAAGTTTCGATTCATGATTCATGATTCGATTCATGATTCATAATTCATGATTCAATTCATGATTCATGATTCATGATTCATTTCATGATTCATGATTCAATTCATGATTCATGATTCAATTCATGATTCATGATTCATGATTTATGATTCAATTCATGATTCATGATTCGATTCATGATTCATGATTCAATTCATGATTTATGATTTATGATTAAATTTATGATTCAATCCATGATTCATGATTCATGATTCATGATTCATGATTCGATTCATGATTCATGATTCATGATTCATGATTCAATTCATGATTCATGATTCGATTCATGATTCATGATTCAACTCATGATTCAATTCATGATTCATGATTCATGATTCATGATTCGATTCATGATTCATGATTCAATTCATGATTCATGATTTGATTCATGATTCATGATTCATGATTCAATTCATGATTCATGATTCGATTCATGATTCATGATTCAATTCATGATTCATGATTTATGATTTAATTCATGATTCAATTCATGATTTATGATTTATAAATCAATTCATGATTCAATTAATGATTCCTGATTCATGATTTGATTCATGATTCAATTCATGATTCATGATTTGATTCATGATTCAATTCATGAATCATGATTCATGATTCATGATTTAATTCATAATTCATGATTCAAATCATGATTCATGATTTGATTCATGATTCAATTCATAATTCATGATTCATAATTCAATTCGAGATTCATTTCATGATTCATGATTCAATTCATGATTCATGATTCATGATACAATTCATGATTCAATTCATGATTCATTTCATGATTCATGATTCAATTAATGATTCATTTCATGATTCATGATTCAATTCATGATTCATGATTCATGATTCAATTCATGATTCAATTCATGATTCATTTCATGATTCATGATTCAATTCATGCTTCATTTCATGATTCATGATTCATGATTTAATTCATGATTAATGATTCATGATTCAATTCATGATTCATGATTCAATTCATGATTCATGATTCGATTTATGATTCATGATTCAATTCATGATTCGAGATTTATGATTCGATTCATGATTCATGATTCAATTCATGATTCATGATTCATGATTCGATTCATGATTCAATTCATGATTCATGATTCATGTATTAATTCATGATTAATGATTCATGATTCAATTCATGATTCATGATTCAATTCATGATTCATGATTCATGTATTAATTCATGATTAATGATTCATGATTCTATTCATGATTCATGATTCGATTCATGATTCATGATTCAATTCATGATTCATGATATATGATTCAACTCATGATTCAATTCATGATTCATGATTCATGATTCGATTTATGATTCATGATTCAATTCATGATTCGAGATTCATGATTTGATTCATGATTCATGATTCATGATTCGATTCATGATTCATGATTCATGATTCAAATTATGATTCAAATCATGATTCATGATTCAATTCATGATTTATGATTCAATTCATGATTCATGATTTAATTCATGATTCATAATTCGATTCATGATTAATGATTTATGATTCGTTTCATGATTCATTTCATGATTCGTGTTTCGATTTATAAATCAAGATTCAATTCATGATTCATGATTCGATTCATTATTCATGATTCATGATTCATGGTTCGATTCCTGATTCTTGATTCATTTCATGATTCATGATTCATGATTCAATTCATGATTCATGTTTCGATTCATGATTCATGATTCGATTCATGATTCATGATTCATAATTCATGATTCAATTCATGATTCATGATTCGATTCATGATTCATGATTTAATTCATGATTTATGATTTATGATTCAATTTATGATTCAATTCATGATTCATGATTCGATTCATGATTCATGATTCAATTCATGATTCATGATTTATGATTCAACTCATGATTCAATTCATGATTCATGATTCATGATTCGATTCATGATTCATGATTCGATTCATGATTCATCATTCATGATTCATGATTCGATTCATGATTCTTGATTCATTTCATGATTCATGATTCATAATTCAATTCATGATTCAAGTTTCGATTCATGATTCATGATTCGATTCATGATTCATAATTCATGATTCAATTCATGATTCATGATTCATGATTCATTTCATGATTCATGATTCAATTCATGCTTCATTTCATGATTCATGATTCATGATTTAATTCATGATTAATGATTCATGATTCAATTCATGATTCATGATTCAATTCATGATTCATGATTCGATTTATGATTCATGATTCAATTCATGATTCGAGATTTATGATTCGATTCATGATTCATGATTCAATTCATGATTCATGATTCATGATTCGATTCATGATTCAATTCATGATTCATGATTCATGATTTAATTCATGATTAATGATTCATGATTCAATTCATGATTCATGATGCAATTCATGATTCATGATTCTATTCATGATTCATGATTCGATTCATGATTCATGATTCAATTCATGATTCATGATATATGATTCAACTCATGATTCAATTCATGATTCATGATTCATGATTCATGATTCGATTCATGATTCAATTCATGATTCATGATTTGATTCATGATTCATGATTCATGATTGGATTCATGATTGATGATTCAATTCATGATTAATGATTTGATTCATGATTCATGATTCAATTCATGATTCATGATTTATGATTCAATTCATGATTCAATTCATGATTCATGATTTATGATTCAATTCATGATTCGATTCATGATTCATGATTCAATTCATGATTCATGATTTGATTTATGATTCAGGATTCAATTCATGATTCATTTCATGATTCATGATTCAATTCATGATTCATGATTCCATTCATGATTCCATTCATGATTCATTTCATGATTCATGATTCAATTCATGATTCATTTCATGATTCATGATTCATGATTCGATTCATGATTCATGATTCATGATTCACGATTCAATTCATGATTCATGATTCATGATTCGATTCATGATTCATGATTCATAATTCATTATTCGATTTATGATTCATGATTCATGATTTAATTCATGATTCATGATTCAATTCATGATTCATGATTCGATTCATGATTCATAATTCATGATTCCATTCATGATTCATTTCATGATTCATGATTCACAATTCAATTCATGATTCATGATTCATGATTCGATTCATGATTCATGATTCATAATTCATTATTCGATTTATGATTCATGATTCATGATTTAATTCATGATTCATGATTTATGATTCAACTCATGATTCAATTCATGATTCATGATTCATGATTCATTTCATGATTCATGATTCATGATTCAATTCATGATTCAAGTTTCGATTCATGATTCATGATTCGATTCATGATTCATAATTCATGATTCAATTCATGATTCATGATTCATGATTCATTTCATGATTCATGATTCAATTCATGATTCATGATTCAATTCATGATTCATGATTCATGATTTTTGATTCAATTCATGATTCATGATTCGATTCATGATTCATGATTCAATTCATGATTTATGATTTATGATTAAATTTATGATTCAATCCATGATTCATGATTCGATTCATGATTCATGATTCATGATTCATGATTCAATTCATGATTCATGATTCGATTCATGATTCATGATTCAACTCATGATTCAATTCATGATTCATGATTCATGATTCGATTCATGATTCATGATTCAATTCATGATTCATGATTTGATTCATGATTCATGATTCATGATTCAATTCATGATTCATGATTCGATTCATGATTCATGATTCAATTCATGATTCATGATTTATGATTCAATTCATGATTCAATTCATGATTTATGATTTATAAATCAATTCATGATTCAATTAATGATTCATGATTCATGATTCGATTCATGATTCAATTCATGATTCATGATTTGATTCATGATTCATGATTCAATTCATGAATCATGATTCATGATTTAATTCATGATTCATGATTCATGATTCAAATCATGATTCATGATTTGATTCATGATTCAATTCATAATTCATGATTCATAATTCAATTCGTGATTCATTTCATGATTCATGATTCAATTCATGATTCATGATTCATGATACAATTCATGATTCAATTCATGATTCATTTCATGATTCATAATTCAATTAATGATTCATTTCATGATTCATGATTCAATTCATGATTCATGATTCATGATTCAATTCATGATTCAATTCATGATTCATTTCATGATTCATGATTCAATTCATGCTTCATTTCATGATTCATGATTCATGATTTAATTCATGATTAATGATTCATGATTCAATTCATGATTCATGATTCAATTCATGATTCATGATTCGATTTATGATTCATGATTCAATTCATGATTCGAGATTCATGATTTGATTCATGATTCATGATTCGATTCATGATTCATGATTCATGATTCAAATTATGATTCAAATCATGATTCATGATTCAATTCATGATTTATGATTCAATTCATGATTCATGATTTAATTCATGATTCATAATTCGATTCATGATTAATGATTTATGATTCGTTTCATGATTCATTTCATGATTCGTGTTTCGATTTATAAATCATGATTCAATTCATGATTCATGATTCGATTCATTATTCATGATTCATGATTCATGATTCATGATTCGATTCCTGATTCTTGATTCATTTCATGATTCATGATTCATGATTCAATTCATGATTCATGTTTCGATTCATGATTCATGATTCGATTCATGATTCATGATTCATAATTCATGATTCAATTCATGATTCATGATTCGATTCATGATTCATGATTTAATTCATGATTTATGATTTATGATTCAATTTATGATTCAATTCATGATTCATGATTCATGATTCAATTCATGATTCATGATTTATGATTCAACTCATGATTCAATTCATGATTCATGATTCATGATTCATGATTCGATTCATGATTCATGATTTGATTCATTATTCATCATTTATGATTCATG
The DNA here is from genome assembly GCA_036250195.1 of Mixophyes australis. NCBI lineage: Eukaryota > Metazoa > Chordata > Amphibia > Anura > Limnodynastidae > Mixophyes > Mixophyes australis. The sequence continues at coordinate 2,674,372 of JAVHZZ010000014.1, forward strand.
ATTCGATTCATGATTCTTGATTCATTTCATGATTCATGATTCATGATTCAATTCATGATTCAAGTTTCGATTCATGATTCATGATTCGATTCATGATTCATAATTCATGATTCAATTCATGATTCATGATTCATGATTCATTTCATGATTCATGATTCAATTCATGATTCATGATTCAATTCATGATTCATGATTCATGATTTATGATTCAATTCATGATTCATGTTTCGATTCATGATTCATGATTCAATTCATGATTTATGATTTAGGATTAAATTTATGATTCAATCCATGATTCATGATTCATGATTCATGATTCATGATTCGATTCATGATTCATGATTCATGATTCATGATTCAATTCATGATTCATGATTCGATTCATGATTCATGATTCAACTCATGATTCAATTCATGATTCATGATTCATGATTCATGATTCGATTCATGATTCATGATTCAATTCATGATTCATGATTTGATTCATGATTCATGATTCATGATTCAATTCATGATTCATGATTCGATTCATGATTCATGATTCAATTCATGATTCATGATTCATGATTCATGATTCAATTCATGATTCATTTCATGATTCATGATTCAATTCATGCTTCATTTCATGATTCATGATTCATGATTTAATTCATGATTAATGATTCATGATTCAATTCATGATTCATGATTCAATTCATGATTCATGATTCGATTTATGATTCATGATTCAATTCATGATTCGAGATTCATGATTTGATTCATGATTCATGATTCATGATTCGATTCATGATTCATGATTCAAATTATGATTCAAATCATGATTCATGATTCAATTCATGATTTATGATTCAATTAATGATTCATGATTTAATTCATGATTCATAATTCGATTCATGATTAATGATTTATGATTCGTTTCATGATTCATTTCATGATTCGTGTTTCGATTTAAAAATCATGATTCAATTCATGATTCATGATTCGATTCATTATTCATGATTCATGATTCATGGTTCGATTCCTGATTCTTGATTCATTTCATGATTCATGATTCATGATTCAATTCATGATTCATGTTTCGATTCATGATTCATGATTCGATTCATGATTCATGATTCATAATTCATGATTCAATTCATGATTCATGATTCGATTCATGATTCATGATTTAATTCATGATTTATGATTTATGATTCAATTTATGATTCAATTCATGATTCATGATTCGATTCATGATTCATGATTCAATTCGTGATTCATGATTTATGATTCAACTCATGATTCAATTCATGATTCATGATTCATGATTCATGATTCGATTCATGATTCATGATTCGATTCATTATTCATCATTCATGATTCATGATTCGATTCATGATTCTTGATTCATTTCATGATTCATGATTCATGATTCAATTCATGATTCAAGTTTCGATTCATGATTCATGATTCGATTCATGATTCATAATTCATGATTCAATTCATGATTCATGATTCATGATTCATTTCATGATTCATGATTCATGATTCATGATTCATGATTCATGATTCAATTCATGATTCATGATTCATGATTTATGATTCAATTCATGATTCATGATTCGATTCATGATTCATGATTCAATTCATGATTTATGATTTATGATTAAATTTATGATTCAATCCATGATTCATGATTCATGATTCATGATTCGATTCATGATTCATGATTCATGATTCATGATTCAATTCATGATTCATGATTCGATTCATGATTCATGATTCAACTCATGATTCAATTCATGATTCATGATTCATGATTCATGATTCGATTCATGATTCATGATTCAATTCATGATTCATGATTTGATTCATGATTCATGATTCATGATTCAATTCATGATTCATGATTCGATTCATGATTCAATTCATGATTCATGATTTATGATTCAATTCATGATTCAATTCATGATTTATGATATATAAATCAATTCATGATTCAATTAATGATTCCTGATTCATGATTTGATTCATGATTCAATTCATGATTCATGATTTGATTCATGATTCATGATTCAATTCATGAATCATGATTCATGATTCATGATTTAATTCATAATTCATGATTCATGATTCGATTCATGATTCATAATTCATGATTCAATTCATGATTCATGATTCATGATTCATTTCATGATTCATGATTCAATTCATGATTCATGATTCAATTCATGATTCATGATTCATGATTTTTGATTCAATTCATGATTCATGATTCGATTCATGATTCATGATTCAATTCATGATTTATGATTTATGATTAAATTTATGATTCAATCCATGATTCATGATTCGATTCATGATTCATGATTCATGATTCATGATTCAATTCATGATTCATGATTCGATTCATGATTCATGATTCAACTCATGATTCAATTCATGATTCATGATTCATGATTCGATTCATGATTCATGATTCAATTCATGATTCATGATTTGATTCATGATTCATGATTCATGATTCAATTCATGATTCATGATTCGATTCATGATTTATGATTCAATTCATGATTCATGATTCGATTCATGATTCAATTCATGATTCGATTCATGATTCATGATTCATGATTCATGATTCAATTCATGATTCATGATTCGATTCATGATTCATGATTCAACTCATGATTCAATTCATGATTCATGATTCATGATTCAATTCATGATTCATGATTCGATTCATGATTCATGATTTATGATTCAATTCATGATTCAATTCATGATTTATGATTTATAAATCAATTCATGATTCAATTAATGATTCCTGATTCATGATTTGATTCATGATTCAATTCATGATTCATAATTTGATTCATGATTCATGATTCATTCATGAATCATGATTCATGATTCATGATTTAATTCATAATTCATGATTCATGATTCAAATCATGATTCATGATTTGATTCATGATTCAATTCATAATTCATGATTCATAATTCAATTCGAGATTCATTTCATGATTCATGATTCAATTCATGATTCATGATTCATGATACAATTCATGATTCAATTCATGATTCATTTCATGATTCATGATTCAATTAATGATTCATTTCATGATTCATGATTCAATTCATGATTCATGATTCATGATTCAATTCATGATTCAATTCATGATTCATTTCATGATTCATGATTCAATTCATGCTTCATTTCATGATTCATGATTCATGATTTAATTCATGATTCATGATTCATGATTCATGATTCATGATTCGATTCATGATTCATGATTCATGATTCAATTCATGATTCATGATTTGATTCATGATTCATGATTCATGATTCATGATTCAATTCATGATTCATAATTCGATTCATGATTCATGATTCAATTCATGATTCATGATTCATGATTCAACTCATGATTCAATTCATGATTCATGATTCATGATTAATGATTCGATTTAAGATTCATGATTCAATTCATGATTCATGATTTATTGATCAATTCATGATTCAATTCATGATTCATGATTCAATTCATGATTCGAGATTCATGATTCGATTCATGATTGAATTCATGATTCATGATTCATGATTCGCTTCATGATTCAATTCATGATTAATGATTCATGATTCAATTCATGATTCATGATGCAATTCATGACTTATGATTCAAATCATGATTCATGATTCAATTCATTTTTCATGATTCGATTCATGATTCATGATTCAATTCATGATTCATGATTCATGATTCAATTCATGATTCATGATTCGATTCATGATTCATGATTCATGATTCGATTCATGATTCATGATTCGATTCATGATTCATGATTCGATTTATGATTCATGATTCAATTCATGATTCATGATTTATGATTCAATTCATGATTCAATTCATGATTCATGATTCAATTCATGATTCGAGATTCATGATTTGATTCATGATTCATGATTCATGATTCGATTCATGATTCATGATTCAAATTTTGATTCAAATTATGATTCAAATCATGATTCATGATTCAATTCATGATTTATGATTCAATTCATGATTCATGATTTAAATCATGATTCATAATTCGATTCATGATTAATGATTTATGATTCGTTTCATGATTCATTTCATGATTCGTGTTTCGATTTATAAATCATGATTCAATTCATGATTCATGATTCGATTCATTATTCATGATTCATGATTCATGATTCGATTCCTGATTCTTGATTCATTTCATGATTCATGATTCATGATTCAATTCATGATTCATGTTTCGATTCATGATTCATGATTCGATTCATGATTCAAGATTCATAATTCATGATTCAATTCATGATTCATGATTCGATTCATGATTCATGATTTAATTAATGATTTATGATTTATGATTCAATTTATGATTCAATTCATGATTCATGATTCATGATTCATGATTCAATTCATGATTCATGATTTATGATTCAACTCATGATTCAATTCATGATTCATGATTCATGATTCATGATTCGATTCATGATTCATGATTCGATTCATTATTCATCATTTATGATTCATGATTCGATTCATGATTCTTGATTCATTTCATGATTCATGATTCATGATTCAATTCATGATTCAAGTTTCGATTTATGATTCATGATTCGATTCATGATTCATAATTCATGATTCAATTCATGATTCATGATTCATGATTCATGATTCATTTCATGATTCATGATTCAATTCATGATTCATGATTCAATTCATGATTCATGATTCATGATTTATGATTCAATTCATGATTCATGATTCGATTCATGATTCATGATTCAATTCATGATTTATGATTTATGATTAAATTTATGATTCAATCCATGATTCATGATTCATGATTCATGATTCAATTCATAATTCATGATTCGATTCATGATTCATGAATCAACTCATGATTCAATTCATGATTCATGATTCATGATTCATGATTCGATTCATGATTCATGATTCAATTCATGATTCATGATTTGATTCATGATTCATGATTCATGATTCAATTCATGATTCATGATTCGATTCATGATTCATGATTCAATTCATGATTCATGATTTATGATTCAATTCATGATTCAATTCATGATTTATGATTTATAAATCAATTCATGATTCAATTAATGATTCATGATTCATGATTCGATTCATGATTCAATTCATGATTCATGATTTGATTCATGATTCATGATTCAATTCATGAATCATGATTCATGATTTAATTCATGATTCATGATTCATGATTCAAATCATGATTCATGATTTGATTCATGATTCAATTCATAATTCATGATTCATAATTCAATTCGTGATTCATTTCATGATTCATGATTCAATTCATGATTCATGATTCATGATACAATTCATGATTCAATTCATGATTCATTTCATGATTCATGATTCAATTAATGATTCATTTCATGATTCATGATTCAATTCATGATTCATGATTCAATTCATGATTCAATTCATGATTCATTTCATGATTCATGATTCAATTCATGCTTCATTTCATGATTCATGATTTAATTCATGATTAATGATTCATGATTCAATTCATGATTCATGATTCAATTCATGATTCATGATTCGATTTATGATTCATGATTCAATTCATGATTCGAGATTCATGATTTGATTCATGATTCATGATTCGATTCATGATTCATGATTCATGATTCATGATTCAAATTATGATTCAAATCATGATTCATGATTCAATTCATGATTTATGATTCAATTCATGATTCATGATTTAATTCATGATTCATAATTCGATTCATGATTCATGATTTATGATTTGTTTCATGATTCATTTCATGTTTCGTGTTTCGATTTATAAATCATGATTCAATTCATGATTCATGATTCGATTCATTATTCATGATTCATGATTCGATTCCTGATTCTTGATTCATTTCATGATTCATGATTCATGATTCAATTCATGATTCATGTTTCGATTCATGATTCATGATTCGATTCATGATTCATGATTCATAATTCATGATTCAATTCATGATTCATGATTCGATTCATGATTCATGATTTAATTCATGATTTATGATTTATGATTCAATTTATGATTCAATTCATGATTCATGATTCGATTCATGATTCATGATTCAATTCATGATTCATGATTTATGATTCAACTCATGATTCAATTCATGATTCATGATTCGATTCATGATTCATGATTCGATTCATTATTCATCATTCATGATTCATGATTCGATTCATGATTCTTGATTCATTTCATGATTCATGATTCATGATTCAATTCATGATTCAAGTTTCGATTCATGATTCATGATTCGATTCATGATTCATAATTCATGATTCAATTCATGATTCATGATTCATGATTCATGATTCATTTCATGATTCATGATTCAATTCATGATTCATGATTCAATTCATGATTTATGATTCATGATTTATGATTCAATTCATGATTCATGATTCGATTCATGATTCAATTCATGATTCGATTCATGATTCATGATTCATGATTCATGATTCAATTCATGATTCATGATTCGATTCATGATTCATGATTCAACTCATGATTCAATTCATGATTCATGATTCATGATTCAATTCATGATTCATGATTCGATTCATGATTCATGATTTATGATTCAATTCATGATTCAATTCATGATTTATGATTTATAAATCAATTCATGATTCAATTAATGATTCCTGATTCATGATTTGATTCATGATTCAATTCATGATTCATAATTTGATTCATGATTCATGATTCATTCATGAATCATGATTCATGATTCATGATTTAATTCATAATTCATGATTCATGATTCAAATCATGATTCATGATTTGATTCATGATTCAATTCATAATTCATGATTCATAATTCAATTCGAGATTCATTTCATGATTCATGATTCAATTCATGATTCATGATTCATGATACAATTCATGATTCAATTCATGATTCATTTCATGATTCATGATTCAATTAATGATTCATTTCATGATTCATGATTCAATTCATGATTCATGATTCATGATTCAATTCATGATTCAATTCATGATTCATTTCATGATTCATGATTCAATTCATGCTTCATTTCATGATTCATGATTCATGATTTAATTCATGATTAATGATTCATGATTCAATTCATGATTCATGATTCAATTCATGATTGTTGATTCGATTTATGATTCATGATTCAAATTATGATTCGAGATTTATGATTCGATTCATGATTCATGATTCAATTCATGATTCATGATTCATGATTCGATTCATGATTCAATTCATGATTCATGATTCAATTCATAATTCATGATTAATGATTCATGATTCAATTCATAATTCATGATTTGATTTATGATTCATGATTCAATTCATGATTCATGATTTATGATTCAATTCATGATTCAATTCATGATTCATGATTCAATTCATGATTCGAGATTCATGATTCGAATTATGATTCATGATTCAATTCATGATTCATGATTCGATTCATGATTCAATTCATTATTCATGATTCATGATTCATGATTCAATTCATGATTCATGATTCGATTCATGATTCATGATTCAATTCATGATTCATGATTTATGATTCAATTCATGATTCAATTCATGATTTATGATTTATAAATCAATTCATGATTCGATTCATGATTCATGATTCATGATTCAATTCATGATTCATGATTCGATTCATGATTCAATTCATGATTCAATTCATTATTCAATTCATGATTCATGATTCAATTCATGATTCGAGATTCATGATTCAATTCATGATTCATGATTCAATTCATGATTCATGATTCAATTCATGATTCATGATTCATGATTCGATTCATGATTCATGATTCGATTCATTATTCATGATTCATAATTCATGATTCAATTCATGATTCATGTTTCATGATTCAATTCATGATTCATGATTCAATTCATGATTCATGATTCGATTCATGATTCATGATTCATGATTCATGATTCATGATTCAATTCATGATTCATAATTCGATTCATGATTCATGATTCAATTCATGATTCATGATTCATGATTCAATTCATGATTCATGATTCATGATTAATGATTCGATTTAAGATTCATGATTCAATTCATGATTCATGATTTATTGATCAATTCATGATTCAATTCATGATTCATGATTCAATTCATGATTCGAGATTCATGATTCGATTCATGATTCAATTCATGATTCATGATTCATGATTCGCTTCATGATTCAATTCATGATTAATGATTCATGATTCAATTCATGATTCATGATGCAATTCATGACTTATGATTCAAATCATGATTCATGATTCAATTCATTTTTCATGATTCGATTCATGATTCATGATTCAATTCATGATTCATGATTCATGATTCAATTCATGATTCATGATTCGATTCATGATTCATGATTCATGATTCGATTCATGATTCATGATTCGATTCATGATTCATGATTCGATTTATGATTCATGATTCAATTCATGATTCATGATTTATGATTCAATTCATGATTCAATTCATGATTCATGATTCAATTCATGATTCGAGATTCATGATTTGATTCATGATTCATGATTCATGATTCGATTCATGATTCATGATTCATGATTCAAATTTTGATTCAAATTATGATTCAAATCATGATTCATGATTCAATTCATGATTTATGATTCAATTCATGATTCATGATTTAATTCATGATTCATAATTCGATTCATGATTAATGATTTATGATTCGTTTCATGATTCATTTCATGATTCGTGTTTCGATTTATAAATCATGATTCAATTCATGATTCATGATTCGATTCATTATTCATGATTCATGATTCATGATTCGATTCCTGATTCTTGATTCATTTCATGATTCATGATTCATGATTCAATTCATGATTCATGTTTCGATTCATGATTCATGATTCGATTCATGATTCAAGATTCATAATTCATGATTCAATTCATGATTCATGATTCGATTCATGATTCATGATTTAATTAATGATTTATGATTTATGATTCAATTTATGATTCAATTCATGATTCATGATTCATGATTCATGATTCAATTCATGATTCATGATTTATGATTCAACTCATGATTCAATTCATGATTCATGATTCATGATTCATGATTCGATTCATGATTCATGATTCGATTCATTATTCATCATTTATGATTCATGATTCGATTCATGATTCTTGATTCATTTCATGATTCATGATTCATGATTCAATTCATGATTCAAGTTTCGATTTATGATTCATGATTCGATTCATGATTCATAATTCATGATTCAATTCATGATTCATGATTCATGATTCATGATTCATTTCATGATTCATGATTCAATTCATGATTCATGATTCAATTCATGATTCATGATTCATGATTTATGATTCAATTCATGATTCATGATTCGATTCATGATTCATGATTCAATTCATGATTTATGATTTATGATTAAATTTATGATTCAATCCATGATTCATGATTCATGATTCATGATTCATGATTCGATTCATGATTCATGATTCATGATTCATGATTCAATTCATAATTCATGATTCGATTCATGATTCATGAATCAACTCATGATTCAATTCATGATTCATGATTCATGATTCATGATTCGATTCATGATTCATGATTCAATTCATGATTCATGATTTGATTCATGATTCATGATTCATGATTCAATTCATGATTCATGATTCGATTCATGATTCATGATTCAATTCATGATTCATGATTTATGATTCAATTCATGATTCAATTCATGATTTATGATTTATAAATCAATTCATGATTCAATTAATGATTCATGATTTATGATTCGATTCATGATTCAATTCATGATTCATGATTTGATTCATGATTCATGATTCAATTCATGAATCATGATTCATGATTCATGATTTAATTCATGATTCATGATTCATGATTCAAATCATGATTCATGATTTGATTCATGATTCAATTCATAATTCATGATTCATAATTCAATTCGTGATTCATTTCATGATTCATGATTCAATTCATGATTCATGATTCATGATACAATTCATGATTCAATTCATGATTCATTTCATGATTCATGATTCAATTAATGATTCATTTCATGATTCATGATTCAATTCATGATTCATGATTCAATTCATGATTCAATTCATGATTCATTTCATGATTCATGATTCAATTCATGCTTCATTTCATGATTCATGATTCATGATTTAATTCATGATTAATGATTCATGATTCAATTCATGATTCATGATTCAATTCATGATTCATGATTCGATTTATGATTCATGATTCAATTCATGATTCGAGATTCATGATTTGATTCATGATTCATGATTCGATTCATGATTCATGATTCATGATTCATGATTCAAATTATGATTCAAATCATGATTCATGATTCAATTCATGATTTATGATTCAATTCATGATTCATGATTTAATTCATGATTCATAATTCGATTCATGATTAATGATTTATGATTCGTTTCATGATTCATTTCATGATTCGTGTTTCGATTTATAAATCATGATTCAATTCATGATTCATGATTCGATTCATTATTCATGATTCATGATTCATGATTCGATTCCTGATTCTTGATTCATTTCATGATTCATGATTCATGATTCAATTCATGATTCATGTTTCGATTCATGATTCATGATTCGATTCATGATTCATGATTCATAATTCATGATTCAATTCATGATTCATGATTCGATTCATGATTCATGATTTAATTCATGATTTATGATTTATGATTCAATTTATGATTCAATTCATGATTCATGATTCATGATTCATGATTCAATTCATGATTCATGATTTATGATTCAACTCATGATTCAATTCATGATTCATGATTCATGATTCATGATTCGATTCATGATTCATGATTCGATTCATTATTCATCATTCATGATTCATGATTCGATTCATGATTCTTGATTCATTTCATGATTCATGATTCATGATTCAATTCATGATTCAAGTTTCGATTCATGATTCATGATTCGATTCATGATTCATAATTCATGATTCAATTCATGATTCATGATTCATGATTCATTTCATGATTCATGATTCAATTCATGATTCATGATTCAATTCATGATTCATGATTCATGATTTATGATTCAATTCATGATTCATGATTCGATTCATGATTCATGATTCAATTCATGATTTATGATTTATGATTAAATTTATGATTCAATCCATGATTCATGATTCATGATTCATGATTCGATTCATGATTCATGATTCATGATTCATGATTCAATTCATGATTCATGATTCGATTCATGATTCATGATTCAACTCATGATTCAATTCATGATTCATGATTCATGATTCATGATTTGATTCATGATTCATGATTCAATTCATGATTCATGATTTGATTCATGATTCATGATTCATGATTCAATTCATGATTCATGATTCGATTCATGATTCATGATTCAATTCATGATTCATGATTTATGATTCAATTCATGATTCATGATTTGATTCATGATTCATGATTCATGATTCAATTCATGATTCATGATTCGATTCATGATTCATGATTCAATTCATGATTCATGATTTATGATTCAATTCATGATTCAATTCATGATTTATGATTTATAAATCAATTCATGATTCAATTAATGATTCATGATTCATGATTCAATTCATGATTCATGATTCGATTCATGATTCATGATTCAATTCATGATTCATGATTTATGATTCAATTCATGATTCAATTCATGATTTATGATTTATAAATCAATTCATGATTCAATTAATGATTCATGATTCATGATTCGTTTCATGATTCAATTCATGATTCATGATTTGATTCATGATTCATGATTCAAATCATGAATCATGATTCATGATTCATGATTTAATTCATGATTCATGATTCATGATTCAAATCATGATTCATGATTTGATTCATGATTCAATTCATAATTCATGATTCATAATTCAATTCGTAATTCATTTCATGATTCATGATTCAATTCATGATTCATGATTCATGATACAATTCATGATTCAATTCATGATTCATTTCATGATTCATGATTCAATTAATGATTCATTTCATGATTCATGATTCAATTCATGATTCATGATTCATGATTCATGATTCAATTCATGATTCATGATTCAATTCATGCTTCATTTCATGATTCATGATTCATGATTTAATTCATGATTCAATTCATGATTCATGATTCAATTCATGATTCATGATTCGATTTATGATTCATGATTCAATTCATGATTCGAGATTCATGATTTGATTCATGATTCATGATTCATGATTCGATTCATGATTCATGATTCATGATTCAAATTATGATTCAAATCATGATTCATGATTCAATTCATGATTTATGATTCAATTCATGATTCATGATTTAATTCATGATTCATAATTCGATTCATGATTAATGATTTATGATTCGTTTCATGATTCATTTCATGATTCGTGTTTCGATTTAAAAATCATGATTCAATTCATGATTCATGATTCGATTCATTATTCATGATTCATGATTCATGGTTCGATTCCTGATTCTTGATTCATTTCATGATTCATGATTCATGATTCAATTCATGATTCATGTTTCGATTCATGATTCATGATTCGATTCATGATTCATGATTCATAATTCATGATTCAATTCATGATTCATGATTCGATTCATGATTCATGATTTAATTCATGATTTATGATTTATGATTCAATTTATGATTCAATTCATGATTCATGATTCGATTCATGATTCATGATTCAATTCATGATTCATGATTTATGATTCAACTCATGATTCAATTCATGATTCATGATTCATGATTCATGATTCGATTCATGATTCGATTCATTATTCATCATTCATGATTCATGATTCGATTCATGATTCTTGATTCATTTCATGATTCATGATTCAATTCATGATTCAAGTTTCGATTCATGATTCATGATTCGATTCATGATTCATAATTCATGATTCAATTCATGATTCATGATTCATGATTCATGATTCATTTCATGATTCATGATTCATGATTTATGATTCAATTCATGATTCATGATTCAATTCATGATTCATGATTCAATTCATGATTCATGATTCATGATTTATGATTCAATTCATGATTCATGATTCGATTCATGATTCATGATTCAATTCATGATTTATGATTTATGATTAAATTTATGATTCAATCCATGATTCATGATTCATGATTCATGATTCATGATTCATGATTCGATTCATGATTCATGATTCATGATTCATGATTCAATTCATGATTCATGATTCGATTCATGATTCATGATTCAACTCATGATTCAATTCATGATTCATGATTCATGATTCATGATTCGATTCATGATTCATGATTCAATTCATGATTCATGATTTGATTCATGATTCATGATTCATGATTCAATTCATGATTCATGATTCGATTCATGATTCATGATTCAATTCATGATTCATGATTTATGATTCAATTCATGATTCAATTCATGATTTATGATTTATAAATCAATTCATGATTCAATTAATGATTCCTGATTCATGATTTGATTCATGATTCAATTCATGATTCATGATTTGATTCATGATTCATGATTCAATTCATGAATCATGATTCATGATTCATGATTTAATTCATAATTCATGATTCATGATTCAAATCATGATTCATGATTTGATTCATGATTCAATTCATAATTCATGATTCATAATTCAATTCGAGATTCATTTCATGATTCATGATTCAATTCATGATTCATGATTCATGATACAATTCATGATTCAATTCATGATTCATTTCATGATTCATGATTCAATTAATGATTCATTTCATGATTCATGATTCAATTCATGATTCATGATTCATGATTTAATTCATGATTCAATTCATGATTCATTTCATGATTCATGATTCAATTCATGCTTCATTTCATGATTCATGATTCATGATTCAATTCATGATTCATGATTCATGATACAATTCATGATTCAATTCATGATTCATTTCATGATTCATGATTCAATTAATGCTTCATTTCATGATTCATGATTCAATTCATGATTCATGATTCATGATTTAATTCATGATTCAATTCATGATTCATTTCATGATTCATGATTCAATTCATGCTTCATTTCATGATTCATGATTCATGATTTAATTCATGATTAATGATTCATGATTCAATTCATGATTCATGATTCAATTCATGATTCATGATTCGATTTATGATTCATGATTCAATTCATGATTCGAGATTTATGATTCGATTCATGATTCATGATTCAATTCATGATTCATGATTCATGATTCGATTCATGATTCAATTCATGATTCATGATTCATGATTTAATTCATGATTAATGATTCATGATTCAATTCATGATTCATGATGCAATTCATGATTCATGATTCTATTCATGATTCATGATTCGATTCATGATTCATGATTCAATTCATGATTCATGATATATGATTCAACTCATGATTCAATTCATGATTCATGATTCATGATTCATGATTCGATTCATGATTCATGATTCAATTCATGATTCATGATTTGATTCATGATTCATGATTGGATTCATGATTGATGATTCAATTCAAGATTAATGATTTGATTCATGATTCATGATTCAATTCATGATTCATGATTTATGATTCAATTCATGATTCATTTCATGATTCATGATTCAATTCATGATTCATGATTCAATCCATGATTCCATTCATGATTCATTTCATGATTCATGATTCAATTCATGATTCATTTCATGATTCATGATTCGATTCATGATTCATGATTCATGATTCACGATTCAATTCATGATTCATGATTCATGATTCGATTCATGATTCATGATTCATAATTCATTATTTGATTTATGATTCATGATTCATGATTTAATTCATGATTCATGATTCAATTCATGATTCATGATTCGATTCATGATTCATAATTCATGATTCCATTCATGATTCATTTCATGATTCATGATTCATGATTCACGATTCAATTCATGATTCATGATTCATGATTCGATTCATGATTCATGATTCATAATTCATTATTCGATTTATGATTCATGATTCATGATTTAATTCATGATTCATGAGTCAATTCATGATTCATGATTCGATTCATGATTCATGATTTAATTCATGATTTATGATTTATGATTCAATTTATGATTCAATTCATGATTCATGATTCATGATTCATGATTCAATTCATGATTCATGATTTATGATTCAACTCATGATTCAATTCATGATTCATGATTCATGATTCATGATTCGATTCATGATTCATGATTCGATTCATTATTCATCATTCATGATTCATGATTCGATTCATGATTCTTGATTCATTATATGATTCATGATTCATGATTCAATTCATGATTCAAGTTTCGATTCATGATTCATGATTCGATTCATGATTCATAATTCATGATTCAATTCATGATTCATGATTCATGATTCATTTCATGATTCATGATTCAATTCATGATTCATGATTCATGATTTATGATTCAATTCATGATTCATGATTCGATTCATGATTCATGATTCAATTCATGATTTATGATTTATGATTAAATTTATGATTCAATCCATGATTCATGATTCATGATTCATGATTCGATTCATGATTCATGATTCATGATTCATGATTCGATTCATGATTCATGATTCAATTCATGATTCATGATTTGATTCATGATTCATGATTCATGATTCATGATTCATGATTCAATTCATGATTCATGATTCGATTCATGATTCATGATTCAATTCATGATTCATGATTTATGATTCAATTCATGATTCATGATTTGATTCATGATTCATGATTCATGATTTAATTCATGATTCATGATTCGATTCATGATTCATGATTCAATTCATGATTCATGATTTATGATTCAATTCATGATTCAATTCATGATTTATGATTTATAAATCAATTCATGATTCAATTAATGATTCATGATTCATGATTCGATTCATGATTCAATTCATGATTCATGATTTGATTCATGATTCATGATTCAAATCATGAATCATGATTCATGATTTAATTCATGATTCATGATTCATGATTCAAATCATGATTCATGATTTGATTCATGATTCAATTCATAATTCATGATTCATAATTCAATTCGTGATTCATTTCATGATTCATGATTCAATTCATGATTCATGATTCATGATACAATTCATGATTCAATTCATGATTCATTTCATGATTCATGATTCAATTAATGATTCATTTCATGATTCATGATTCAATTCATGATTCATGATTCATGATTCATGATTCAATTCATGATTCATTTCATGATTCATGATTCAATTCATGCTTCATTTCATGATTCATGATTCATGATTTAATTCATGATTAATGATTCATGATTCAATTCATGATTCATGATTCAATTCATGATTCATGATTCGATTCATGATTCAATTCATGATTCGAGATTCATGATTTGATTCATGATTCAAATTATGATTCAAATCATGATTCATGATTCAATTCATGATTTATGATTCAATTCATGATTCATGATTTAATTCATGATTCATAATTCGATTCATGAATCATGATTCATGATTCATGATTTAATTCATAATTCATGATTCATGATTCAAATCATGATTCATGATTTGATTCATGATTCAATTCATAATTCATGATTCATAATTCAATTCGAGATTCATTTCATGATTCATGATTCAATTCATGATTCATGATTCATGATACAATTCATGATTCAATTAATGATTCATTTCATGATTCATGATTCAATTAATGATTCATTTCATGATTCATGATTCAATTCATGATTCATGATTTAATTCATGATTCAATTCATGATTCATTTCATGATTCATGATTCAATTCATGCTTCATTTCATGATTCATGATTCATGATTTAATTCATGATTAATGATTCATGATTCAATTCATGATTCATGATTCAATTCATGATTCATGATTCGATTTATGATTCATGATTCAATTCATGATTCGAGATTTATGATTCGATTCATGATTCATGATTCAATTCATGATTCATGATTCATGATTCGATTCATGATTCAATTCATGATTCATGATTCATGATTTAATTCATGATTAATGATTCATGATTCAATTCATGATTCATGATGCAATTCATGATTCATGATTCTATTCATGATTCATGATTCGATTCATGATTCATGATTCAATTCATGATTCATGATATATGATTCAACTCATGATTCAATTCATGATTCATGATTCATGATTCATGATTCAAATCATGATTCATGATTCAATTCATGATTCATGATTTGATTCATGATTCATGATTCATGATTGGATTCATGATTGATGATTTAATTCAAGATTAATGATTTGATTCATGATTCATGATTCAATTCATGATTCATGATTTATGATTCAATTCATGATTCAACTCATGATTCATGATTTATGATTCAATTCATGATTCGATTCATGATTCATGATTCAATTCATGATTCATGATTTGATTTAGGATTCAGGATTCAATTCATGATTCATTTCATGATTCATGATTCAATTCATGATTCATGATTCAATCCATGATTCCATTCATGATTCATTTCATGATTCATGATTCAATTCATGATTCATTTCATGATTCATGATTCGATTCATGATTCATGATTCATGATTCACGATTCAATTCATGATTCATGATTCATGATTCGATTCATGATTCATGATTCATAATTCATTATTCGATTTATGATTCATGATTCATGATTTAATTCATGATTCATGAGTCAATTCATGATTCATGATTCAATTCATGATTCATGATTCAATCCATGATTCCATTCATGATTCATTTCATGATTCATGATTCAATTCATGATTCATTTCATGATTCATGATTCGATTCATGATTAATGATTCATGATTCACGATTCAATTCATGATTCATGATTCATGATTCATAATTCATTATTTGATTTATGATTCATGATTCATGATTTAATTCATGATTCATGATTCAATTCATGATTCATGATTCGATTCATGATTCATAATTCATGATTCCATTCATGATTCATTTCATGATTCATGATTCATGATTCACGATTCAATTCATGATTCATGATTCATGATTCGATTCATGATTCATGATTCATAATTCATTATTCGATTTATGATTCATGATTCATGATTTAATTCATGATTCATGAGTCAATTCATGATTCATGATTCGATTCATGATTCATGATTTAATTCATGATTTATGATTTATGATTCAATTTATGATTCATGATTCATGATTTAATTCATGATTCATGATTCAATTCATGATTCATGATTCGATTCATGATTCATAATTCATGATTCCATTCATGATTCATTTCATGATTCATGATTCATGATTCACGATTCAATTCATGATTCATGATTCATGATTCGATTCATGATTCATGATTCATAATTCATTATTCGATTTATGATTCATGATTCATGATTTAATTCATGATTCATGAGTCAATTCATGATTCATGATTCGATTCATGATTCATGATTTAATTCATGATTTATGATTTATGATTCAATTTATGATTCAATTCATGATTCATGATTCAATTCATGATTCATGATTTATGATTCAACTCATGATTCAATTCATGATTCATGATTCATGATTCATGATTCGATTCATGATTCATGATTCGATTCATTATTCATCATTCATGATTCATGATTCGATTCATGATTCTTGATTCATTTCATGATTCATGATTCATGATTCAATTCATGATTCAAGTTTCGATTCATGATTCATGATTCGATTCATGATTCATAATTCATGATTCAATTCATGATTCATGATTCATGATTCATGATTCATTTCATGATTCATGATTCAATTCATGATTCATGATTCAATTCATGATTCATGATTCATGATTTATGATTCAATTCATGATTCATGATTCGATTCATGATTCATGATTCAATTCATGATTTATGATTTATGATTAAATTTATCATTCAATCCATGATTCATGATTCATGATTCATGATTCGATTCATGATTCATGATTCATGATTCATGATTCGATTCATGATTCATGATTCAATTCATGATTCATGATTTGATTCATGATTCATGATTCATGATTCAATTCATGATTCATGATTCGATTCATGATTCATGATTCAATTCATGATTCATGATTTATGATTCAATTCATGATTCATGATTTGATTCATGATTCATGATTCATGATTCAATTCATGATTCATGATTCGATTCATGATTCATGATTCAATTCATGATTCATGATTTATGATTCAATTCATGATTCAATTCATGATTTATGATTTATAAATCAATTCATGATTCAATTAATGATTCATGATTCATGATTCGATTCATGATTCAATTCATGATTCATGATTTGATTCATGATTCATGATTCAAATCATGAATCATGATTCATGATTTAATTCATGATTCATGATTCATGATTCAAATCATGATTCATGATTTGATTCATGATTCAATTCATAATTCATGATTCATAATTCAATTCGTGATTCATTTCATGATTCATGATTCAATTCATGATTCATGATTCATGATACAATTCATGATTCAATTCATGATTCATTTCATGATTCATGATTCAATTAATGATTCATTTCATGATTCATGATTCAATTCATGATTCATGATTCATGATTCATGATTCAATTCATGATTCATTTCATGATTCATGATTCAATTCATGCTTCATTTCATGATTCATGATTCATGATTTAATTCATGATTAATGATTCATGATTCAATTCATGATTCATGATTCAATTCATGATTCATGATTCGATTTATGATTCATTATTCAATTCATGATTCGAGATTCATGATTTGATTCATGATTCATGATTCGATTCATGATTCATGATTCATGATTCAAATTATGATTCAAATCATGATTCATGATTCAATTCATGATTTATGATTCAATTCATGATTCATGATTTAATTCATGATTCATAATTCGATTCATGATTAATGATTTATGATTCGTTTCATGATTCATTTCATGATTCGTGTTTCGATTTATAAATCATGATTCAATTCATGATTCATGATTCGATTCATTATTCATGATTCATGATTCATGGTTCGATTCCTGATTCTTGATTCATTTCATGATTCATGATTCATGATTCAATTCATGATTCATGTTTCGATTCATGATTCATGATTTGATTCATGATTCATGATTCATAATTCATGATTCAATTCATGATTCATGATTCGATTCATGATTCATGATTTAATTCATGATTTATGATTTATGATTCAACTCATGATTCAATTCATGATTCATGATTCATGATTCATGATTCGATTCATGATTCATGATTCGATTCATTATTCATCATTCATGATTCATGATTCAATTCATGATTCTTGATTCATTTCATGATTCATGATTCATGATTCAATTCATGATTCAAGTTTCGATTCATGATTCATGATTCGATTCATGATTCATAATTCATGATTCAATTCATGATTCATGATTCATGATTCATTTCATGATTCATGATTCAATTCATGATTCATGATTCAATTCATGATTCATGATTCATGATTTATGATTCAATTCATGATTCATGATTCGATTCATGATTCATGATTCAATTCATGATTTATGATTTATGATTAAATTTATGATTCAATCCATGATTCATGATTCATGATTCATGATTCATGATTCATGATTCGATTCATGATTCATGATTCATGATTCATGATTCAATTCATGATTCATGATTCGATTCATGATTCATGATTCAACTCATGATTCAATTCATGATTCATGATTCATGATTCATGATTCGATTCATGATTCATGATTCAATTCATGATTCATGATTTGATTCATGATTCATGATTCATGATTCAATTCATGATTCATGATTCGATTCATGATTCATGATTCAATTCATGATTCATGATTTATGATTTAATTCATGATTCAATTCATGATTTATGATTTATAAATCAATTCATGATTCAATTAATGATTCCTGATTCATGATTTGATTCATGATTCAATTCATGATTCATGATTTGATTCATGATTCAATTCATGAATCATGATTCATGATTCATGATTTAATTCATAATTCATGATTCAAATCATGATTCATGATTTGATTCATGATTCAATTCATAATTCATGATTCATAATTCAATTCGAGATTCATTTCATGATTCATGATTCAATTCATGATTCATGATTCATGATACAATTCATGATTCAATTCATGATTCATTTCATGATTCATGATTCAATTAATGATTCATTTCATGATTCATGATTCAATTCATGATTCATGATTCATGATTCAATTCATGATTCAATTCATGATTCATTTCATGATTCATGATTCAATTCATGCTTCATTTCATGATTCATGATTCATGATTTAATTCATGATTAATGATTCATGATTCAATTCATGATTCATGATTCAATTCATGATTCATGATTCGATTTATGATTCATGATTCAATTCATGATTCGAGATTTATGATTCGATTCATGATTCATGATTCAATTCATGATTCATGATTCATGATTCGATTCATGATTCAATTCATGATTCATGATTCATGTATTAATTCATGATTAATGATTCATGATTCAATTCATGATTCATGATTCAATTCATGATTCATGATTCATGTATTAATTCATGATTAATGATTCATGATTCTATTCATGATTCATGATTCGATTCATGATTCATGATTCAATTCATGATTCATGATATATGATTCAACTCATGATTCAATTCATGATTCATGATTCATGATTCGATTTATGATTCATGATTCAATTCATGATTCGAGATTCATGATTTGATTCATGATTCATGATTCATGATTCGATTCATGATTCATGATTCATGATTCAAATTATGATTCAAATCATGATTCATGATTCAATTCATGATTTATGATTCAATTCATGATTCATGATTTAATTCATGATTCATAATTCGATTCATGATTAATGATTTATGATTCGTTTCATGATTCATTTCATGATTCGTGTTTCGATTTATAAATCAAGATTCAATTCATGATTCATGATTCGATTCATTATTCATGATTCATGATTCATGGTTCGATTCCTGATTCTTGATTCATTTCATGATTCATGATTCATGATTCAATTCATGATTCATGTTTCGATTCATGATTCATGATTCGATTCATGATTCATGATTCATAATTCATGATTCAATTCATGATTCATGATTCGATTCATGATTCATGATTTAATTCATGATTTATGATTTATGATTCAATTTATGATTCAATTCATGATTCATGATTCGATTCATGATTCATGATTCAATTCATGATTCATGATTTATGATTCAACTCATGATTCAATTCATGATTCATGATTCATGATTCGATTCATGATTCATGATTCGATTCATGATTCATCATTCATGATTCATGATTCGATTCATGATTCTTGATTCATTTCATGATTCATGATTCATAATTCAATTCATGATTCAAGTTTCGATTCATGATTCATGATTCGATTCATGATTCATAATTCATGATTCAATTCATGATTCATGATTCATGATTCATTTCATGATTCATGATTCAATTCATGCTTCATTTCATGATTCATGATTCATGATTTAATTCATGATTAATGATTCATGATTCAATTCATGATTCATGATTCAATTCATGATTCATGATTCGATTTATGATTCATGATTCAATTCATGATTCGAGATTTATGATTCGATTCATGATTCATGATTCAATTCATGATTCATGATTCATGATTCGATTCATGATTCAATTCATGATTCATGATTCATGATTTAATTCATGATTAATGATTCATGATTCAATTCATGATTCATGATGCAATTCATGATTCATGATTCTATTCATGATTCATGATTCGATTCATGATTCATGATTCAATTCATGATTCATGATATATGATTCAACTCATGATTCAATTCATGATTCATGATTCATGATTCATGATTCGATTCATGATTCAATTCATGATTCATGATTTGATTCATGATTCATGATTCATGATTGGATTCATGATTGATGATTCAATTCATGATTAATGATTTGATTCATGATTCATGATTCAATTCATGATTCATGATTTATGATTCAATTCATGATTCAATTCATGATTCATGATTTATGATTCAATTCATGATTCGATTCATGATTCATGATTCAATTCATGATTCATGATTTGATTTATGATTCAGGATTCAATTCATGATTCATTTCATGATTCATGATTCAATTCATGATTCATGATTCCATTCATGATTCCATTCATGATTCATTTCATGATTCATGATTCAATTCATGATTCATTTCATGATTCATGATTCATGATTCGATTCATGATTCATGATTCATGATTCACGATTCAATTCATGATTCATGATTCATGATTCGATTCATGATTCATGATTCATAATTCATTATTCGATTTATGATTCATGATTCATGATTTAATTCATGATTCATGATTCAATTCATGATTCATGATTCGATTCATGATTCATAATTCATGATTCCATTCATGATTCATTTCATGATTCATGATTCACAATTCAATTCATGATTCATGATTCATGATTCGATTCATGATTCATGATTCATAATTCATTATTCGATTTATGATTCATGATTCATGATTTAATTCATGATTCATGATTTATGATTCAACTCATGATTCAATTCATGATTCATGATTCATGATTCATTTCATGATTCATGATTCATGATTCAATTCATGATTCAAGTTTCGATTCATGATTCATGATTCGATTCATGATTCATAATTCATGATTCAATTCATGATTCATGATTCATGATTCATTTCATGATTCATGATTCAATTCATGATTCATGATTCAATTCATGATTCATGATTCATGATTTTTGATTCAATTCATGATTCATGATTCGATTCATGATTCATGATTCAATTCATGATTTATGATTTATGATTAAATTTATGATTCAATCCATGATTCATGATTCGATTCATGATTCATGATTCATGATTCATGATTCAATTCATGATTCATGATTCGATTCATGATTCATGATTCAACTCATGATTCAATTCATGATTCATGATTCATGATTCGATTCATGATTCATGATTCAATTCATGATTCAAGATTTGATTCATGATTCATGATTCATGATTCAATTCATGATTCATGATTCGATTCATGATTCATGATTCAATTCATGATTCATGATTTATGATTCAATTCATGATTCAATTCATGATTTATGATTTATAAATCAATTCATGATTCAATTAATGATTCATGATTCATGATTCGATTCATGATTCAATTCATGATTCATGATTTGATTCATGATTCATGATTCAATTCATGAATCATGATTCATGATTTAATTCATGATTCATGATTCATGATTCAAATCATGATTCATGATTTGATTCATGATTCAATTCATAATTCATGATTCATAATTCAATTCGTGATTCATTTCATGATTCATGATTCAATTCATGATTCATGATTCATGATACAATTCATGATTCAATTCATGATTCATTTCATGATTCATAATTCAATTAATGATTCATTTCATGATTCATGATTCAATTCATGATTCATGATTCATGATTCAATTCATGATTCAATTCATGATTCATTTCATGATTCATGATTCAATTCATGCTTCATTTCATGATTCATGATTCATGATTTAATTCATGATTAATGATTCATGATTCAATTCATGATTCATGATTCAATTCATGATTCATGATTCGATTTATGATTCATGATTCAATTCATGATTCGAGATTCATGATTTGATTCATGATTCATGATTCGATTCATGATTCATGATTCATGATTCAAATTATGATTCAAATCATGATTCATGATTCAATTCATGATTTATGATTCAATTCATGATTCATGATTTAATTCATGATTCATAATTCGATTCATGATTAATGATTTATGATTCGTTTCATGATTCATTTCATGATTCGTGTTTCGCTTTATAAATCATGATTCAATTCATGATTCATGATTCGATTCATTATTCATGATTCATGATTCATGATTCATGATTCGATTCCTGATTCTTGATTCATTTCATGATTCATGATTCATGATTCAATTCATGATTCATGTTTCGATTCATGATTCATGATTCGATTCATGATTCATGATTCATAATTCATGATTCAATTCATGATTCATGATTCGATTCATGATTCATGATTTAATTCATGATTTATGATTTATGATTCAATTTATGATTCAATTCATGATTCATGATTCATGATTCAATTCATGATTCATGATTTATGATTCAACTCATGATTCAATTCATGATTCATGATTCATGATTCATGATTCGATTCATGATTCATGATTTGATTCATTATTCATCATTTATGATTCATGATTCGATTCATGATTCTTGATTCATTTCATGATTCATGATTCATGATTCAATTCATGATTCAAGTTTCGATTCATGATTCATGATTCGATTCATGATTCATAATTCATGATTCAATTCATGATTCATGATTCATGATTCATTTCATGATTCATGATTCAATTCATGATTCATGATTCAATTCATGATTCATGATTCATGATTTATGATTCAATTCATGATTCATGTTTCGATTCATGATTCATGATTCAATTCATGATTTATGATTTAGGATTAAATTTATGATTCAATCCATGATTCATGATTCATGATTCATGATTCATGATTCGATTCATGATTCATGATTCATGATTCATGATTCAATTCATGATTCATGATTCGATTCATGATTCATGATTCAACTCATGATTCAATTCATGATTCATGATTCATGATTCATGATTCGATTCATGATTCATGATTCAATTCATGATTCATGATTTGATTCATGATTCATGATTCATGATTCAATTCATGATTCATGATTCGATTCATGATTCATGATTCAATTCATGATTCATGATTCATGATTCATGATTCAATTCATGATTCATTTCATGATTCATGATTCAATTCATGCTTCATTTCATGATTCATGATTCATGATTTAATTCATGATTAATGATTCATGATTCAATTCATGATTCATGATTCAATTCATGATTCATGATTCGATTTATGATTCATGATTCAATTCATGATTCGAGATTCATGATTTGATTCATGATTCATGATTCATGATTCGATTCATGATTCATGATTCATGATTCAAATTATGATTCAAATCATGATTCATGATTCAATTCATGATTTATGATTCAATTAATGATTCATGATTTAATTCATGATTCATAATTCGATTCATGATTAATGATTTATGATTCGTTTCATGATTCATTTCATGATTCGTGTTTCGATTTAAAAATCATGATTCAATTCATGATTCATGATTCGATTCATTATTCATGATTCATGATTCATGGTTCGATTCCTGATTCTTGATTCATTTCATGATTCATGATTCATGATTCAATTCATGATTCATGTTTCGATTCATGATTCATGATTCGATTCATGATTCATGATTCATAATTCATGATTCAATTCATGATTCATGATTCGATTCATGATTCATGATTTAATTCATGATTTATGATTTATGATTCAATTTATGATTCAATTCATGATTCATGATTCGATTCATGATTCATGATTCAATTCGTGATTCATGATTTATGATTCAACTCATGATTCAATTCATGATTCATGATTCATGATTCATGATTCGATTCATGATTCATGATTCGATTCATTATTCATCATTCATGATTCATGATTCGATTCATGATTCTTGATTCATTTCATGATTCATGATTCATGATTCAATTCATGATTCAAGTTTCGATTCATGATTCATGATTCGATTCATGATTCATAATTCATGATTCAATTCATGATTCATGATTCATGATTCATTTCATGATTCATGATTCATGATTCATGATTCATGATTCATGATTCAATTCATGATTCATGATTCATGATTTATGATTCAATTCATGATTCATGATTCGATTCATGATTCATGATTCAATTCATGATTTATGATTTATGATTAAATTTATGATTCAATCCATGATTCATGATTCATGATTCATGATTCGATTCATGATTCATGATTCATGATTCATGATTCAATTCATGATTCATGATTCGATTCATGATTCATGATTCAACTCATGATTCAATTCATGATTCATGATTCATGATTCATGATTCGATTCATGATTCATGATTCAATTCATGATTCATGATTTGATTCATGATTCATGATTCATGATTCAATTCATGATTCATGATTCGATTCATGATTCAATTCATGATTCATGATTTATGATTCAATTCATGATTCAATTCATGATTTATGATATATAAATCAATTCATGATTCAATTAATGATTCCTGATTCATGATTTGATTCATGATTCAATTCATGATTCATGATTTGATTCATGATTCATGATTCAATTCATGAATCATGATTCATGATTCATGATTTAATTCATAATTCATGATTCATGATTTGATTCATGATTCAATTCATAATTCATGATTCATAATTCAATTCGAGATTCATTTCATGATTCATGATTCAATTCATGATTCATGATTCATGATACAATTCATGATTCAATTCATGATTCATTTCATGATTCATGATTCAATTAATGATTCATGATTCATGATTCAATTCATGATTCATGATTCATGATTCAATTCATGATTCAAGTTTCGATTCATGATTCATGATTCGATTCATGATTCATAATTCATGATTCAATTCATGATTCATGATTCATGATTCATTTCATGATTCATGATTCAATTCATGATTCATGATTCAATTCATGATTCATGATTCATGATTTTTGATTCAATTCATGATTCATGATTCGATTCATGATTCATGATTCAATTCATGATTTATGATTTATGATTAAATTTATGATTCAATCCATGATTCATGATTCGATTCATGATTCATGATTCATGATTCATGATTCAATTCATGATTCATGATTCGATTCATGATTCATGATTCAACTCATGATTCAATTCATGATTCATGATTCATGATTCGATTCATGATTCATGATTCAATTCATGATTCATGATTTGATTCATGATTCATGATTCATGATTCAATTCATGATTCATGATTCGATTCATGATTCATGATTCAATTCATGATTCATGATTTATGATTCAATTCATGATTCAATTCATGATTTATGATTTATAAATCAATTCATGATTCAATTAATGATTCATGATTCATGATTCGATTCATGATTCAATTCATGATTCATGATTTGATTCATGATTCATGATTCAATTCATGAATCATGATTCATGATTCATGATTTAATTCATGATTCATGATTCATGATTCAAATCATGATTCATGATTTGATTCATGATTCAATTCATAATTCATGATTCATAATTCAATTCGTGATTCATTTCATGATTCATGATTCAATTCATGATTCATGATTCATGATACAATTCATGATTCATGATTCATGATTCATTTCATGATTCATGATTCAATTCATGATTCATGATTCAATTCATGATTCATGATTCATGATTTATGATTCAATTCATGATTCATGTTTCGATTCATGATTCATGATTCAATTCATGATTTATGATTTAGGATTAAATTTATGATTCAATCCATGATTCATGATTCATGATTCATGATTCATGATTCGATTCATGATTCATGATTCATGATTCATGATTCAATTCATGATTCATGATTCGATTCATGATTCATGATTCAACTCATGATTCAATTCATGATTCATGATTCATGATTCATGATTCGATTCATGATTCATGATTCAATTCATGATTCATGATTTGATTCATGATTCATGATTCATGATTCAATTCATGATTCATGATTCGATTCATGATTCATGATTCAATTCATGATTCATGATTCATGATTCATGATTCAATTCATGATTCATTTCATGATTCATGATTCAATTCATGCTTCATTTCATGATTCATGATTCATGATTTAATTCATGATTAATGATTCATGATTCAATTCATGATTCATGATTCAATTCATGATTCATGATTCGATTTATGATTCATGATTCAATTCATGATTCGAGATTCATGATTTGATTCATGATTCATGATTCATGATTCGATTCATGATTCATGATTCATGATTCAAATTATGATTCAAATCATGATTCATGATTCAATTCATGATTTATGATTCAATTAATGATTCATGATTTAATTCATGATTCATAATTCGATTCATGATTAATGATTTATGATTCGTTTCATGATTCATTTCATGATTCGTGTTTCGATT
The DNA here is from genome assembly GCA_036250195.1 of Mixophyes australis. Taxonomy (NCBI): domain Eukaryota; kingdom Metazoa; phylum Chordata; class Amphibia; order Anura; family Limnodynastidae; genus Mixophyes; species Mixophyes australis. The sequence goes on from JAVHZZ010000014.1 coordinate 2,704,016, forward strand.
TAAAAATCATGATTCAATTCATGATTCATGATTCGATTCATTATTCATGATTCATGATTCATGGTTCGATTCCTGATTCTTGATTCATTTCATGATTCATGATTCATGATTCAATTCATGATTCATGTTTTGATTCATGATTCATGATTCGATTCATGATTCATGATTCATAATTCATGATTCAATTCATGATTCATGATTCGATTCATGATTCATGATTTAATTCATGATTTATGATTTATGATTCAATTTATGATTCAATTCATGATTCATGATTCGATTCATGATTCATGATTCAATTCATGATTCATGATTTATGATTCAACTCATGATTCAATTCATGATTCATGATTCATGATTCATGATTCGATTCATGATTCATGATTCGATTCATTATTCATCATTCATGATTCATGATTCGATTCATGATTCTTGATTCATTTCATGATTCATGATTCATGATTCAATTCATGATTCAAGTTTCGATTCATGATTCATGATTCGATTCATGATTCATAATTCATGATTCAATTCATGATTCATGATTCATGATTCATTTCATGATTCATGATTCATGATTCATGATTCAATTCATGATTCATGATTCATGATTTATGATTCAATTCATGATTCATGATTCGATTCATGATTCATGATTCAATTCATGATTTATGATTTATGATTAAATTTATGATTCAATCCATGATTCATGATTCATGATTCATGATTCATGATTCGATTCATGATTCATGATTCATGATTCATGATTCAATTCATGATTCATGATTCGATTCATGATTCATGATTCAACTCATGATTCAATTCATGATTCATGATTCATGATTCATGATTCGATTCATGATTCATGATTCAATTCATGATTCATGATTTGATTCATGATTCATGATTCATGATTCAATTCATGATTCATGATTCGATTCATGATTCAATTCATGATTCATGATTTATGATTCAATTCATGATTCAATTCATGATTTATGATATATAAATCAATTCATGATTCAATTAATGATTCCTGATTCATGATTTGATTCATGATTCAATTCATGATTCATGATTTGATTCATGATTCATGATTCAATTCATGAATCATGATTCATGATTCATGATTTAATTCATAATTCATGATTCATGATTCAAATCATGATTCATGATTTGATTCATGATTCAATTCATAATTCATGATTCCTAATTCAATTCGAGATTCATTTCATGATTCATGATTCAATTCATGATTCATGATTCATGATACAATTCATGATTCAATTCATGATTCATTTCATGATTCATGATTCAATTAATGATTCATTTCATGATTCATGATTCAATTCATGATTCATGATTCATGATTCAATTCATGATTCAATTCATGATTCATGATTCATGATTCAATTCATGATTCAAGTTTCGATTCATGATTCATGATTCGATTCATGATTCATAATTCATGATTCAATTCATGATTCATGATTCATGATTCATTTCATGATTCATGATTCAATTCATGATTCATGATTCAATTCATGATTCATGATTCATGATTTTTGATTCAATTCATGATTCATGATTCGATTCATGATTCATGATTCAATTCATGATTTATGATTTATGATTAAATTTATGATTCAATCCATGATTCATGATTCGATTCATGATTCATGATTCATGATTCATGATTCAATTCATGATTCATGATTCGATTCATGATTCATGATTCAACTCATGATTCAATTCATGATTCATGATTCATGATTCGATTCATGATTCATGATTCAATTCATGATTCATGATTTGATTCATGATTCATGATTCATGATTCAATTCATGATTCATGATTCGATTCATGATTCATGATTCAATTCATGATTCATGATTTATGATTCAATTCATGATTTATGATTTATAAATCAATTCATGATTCAATTAATGATTCATGATTCATGATTCGATTCATGATTCAATTCATGATTCATGATTTGATTCATGATTCATGATTCAATTCATGAATCATGATTCATGATTCATGATTTAATTCATGATTCATGATTCATGATTCAAATCATGATTCATGATTTGATTCATGATTCAATTCATAATTCATGATTCATAATTCAATTCGTGATTCATTTCATGATTCATGATTCAATTCATGATTCATGATTCATGATACAATTCATGATTCAATTCATGATTCATTTCATGATTCATAATTCAATTAATGATTCATTTCATGATTCATGATTCAATTCATGATTCATGATTCATGATTCAATTCATGATTCAATTCATGATTCATTTCATGATTCATGATTCAATTCATGCTTCATTTCATGATTCATGATTCATGATTTAATTCATGATTAATGATTCATGATTCAATTCATGATTCATGATTCAATTCATGATTCATGATTCGATTTATGATTCATGATTCAATTCATGATTCGAGATTCATGATTTGATTCATGATTCATGATTCGATTCATGATTCATGATTCATGATTCAAATTATGATTCAAATCATGATTCATGATTCAATTCATGATTTATGATTCAATTCATGATTCATGATTTAATTCATGATTCATAATTCGATTCATGATTAATGATTTATGATTCGTTTCATGATTCATTTCATGATTCGTGTTTCGATTTATAAATCATGATTCAATTCATGATTCATGATTCGATTCATTATTCATGATTCATGATTCATGATTCATGATTCGATTCCTGATTCTTGATTCATTTCATGATTCATGATTCATGATTCAATTCATGATTCATGTTTCGATTCATGATTCATGATTCGATTCATGATTCATGATTCATAATTCATGATTCAATTCATGATTCATGATTCGATTCATGATTCATGATTTAATTCATGATTTATGATTTATGATTCAATTTATGATTCAATTCATGATTCATGATTCATGATTCAATTCATGATTCATGATTTATGATTCAACTCATGATTCAATTCATGATTCATGATTCATGATTCATGATTCGATTCATGATTCATGATTTGATTCATTATTCATCATTTATGATTCATGATTCGATTCATGATTCTTGATTCATTTCATGATTCATGATTCATGATTCAATTCATGATTCAAGTTTCGATTCATGATTCATGATTCGATTCATGATTCATAATTCATGATTCAATTCATGATTCATGATTCATGATTCATTTCATGATTCATGATTCAATTCATGATTCATGATTCAATTCATGATTCATGATTCATGATTTATGATTCAATTCATGATTCATGTTTCGATTCATGATTCATGATTCAATTCATGATTTATGATTTAGGATTAAATTTATGATTCAATCCATGATTCATGATTCATGATTCATGATTCGATTCATGATTCATGATTCATGATTCATGATTCAATTCATGATTCATGATTCGATTCATGATTCATGATTCAACTCATGATTCAATTCATGATTCATGATTCATGATTCATGATTCGATTCATGATTCATGATTCAATTCATGATTCATGATTTGATTCATGATTCATGATTCATGATTCAATTCATGATTCATGATTCGATTCATGATTCATGATTCAATTCATGATTCATGATTCATGATTCATGATTCAATTCATGATTCATTTCATGATTCATGATTCAATTCATGCTTCATTTCATGATTCATGATTCATGATTTAATTCATGATTAATGATTCATGATTCAATTCATGATTCATGATTCAATTCATGATTCATGATTCGATTTATGATTCATGATTCAATTCATGATTCGAGATTCATGATTTGATTCATGATTCATGATTCATGATTCGATTCATGATTCATGATTCATGATTCAAATTATGATTCAAATCATGATTCATGATTCAATTCATGATTTATGATTCAATTAATGATTCATGATTTAATTCATGATTCATAATTCGATTCATGATTAATGATTTATGATTCGTTTCATGATTCATTTCATGATTCGTGTTTCGATTTAAAAATCATGATTCAATTCATGATTCATGATTCGATTCATTATTCATGATTCATGATTCATGGTTCGATTCATGATTCATGATTCAATTCATGATTCATGTTTCGATTCATGATTCATGATTCGATTCATGATTCATGATTCATAATTCATGATTCAATTCATGATTCATGATTCGATTCATGATTCATGATTTAATTCATGATTTATGATTTATGATTCAATTTATGATTCAATTCATGATTCATGATTCGATTCATGATTCATGATTCAATTCATGATTCATGATTTATGATTCAACTCATGATTCAATTCATGATTCATGATTCATGATTCATGATTCGATTCATGATTCATGATTCGATTCATTATTCATCATTCATGATTCATGATTCGATTCATGATTCTTGATTCATTTCATGATTCATGATTCATGATTCAATTCATGATTCAAGTTTCGATTCATGATTCATGATTCGATTCATGATTCATAATTCATGATTCAATTCATGATTCATGATTCATGATTCATTTCATGATTCATGATTCATGATTCATGATTCAATTCATGATTCATGATTCATGATTTATGATTCAATTCATGATTCATGATTCGATTCATGATTCATGATTCAATTCATGATTTATGATTTATGATTAAATTTATGATTCAATCCATGATTCATGATTCATGATTCATGATTCATGATTCGATTCATGATTCATGATTCATGATTTATGATTCAATTCATGATTCATGATTCGATTCATGATTCATGATTCAATTCATGATTTATGATTTATGATTAAATTTATGATTCAATCCATGATTCATGATTCATGATTCATGATTCATGATTCGATTCATGATTCATGATTCATGATTCATGATTCAATTCATGATTCATGATTCGATTCATGATTCATGATTCAACTCATGATTCAATTCATGATTCATGATTCATGATTCATGATTCGATTCATGATTCATGATTCAATTCATGATTCATGATTTGATTCATGATTCATGATTCATGATTCAATTCATGATTCATGATTCGATTCATGATTCAATTCATGATTCATGATTTATGATTCAATTCATGATTCAATTCATGATTTATGATATATAAATCAATTCATGATTCAATTAATGATTCCTGATTCATGATTTGATTCATGATTCAATTCATGATTCATGATTTGATTCATGATTCATGATTCAATTCATGAATCATGATTCATGATTCATGATTTAATTCATAATTCATGATTCATGATTCAAATCATGATTCATGATTTGATTCATGATTCAATTCATAATTCATGATTCATAATTCAATTCGAGATTCATTTCATGATTCATGATTCAATTCATGATTCATGATTCATGATACAATTCATGATTCAATTCATGATTCATTTCATGATTCATGATTCAATTAATGATTCATTTCATGATTCATGATTCAATTCATGATTCATGATTCATGATTCAATTCATGATTCAATTCATGATTCATTTCATGATTCATGATTCAATTCATGCTTCATTTCATGATTCATGATTCATGATTTAATTCATGATTAATGATTCATGATTCAATTCATGATTCATGATTCAATTCATGATTCATGATTCGATTTATGATTCATGATTCAATTCATGATTCGAGATTTATGATTCGATTCATGATTCATGATTCAATTCATGATTCATGATTCATGATTCGATTCATGATTCAATTCATGATTCATGATTCATGATTTAATTCATGATTAATGATTCATGATTCAATTCATGATTCATGATGCAATTCATGATTCATGATTCTATTCATGATTCATGATTCGATTCATGATTCATGATTCAATTCATGATTCATGATATATGATTCAACTCATGATTCAATTCATGATTCATGATTCATGATTCATGATTCGATTCATGATTCATGATTCAATTCATGATTCATGATTTGATTCATGATTCATGATTCATGATTGGATTCATGATTGATGATTCAATTCATGATTAATGATTTGATTCATGATTCATGATTCAATTCATGATTCATGATTTATGATTCAATTCATGATTCAATTCATGATTCATGATTTATGATTCAATTCATGATTCGATTCATGATTCATGATTCAATTCATGATTCATGATTTGATTTATGATTCAGGATTCAATTCATGATTCATTTCATGATTCATGATTCAATTCATGATTCATGATTCAATTCATGATTCCATTCATGATTCATTTCATGATTCATGATTCAATTCATGATTCATTTCATGATTCATGATTCATGATTCGATTCATGATTCATGATTCATGATTCACGATTCAATTCATGATTCATGATTCATGGTTCGATTCCTGATTCTTGATTCATTTCATGATTCATGATTCAATTCATGATTCATGTTTCGATTCATGATTCATGATTCGATTCATGATTCATGATTCATAATTCATGATTCAATTCATGATTCAATTCATGATTCATTTCATGATTCATGATTCAATTAATGATTCATTTCATGATTCATGATTCATGATTCATGATTCGATTCATGATTCATGATTCAATTCATGATTCATGATTTGATTCATGATTCATGATTCATGATTCGATTCATGATTCATGATTTAATTCATGATTTATGATTTATGATTCAATTTATGATTCAATTCATGATTCATGATTCGATTCATGATTCATGATTCAATTCATGATTCATGATTTATGATTCAACTCATGATTCAATTCATGATTCATGATTCATGATTCATGATTCGATTCATGATTCATGATTCGATTCATTATTCATCATTCATGATTCATGATTCGATTCATGATTCTTGATTCATTTCATGATTCATGATTCATGATTCAATTCATGATTCAAGTTTCGATTCATGATTCATGATTCGATTCATGATTCATAATTCATGATTCAATTCATGATTCATGATTCATGATTCATTTCATGATTCATGATTCATGATTCATGATTCAATTCATGATTCATGATTCATGATTTATGATTCAATTCATGATTCATGATTCGATTCATGATTCATGATTCAATTCATGATTTATGATTTATGATTAAATTTATGATTCAATCCATGATTCATGATTCATGATTCATGATTCAATTCATGATTCATGATTTGATTCATGATTCATGATTCAATTCATGATTCATGATTCGATTCATTATTCATGATTCAACTCATGATTCAATTCATGATTCATGATTCATGATTCATGATTCGATTCATGATTCATGATTCAATTCATGATTCATGATTTGATTCATGATTCATGATTCATGATTCAATTCATGATTCATGATTCGATTCATGATTCAATTCATGATTCATGATTTATGATTCAATTCATGATTCAATTCATGATTTATGATATATAAATCAATTCATGATTCAATTAATGATTCCTGATTCATGATTTGATTCATGATTCAATTCATGATTCATGATTTGATTCATGATTCATGATTCAATTCATGAATCATGATTCATGATTCATGATTTAATTCATAATTCATGATTCATGATTCAAATCATGATTCATGATTTGATTCATGATTCAATTCATAATTCATGATTCATAATTCAATTCGAGATTCATTTCATGATTCATGATTCAATTCATGATTCATGATTCATGATACAATTCATGATTCAATTCATGATTCATTTCATGATTCATGATTCAATTAATGATTCATTTCATGATTCATGATTCAATTCATGATTCATGATTCATGATTCAATTCATGATTCAATTCATGATTCATTTCATGATTCATGATTCAATTCATGCTTCATTTCATGATTCATGATTCATGATTTAATTCATGATTAATGATTCATGATTCAATTCATGATTCATGATTCAATTCATGATTCATGATTCGATTTATGATTCATGATTCAATTCATGATTCGAGATTTATGATTCGATTCATGATTCATGATTCAATTCATGATTCATGATTCATGATTCGATTCATGATTCAATTCATGATTCATGATTCATGATTTAATTCATGATTAATGATTCATGATTCAATTCATGATTCATGATGCAATTCATGATTCATGATTCTATTCATGATTCATGATTCGATTCATGATTCATGATTCAATTCATGATTCATGATATATGATTCAACTCATGATTCAATTCATGATTCATGATTCATGATTCATGATTCGATTCATGATTCATGATTCAATTCATGATTCATGATTTGATTCATGATTCATGATTCATGATTGGATTCATGATTGATGATTCAATTCATGATTAATGATTTGATTCATGATTCATGATTCAATTCATGATTCATGATTTATGATTCAATTCATGATTCAATTCATGATTCATGATTTATGATTCAATTCATGATTCGATTCATGATTCTTGATTCAATTCATGATTCATGATTTGATTTATGATTCAGGATTCAATTCATGATTCATGATTTATGATTCAATTCATGATTCATTTCATGATTCATGATTCAATTCATGATTCATGATTCAATTCATGATTCCATTCATGATTCATTTCATGATTCATGATTCAATTCATGATTCATTTCATGATTCATGATTCATGATTCGATTCATGATTCATGATTCATGATTCACGATTCAATTCATGATTCATGATTCATGATTCGATTCATGATTCATGATTCATAATTCATTATTCGATTTATGATTCATGATTCATGATTTAATTCATGATTCATGATTCAATTCATGATTCATGATTCGATTCATGATTCATAATTCATGATTCCATTCATGATTCATTTCATGATTCATGATTCATGATTCACGATTCAATTCATGATTCATGATTCATGATTCGATTCATGATTCATGATTCATAATTCATTATTCGATTTATGATTCATGATTCATGATTTAATTCATGATTCAAGTTTCGATTCATGATTCATGATTCGATTCATGATTCATAATTCATGATTCAATTCATGATTCATGATTCAATTCATGATTCATGATTCATGATTTATGATTCAATTCATGATTCATGATTCGATTCATGATTCATGATTCAATTCATGATTTATGATTTATGATTAAATTTATGATTCAATCCATGATTCATGATTCATGATTCATGATTCGATTCATGATTCATGATTCATGATTCAATTCATGATTCATGATTCGATTCATGATTCATGATTCAACTCATGATTCAATTCATGATTCATGATTCATGATTCATGATTCGATTCATGATTCATGATTCAATTCATGATTCATGATTTGATTCATGATTCATGATTCATGATTCAATTCATGATTCATGATTCGATTCATGATTCATGATTCAATTCATGATTCATGATTTATGATTCAATTCATGATTCATGATTTGATTCATGATTCATGATTCATGATTCAATTCATGATTCATGATTCGATTCATGATTCATGATTCAATTCATGATTCATGATTTATGATTCAATTCATGATTCAATTCATGATTTATGATTTATAAATCAATTCATGATTCAATTAATGATTCATGATTCATGATTCGATTCATGATTCAATTCATGATTCATGATTTGATTCATGATTCATGATTCAAATCATGAATCATGATTCATGATTTAATTCATGATTCATGATTCATGATTCAAATCATGATTTATGATTTCATTCATGAGTCAATTAATAATTCATGATTCATAATTCAATTCGTGATTCATTTCATGATTCATGATTCAATTCATGATTCATGATTCATGATACAATTCATGATTCAATTCATGATTCATTTCATGATTCAGGATTTAATTCATGATTCATTTCATGATTCATGATTCAATTCATGATTCATGATTCAATTCATGATTCCATTCATGATTCATTTCATGATTCATGATTCAATTCATGATTCATTTCATGATTCATGATTCATGATTCGATTCATGATTCATGATTCACGATTCAATTCATGATTCATGATTCATGATTCGATTCATGATTCATGATTCATAATTCATTATTCGATTTATGATTCATGATTCATGATTTAATTCATGATTCATGATTCAATTCATGATTCATGATTCGATTCATGATTCATAATTCATGATTCCATTCATGATTCCATTCATGATTCATTTCATGATTCATGATTCATGATTCACGATTCAATTCATGATTCATGATTCATGATTCGATTCATGATTCATGATTCATAATTCATTATTCGATTTATGATTCATGATTCATGATTTAATTCATGATTCATGATTTATGATTCAACTCATGATTCAATTCATGATTCATGATTCATGATTCATTTCATGATTCATGATTCATGATTCAATTCATGATTCAAGTTTCGATTCATGATTCATGATTCGATTCATGATTCATAATTCATGATTCAATTCATGATTCATGATTCATGATTCATGATTCATTTCATGATTCATGATTCAATTCATGATTCATGATTCAATTCATGATTCATGATTCATGATTCATTTCATGATTCATGATTCAATTCATGATTCATGATTCAATTCATGATTCATGATTCATGATTTTTGATTCAATTCATGATTCATGATTCGATTCATGATTCATGATTCAATTCATGATTTATGATTTATGATTAAATTTATGATTCAATCCATGATTCATGATTCATGATTCATGATTCATGATTCGATTCATGATTCATGATTCATGATTCAATTCATGATTCATGATTCGATTCATGATTCATGATTCAACTCATGATTCAATTCATGATTCATGATTCATGATTCGATTCATGATTCATGATTCAATTCATGATTCATGATTTGATTCATGATTCATGATTCATGATTCAATTCATGATTCATGATTCGATTCATGATTCATGATTCAATTCATGATTCATGATTTATGATTCAATTCATGATTCAATTCATGATTTATGATTTATAAATCAATTCATGATTCAATTAATGATTCATGATTCATGATTCGATTCATGATTCAATTCATGATTCATGATTTGATTCATGATTCATGATTCAATTCATGAATCATGATTCATGATTCATGATTTAATTCATGATTCATGATTCATGATTCAAATCATGATTCATGATTTGATTCATGATTCAATTCATAATTCATGATTCATAATTCAATTCGTGATTCATTTCATGATTCGTGTTTCGATTTATAAATCATGATTCAATTCATGATTCATGATTCGATTCATTATTCATGATTCATGATTCATGATTCGATTCCTGATTCTTGATTCATTTCATGATTCATGATTCATGATTCAATTCATGATTCATGTTTCGATTCATGATTCATGATTCGATTCATGATTCATGATTCATAATTCATGATTCAATTCATGATTCATGATTCGATTCATGATTCATGATTTAATTCATGATTTATGATTTATGATTCAATTTATGATTTAATTCATGATTCATGATTCATGATTCATGATTCAATTCATGATTCATGATTTATGATTCAACTCATGATTCAATTCATGATTCATGATTCATGATTCATGATTCGATTCATGATTCATGATTCATTTCATGATTCATGATTCATGATTCAATTCATGATTCAAGTTTCGATTCATGATTCATGATTCGATTCATGATTCATAATTCATGATTCAATTCATGATTCATTATTCATGATTCATTTCATGATTCATGATTCAATTCATGATTCATGATTCAATTCATGATTCATGATTCATGATTTATGATTCAATTCATGATTCATGATTCGATTCATGATTCATGATTCAATTCATGATTTATGATTTATGATTAAATTTATGATTCAATCCATGATTCATGATTCATGATTCATGATTCATGATTCGATTCATGATTCATGATTCATGATTCATGATTCAATTCATGATTCATGATTCGATTCATGATTCATGATTCAACTCATGATTCAATTCATGATTCATGATTCATGATTCATGATTCGATTCATGATTCATGATTCAATTCATGATTCATGATTTGATTCATGATTCATGATTCAATTCATGATTCATGATTCGATTCATGATTCATGATTCAATTCATGATTCATGATTTATGATTCAATTCATGATTCATGATTTGATTCATGATTCATGATTCATGATTCAATTCATGATTCATGATTCGATTCATGATTCATGATTCAATTCATGATTCATGATTTATGATTCAATTCATGATTCAATTCATGATTTATGATTTATAAATCAATTCATGATTCAATTAATGATTCATGATTCATGATTCGATTCATGATTCAATTCATGATTCATGATTTGATTCATGATTCATGATTCAAATCATGAATCATGATTCATGATTCATGATTTAATTCATGATTCATGATTCATGATTCAAATCATGATTCATGATTTGATTCATGATTCAATTCATAATTCATGATTCATAATTCAATTCGTGATTCATTTCATGATTCATGATTCAATTCATGATTCATGATTCATGATACAATGCATGATTCAATTCATGATTCATTTCATGATTCATGATTCAATTAATGATTCATTTCATGATTCATGATTCAATTCATGATTCATGATTCATGATTCAATTCATGATTCATTTCATGATTCATGATTCAATTCATGCTTCATTTCATGATTCATGATTCATGATTTAATTCATGATTAATGATTCATGATTCAATTCATGATTCATGATTCAATTCATGATTCATGATTCGATTTATGATTCATGATTGAATTCATGATTCGAGATTCATGATTTGATTCATGATTCATGATTCATGATTCGATTCATGATTCATGATTCATGATTCAAATTATGATTCAAATCATGATTCATGATTCAATTCATGATTTATGATTCAATTAATGATTCATGATTTAATTCATGATTCATAATTCGATTCATGATTAATGATTTATGATTCGTTTCATGATTCATTTCATGATTCGTGTTTCGATTTAAAAATCATGATTCAATTCATGATTCATGATTCGATTCATTATTCATGATTCATGATTCATGGTTCGATTCCTGATTCTTGATTCATTTCATGATTCATGATTCATGATTCAATTCATTATTCATGTTTCGATTCATGATTCATGATTCGATTCATGATTCATGCTTCATAATTCATGATTCAATTCATGATTCATGATTCGATTCATGATTCATGATTTAATTCATGATTTATGATTTATGATTCAATTTATGATTCAATTCATGATTCATGATTCGATTCATGATTCATGATTCAATTCATGATTTATGATTTATGATTCAACTCATGATTCAATTCATGATTCATGATTCATGATTAATGATTCGATTCATGATTCATGATTCGATTCATTATTCATCATTCATGATTCATGATTCGATTCATGATTCTTGATTCATTTCATGATTCATGATTCATGATTCAATTCATGATTCAAGTTTCGATTCATGATTCATGATTCGATTCATGATTCATAATTCATGATTCAATTCATGATTCATGATTCATGATTCATTTCATGATTCATGATTCATGATTCATGATTCAATTCATGATTCATGATTCATGATTTATGATTCAATTCATGATTCATGATTCGATTCATGATTCATGATTCAATTCATGATTTATGATTTATGATTGAATTTATGATTCAATCCATGATTCATGATTCATGATTCATGATTCATGATTCGATTCATGATTCATGATTCATGATTCATGATTCAATTCATGATTCATGATTCGATTCATGATTCATGATTCAACTCATGATTCAATTCATGATTCATGATTCATGATTCATGATTCGATTCATGATTCATGATTCAATTCATGATTCATGATTTGATTCATGATTCATGATTCATGATTCAATTCATGATTCATGATTCGATTCATGATTCATGATTCAATTCATGATTCATGATTTATGATTCAATTCATGATTCAATTCATGATTTATGATATATAAATCAATTCATGATTCAATTAATGATTCCTGATTCATGATTTGATTCATGATTCAATTCATGATTCATGATTTGATTCATGATTCATGATTCAATTCATGAATCATGATTCATGATTCATGATTTAATTCATAATTCATGATTCATGATTCAAATCATGATTCATGATTTGATTCATGATTCAATTCATAATTCATGATTCATAATTCAATTTGAGATTCATTTCATGATTCATGATTCAATTCATGATTCATGATTCATGATACAATTCATGATTCAATTCATGATTCATTTCATGATTCATGATTCAATTAATGATTCATTTCATGATTCATGATTCAATTCATGATTCATGATTCATGATTCAATTCATGATTCAATTCATGATTCATTTCATGATTCATGATTCAATTCATGCTTCATTTCATGATTCATGATTCATGATTTAATTCATGATTAATGATTCATGATTCAATTCATGATTCATGATTCAATTCATGATTCATGATTCGATTTATGATTCATGATTCAATTCATGATTCGAGATTTATGATTCGATTCATGATTCATGATTCAATTCATGATTCATGATTCATGATTCGATTCATGATTCAATTCATGATTCATGATTCATGATTTAATTCATGATTAATGATTCATGATTCAATTCATGATTCATGATGCAATTCATGATTCATGATTCTATTCATGATTCATGATTCGATTCATGATTCATGATTCAATTCATGATTCATGATATATGATTCAACTCATGATTCAATTCATGATTCATGATTCATGATTCATGATTCGATTCATGATTCATGATTCAATTCATGATTCATGATTTGATTCATGATTCATGATTGATGATTCGATTCATGATTGATGATTCAATTCATGATTAATGATTTGATTCATGATTCATGATTCAATTCATGATTCATGATTTATGATTCAATTCATGATTCAATTCATGATTCATGATTTATGATTCAATTCATGATTCGATTCATGATTCATGATTCAATTCATGATTCATGATTTGATTTATGATTCAGGATTCAATTCATGATTCATGATTCAATTCATGATTCCATTCATGATTCATTTCATGATTCATGATTCAATTCATGATTCATTTCATGATTCATGATTCATGATTCGATTCATGATTCATGATTCATGATTCACGATTCAATTCATGATTCATGATTCATGATTCGATTCATGATTCATGATTCATAATTCATTATTCGATTTATGATTCATGATTCATGATTTAATTCATGATTCATGATTTAATTCATGATTCATGATTCGATTCATGATTCATAATTCATGATTCCATTCATGATTCATTTCATGATTCATGATTCATGATTCACGATTCAATTCATGATTCATGATTCATGATTCGATTCATGATTCATGATTCATAATTCATTATTTGATTTATGATTCATGATTCATGATTTAATTCATGATTCATGAGTCAATTCATGATTCATGATTCGATTCATGATTCATGATTTAATTCATGATTTATGATTTATGATTCAATTTATGATTCAATTCATGATTCATGATTCATGATTCATGATTCAATTCATGATTCATGATTTATGATTCAACTCATGATTCAATTCATGATTCATGATTCATGATTCATGATTCGATTCATGATTCATGATTCGATTCATTATTCATCATTCATGATTCATGATTCGATTCATGATTCTTGATTCATTTCATGATTCATGATTCATGATTCAATTCATGATTCAAGTTTCGATTCATGATTCATGATTCGATTCATGATTCATAATTCATGATTCAATTCATGATTCATGATTCATGATTCATGATTCATTTCATGATTCATGATTCAATTCATGATTCATGATTCAATTCATGATTCATGATTCATGATTTATGATTCAATTCATGATTCATGATTCGATTCATGATTCATGATTCAATTCATGATTTATGATTTATGATTAAATTTATGATTCAATCCATGATTCATGATTCATGATTCATGATTCATGATTCGATTCATGATTCATGATTCATGATTCATGATTCAATTCATGATTCATGATTCGATTCATGATTCATGATTCAACTCATGATTCAATTCATGATTCATGATTCATGATTCATGATTCGATTCATGATTCATGATTCAATTCATGATTCATGATTTGATTCATGATTTTTTGATTCATGATTCATGATTCATGATTCGATTCATGATTCATGATTCAATTCATGATTCATGATTTATGATTCAATTCATGATTCATGATTTGATTCATGATTCATGATTCATGATTCAATTCATGATTCATGATTCGATTCATGATTCATGATTCAATTCATGATTCATGATTTATGATTCAATTCATGATTCAATTCATGATTTATGATTTATAAATCAATTCATGATTCAATTAATGATTCATGATTCATGATTCGATTCATGATTCAATTCATGATTCATGATTTGATTCATGATTCATGATTCAAATCATGAATCATGATTCATGATTTAATTCATGATTCATGATTCATGATTCAAATCATGATTCATGATTTGATTCATGATTCAATTCATAATTCATGATTCATAATTCAATTCGTGATTCATTTCATGATTCATGATTCAATTTATGATTCATGATTCATGATACAATTCATGATTCAATTCATGATTCATTTCATGATTCATGATTCAATTAATGATTCATTTCATGATTCATGATTCAATTCATGATTCATGATTCATGATTCAATTCATGATTCATTTCATGATTCATGATTCAATTCATGCTTCATTTCATGATTCATGATTCATGATTTAATTCATGATTAATGATTCATGATTCAATTCATGATTCATGATTCAATTCATGATTCATGATTCGATTTATGATTCATGATTCAATTCATGATTCGAGATTCATGATTTGATTCATGATTCATGATTCATGATTCGATTCATGATTCATGATTCATGATTCAAATTATGATTCAAATCATGATTCATGATTCAATTCATGATTTATGATTCAATTAATGATTCATGATTTAATTCATGATTCATAATTCGATTCATGATTAATGATTTATGATTCGTTTCATGATTCATTTCATGATTCGTGTTTCGATTTAAAAATCATGATTCAATTCATGATTCATGATTCGATTCATTATTCATGATTCATGTTTCATGGTTCGATTCCTGATTCTTGATTCATTTCATGATTCATGATTCATGATTCAATTCATGATTCATGTTTCGATTCATGATTCATGATTCGATTCATGATTCATGATTCATAATTCATGATTCAATTCATGATTCATGATTCGATTCATGATTCATGATTTAATTCATGATTTATGATTTATGATTCAATTTATGATTCAATTCATGATTCATGATTCGATTCATGATTCATGATTCAATTCATGATTCATGATTTATGATTCAACTCATGATTCAATTCATGATTCATGATTCATGATTCGATTCATGATTCATGATTCGATTCATTATTCATCATTCATGATTCATGATTCGATTCATGATTCTTGATTCATTTCATGATTCATGATTCATGATTCAATTCATGATTCAAGTTTCGATTCATGATTCGATTCATGATTCATAATTCATGATTCAATTCATGATTCATGATTCATGATTCATGATTCATTTCATGATTCATGATTCATGATTCATGATTCAATTCATGATTCATGATTCATGATTTATGATTCAATTCATGATTCATGATTCGATTCATGATTCATGATTCAATTCATGATTTATGATTTATGATTAAATTTATGATTCAATCCATGATTCATGATTCATGATTCATGATTCATGATTCATGATTCGATTCATGATTCATGATTCATGATTCATGATTCAATTCATGATTCATGATTCGATTCATGATTCATGATTCAACTCATGATTCAATTCATGATTCATGATTCATGATTCATGATTCGATTCATGATTCATGATTCAATTCATGATTCATGATTTGATTCATGATTCATGATTCATGATTCAATTCATGATTCATGATTCGATTCATGATTCATGATTCAATTCATGATTCATGATTTATGATTCAATTCATGATTCAATTCATGATTTATGATATATAAATCAATTCATGATTCAATTAATGATTCCTGATTCATGATTTGATTCATGATTCAATTCATGATTCATGATTTGATTCATGATTCATGATTCAATTCATGAATCATGATTCATGATTCATGACTTAATTCATAATTCATGATTCATGATTCAAATCATGATTCATGATTTGATTCATGATTCAATTCATAATTCATGATTCATAATTCAATTCGAGATTCATTTCATGATTCATGATTCAATTCATGATTCATGATTCATGATACAATTCATGATTCAATTCATGATTCATTTCATGATTCATGATTCAATTAATGATTCATTTCATGATTCATGATTCAATTCATGATTCATGATTCATGATTCAATTCATGATTCAATTCATGATTCATTTCATGATTCATGATTCAATTCATGCTTCATTTCATGATTCATGATTCATGATTTAATTCATGATTAATGATTCATGATTCAATTCATGATTCATGATTCAATTCATGATTCATGATTCGATTTATGATTCATGATTCAATTCATGATTCGAGATTTATGATTCGATTCATGATTCATGATTCAATTCATGATTCATGATTCATGATTCGATTCATGATTCAATTCATGATTCATGATTTAATTCATGATTAATGATTCATGATTCAATTCATGATTCATGATGCAATTCATGATTCATGATTCTATTCATGATTCATGATTCGATTCATGATTCATGATTCAATTCATGATTCATGATATATGATTCAACTCATGATTCAATTCATGATTCATGATTCATGATTCATGATTCGATTCATGATTCATGATTCAATTCATGATTCATGATTTGATTCATGATTCATGATTCATGATTGGATTCATGATTGATGATTCAATTCATGATTAATGATTTGATTCATGATTCATGATTCAATTCATGATTCATGATTTATGATTCAATTCATGATTCAATTCATGATTCATGATTTATGATTCAATTCATGATTCGATTCATGATTCATGATTCAATTCATGATTCATGATTTGATTTATGATTCAGGATTCAATTCATGATTCATTTCATGATTCATGATTCAATTCATGATTCATGATTCAATTCATGATTCCATTCATGATTCATTTCATGATTCATGATTCAATTCATGATTCATTTCATGATTCATGATTCATGATTCGATTCATGATTCATGATTCATGATTCACGATTCAATTCATGATTCATGATTCATGATTCATGATTCATTTCATGATTCATGATTCATGATTCATGATTCAATTCATGATTCATGATTCATGATTTATGATTCAATTCATGATTCATGATTCGATTCATGATTCATGATTCAATTCATGATTTATGATTTATGATTAAATTTATGATTCAATCCATGATTCATGATTCATGATTCATGATTCATGATTCATGATTCGATTCATGATTCATGATTCATGATTCATGATTCAATTCATGATTCATGATTCGATTCATGATTCATGATTCAACTCATGATTCAATTCATGATTCATGATTCATGATTCATGATTCGATTCATGATTCATGATTCAATTCATGATTCATGATTTGATTCATGATTCATGATTCATGATTCAATTCATGATTCATGATTCGATTCATGATTCATGATTCAATTCATGATTCATGATTTATGATTCAATTCATGATTCAATTCATGATTTATGATATATAAATCAATTCATGATTCAATTAATGATTCCTGATTCATGATTTGATTCATGATTCAATTCATGATTCATGATTTGATTCATGATTCATGATTCAATTCATGAATCATGATTCATGATTCATGACTTAATTCATAATTCATGATTCATGATTCAAATCATGATTCATGATTTGATTCATGATTCAATTCATAATTCATGATTCATAATTCAATTCGAGATTCATTTCATGATTCATGATTCAATTCATGATTCATGATTCATGATACAATTCATGATTCAATTCATGATTCATTTCATGATTCATGATTCAATTAATGATTCATTTCATGATTCATGATTCAATTCATGATTCATGATTCATGATTCAATTCATGATTCAATTCATGATTCATTTCATGATTCATGATTCAATTCATGCTTCATTTCATGATTCATGATTCATGATTTAATTCATGATTAATGATTCATGATTCAATTCATGATTCATGATTCAATTCATGATTCATGATTCGATTTATGATTCATGATTCAATTCATGATTCGAGATTTATGATTCGATTCATGATTCATGATTCAATTCATGATTCATGATTCATGATTCGATTCATGATTCAATTCATGATTCATGATTTAATTCATGATTAATGATTCATGATTCAATTCATGATTCATGATGCAATTCATGATTCATGATTCTATTCATGATTCATGATTCGATTCATGATTCATGATTCAATTCATGATTCATGATATATGATTCAACTCATGATTCAATTCATGATTCATGATTCATGATTCATGATTCGATTCATGATTCATGATTCAATTCATGATTCATGATTTGATTCATGATTCATGATTCATGATTGGATTCATGATTGATGATTCAATTCATGATTAATGAATTGATTCATGATTCATGATTCAATTCATGATTCATGATTTATGATTCAATTCATGATTCAATTCATGATTCATGATTTATGATTCAATTCATGATTCGAATCATGATTCATGATTCAATTCATGATTCATGATTTGATTTATGATTCAGGATTCAATTCATGATTCATTTCATGATTCATGATTCAATTCATGATTCATGATTCAATTCATGATTCCATTCATGATTCATTTCATGATTCATGATTCAATTCATGATTCATTTCATGATTCATGATTCATGATTCGATTCATGATTCATGATTCATGATTCACGATTCAATTCATGATTCATGATTCATGATTCATGATTCATTTCATGATTCATGATTCATGATTCATGATTCAATTCATGATTCATGATTCATGATTTATGATTCAATTCATGATTCATGATTCGATTCATGATTCATGATTCAATTCATGATTTATGATTTATGATTAAATTTATGATTCAATCCATGATTCATGATTCATGATTCATGATTCATGATTCATGATTCGATTCATGATTCATGATTCATGATTCATGATTCAATTCATGATTCATGATTCGATTCATGATTCATGATTCAACTCATGATTCAATTCATGATTCATGATTCATGATTCATGATTCGATTCATGATTCATGATTCAATTCATGATTCATGATTTGATTCATGATTCATGATTCATGATTCAATTCATGATTCATGATTCGATTCATGATTCATGATTCAATTCATGATTCATGATTTATGATTCAATTCATGATTCAATTCATGATTTATGATATATAAATCAATTCATGATTCAATTAATGATTCCTGATTCATGATTTGATTCATGATTCAATTCATGATTCATGATTTGATTCATGATTCATGATTCAATTCATGAATCATGATTCATGATTCATGACTTAATTCATAATTCATGATTCATGATTCAAATCATGATTCATGATTTGATTCATGATTCAATTCATAATTCATGATTCATAATTCAATTCGAGATTCATTTCATGATTCATGATTCAATTCATGATTCATGATTCATGATACAATTCATGATTCAATTCATGATTCATTTCATGATTCATGATTCAATTAATGATTCATTTCATGATTCATGATTCAATTCATGATTCATGATTCATGATTCAATTCATGATTCAATTCATGATTCATTTCATGATTCATGATTCAATTCATGCTTCATTTCATGATTCATGATTCATGATTTAATTCATGATTAATGATTCATGATTCAATTCATGATTCATGATTCAATTCATGATTCATGATTCGATTTATGATTCATGATTCAATTCATGATTCGAGATTTATGATTCGATTCATGATTCATGATTCAATTCATGATTCATGATTCAATTCATGATTCATGATTCATGATTCGATTCATGATTCAATTCATGATTCATGATTTAATTCATGATTAATGATTCATGATTCAATTCATGATTCATGATGCAATTCATGATTCATGATTCTATTCATGATTCATGATTCGATTCATGATTCATGATTCAATTCATGATTCATGATATATGATTCAACTCATGATTCAATTCATGATTCATGATTCATGATTCATGATTCGATTCATGATTCATGATTCAATTCATGATTCATGATTTGATTCATGATTCATGATTCATGATTGGATTCATGATTGATGATTCAATTCATGATTAATGATTTGATTCATGATTCATGATTCAATTCATGATTCATGATTTATGATTCAATTCATGATTCAATTCATGATTCATGATTTATGATTCAATTCATGATTCGATTCATGATTCATGATTCAATTCATGATTCATGATTTGATTTATGATTCAGGATTCAATTCATGATTCATTTCATGATTCATGATTCAATTCATGATTCATGATTCAATTCATGATTCCATTCATGATTCATTTCATGATTCATGATTCAATTCATGATTCATTTCATGATTCATGATTCATGATTCGATTCATGATTCATGATTCATGATTCACGATTCAATTCATGATTCATGATTCATGATTCGATTCATGATTCATGATTCATAATTCATTATTCGATTTATGATTCATGATTCATGATTTAATTCATGATTCATGATTCAATTCATGATTCATGATTCGATTCATGATTCATAATTCATGATTCCATTCATGATTCATTTCATGATTCATGATTCATGATTCACGATTCAATTCATGATTCATGATTCATGATTCGATTCATGATTCATGATTCATAATTCATTATTCGATTTATGATTCATGATTCATGATTTAATTCATGATTCATGAGTCAATTCATGATTCATGATTCGATTCATGATTCATGATTTAATTCATGATTTATGATTTATGATTCAATTTATGATTCAATTCATGATTCATGATTCATGATTCAATTCATGATTCATGATTTATGATTCAACTCATGATTCAATTCATGATTCATGATTCATGATTCATGATTCGATTCATGATTCATGATTCGATTCATTATTCATCATTCATGATTCATGATTCGATTCATGATTCTTGATTCATTTCATGATTCATGATTCAATTCATGATTCAAGTTTCGATTCATGATTCATGATTCGATTCATGATTCATAATTCATGATTCAATTCATGATTCATGATTCATGATTCATGATTCATTTCATGATTCATGATTCAATTCATGATTCATGATTCAATTCATGATTCATGATTCATGATTTATGATTCAATTCATGATTCATGATTCGATTCATGATTCATGATTCAATTCATGATTTATGATTTATGATTAAATTTATGATTCAATCCATGATTCATGATTCATGATTCATGATTCATGATTCGATTCATGATTCATGATTCATGATTCATGATTCAATTCATGATTCATGATTCGATTCATGATTCATGATTCAACTCATGATTCAATTCATGATTCATGATTCATGATTCATGATTCGATTCATGATTCATGATTCAATTCATGATTCATGATTTGATTCATGATTCATGATTCATGATTCAATTCATGATTCATGATTCGATTCATGATTCATGATTCAATTCATGATTCATGATTTATGATTCAATTCATGATTCATGATTTGATTCATGATTCATGATTCATGATTCAATTCATGATTCATGATTCGATTCATGATTCATGATTCAATTCATGATTCATGATTTATGATTCAATTCATGATTCAATTCATGATTTTTGATTTATAAATCAATTCATGATTCAATTAATGATTCATGATTCATGATTCGATTCATGATTCAATTCATGATTCATGATTTGATTCATGATTCATGATTCAAATCATGAATCATGATTCATGATTTAATTCATGATTCATGATTCATGATTCAAATCATGATTTATGATTTGATTCATGATTCAATTAATAATTCATGATTCATAATTCAATTCGTGATTCATTTCATGATTCATGATTCAATTCATGATTCATGATTCATGATACAATTCATGATTCAATTCATGATTCATTTCATGATTCATGATTCAATTAATGATTCATTTCATGATTCATGATTCAATTCATGATTCATGATTCATGATTCATGATTCAATTCATGATTCATTTCATGATTCATGATTCAATTCATGCTTCTTTTCATGATTCATGATTCATGATTTAATTCATGATTAATGATTCATGATTCAATTCATGATTCATGATTCAATTCATGATTCATGATTCTATTTATGATTCATGATTCAATTCATGATTCGAGATTCATGATTTGATTCATGATTCATGATTCATGATTCGATTCATGATTCATGATTCAAATTATGATTCAAATCATGATTCATGATTCAATTCATGATTTATGATTCAATTCATGATTCATGATTTAATTCATTATTCATGATTCATGGTTCGATTCCTGATTCTTGATTCATTTCATGATTCATGATTCATGATTCAATTCATGATTCATGTTTCGATTCATGATTCATGATTCGATTCATGATTCATGATTCATAATTCATGATTCAATTCATGATTCATGATTCGATTCATGATTCATGATTTAATTCATGATTTATGATTTATGATTTAATTTATGATTCAATTCATGATTCATGATTCGATTCATGATTCATGATTCAATTCATGATTCATGATTTATGATTCAACTCATGATTCAATTCATGATTCATGATTCATGATTCATGATTCGATTCATGATTCATGATTCGATTCATTATTCATCATTCATGATTCATGATTCGATTCATGATTCTTGATTCATTTCATGATTCATGATTCATGATTCAATTCATGATTCAAGTTTCGATTCATGATTCATGATTCGATTCATGATTCATAATTCATGATTCAATTCAGGATTCATGATTCATGATTCATGATTCATTTCATGATTCATGATTCAATTCATGATTCATGATTCATGATTTATGATTCAATTCATGATTCATGATTCGATTCATGATTCATGATTCAATTCATGATTTATGATTTATGATTAAATTTAAGATTCAATCCATGATTCATGATTCATGATTCATGATTCATGATTCGATTCATGATTCATGATTCATGATTCATGATTCAATTCATGATTCATGATTCGATTCATGATTCATGATTCAACTCATGATTCAATTCATGATTCATGATTCATGATTCATGATTCGATTCATGATTCATGATTCAATTCATGATTCATGATTTGATTCATGATTCATGATTCATGATTCAATTCATGATTCATGATTCGATTCATGATTCATGATTCAATTCATGATTCATGATTTATGATTCAATTCATGATTCAATTCATGATTTATGATTTATAAATCAATTCATGATTCAATTAATGATTCCTGATTCATGATTTGATTCATGATTCAATTCATGATTCATGATTTGATTCATGATTCATGATTCAATTCATGAATCATGATTCTTGATTCAATTCATAATTCATGATTCATAATTCAATTCGAGATTCATTTCATGATTCATGATTCATGATTCAATTCATGATTCATGATTCGATTCATGATTCATGATTCAACTCATGATTCAATTCATGATTCATGATTCATGATTCATGATTCGATTCATGATTCATGATTCAATTCATGATTCATGATTTAATTCATGATTCATGATACAATTCATGATTCAATTCATGATTCATTTCATGATTCATGATTCAATTAATGATTCATTTCATGATTCATGATTCAATTCATGATTCATGATTCATGATTCAATTCATGATTCAATTCATGATTCATTTCATGATTCATGATTCAATTCATGCTTCATTTCATGATTCATGATTCATGATTTAATTCATGATTAATGATTCATGATTCAATTCATGATTCATGATTCAATTCATGATTCATGATTCGATTTATGATTCATGATTCAATTCATGATTCGAGATTTATGATTCGATTCATGATTCATGATTCAATTCATGATTCGATTCATGATTCAATTCATGATTCATGATTCATGATTTAATTCATGATTAATGATTCATGATTCAATTCATGATTCATGATGCAATTCATGATTAATGATTCTATTCATGATTCATGATTCGATTCATGATTCATGATTCAATTCATGATTCATGATATATGATTCAACTCATGATTCAATTCATGATTCATGATTCATGATTCATGATTCGATTCATGATTCATGATTCAATTCATGATTCATGATTTGATTCATGATTCATGATTCATGATTGGATTCATGATTGATGATTCAATTCATGATTAATGATTTGATTCATGATTCATGATTCAATTCATGATTCATGATTTATGATTCAATTCATGATTCAATTCATGATTCATGATTTATGATTCAATTCATGATTCGATTCATGATTCATGATTCAATTCATGATTCATGATTTGATTTATGATTCAGGATTCAATTCATGATTCATTTCATGATTCATGATTCAATTCATGATTCATGATTCAATTCATGATTCCATTCATGATTCATTTCATGATTCATGATTCAATTCATGATTCATTTCATGATTCATGATTCATGATTCGATTCATGATTCATGATTCATGATTCACGATTCAATTCATGATTCATGATTCATGATTCGATTCATGATTCATGATTCATAATTCATTATTCGATTTATGATTCATGATTCATGATTTAATTCATGATTCATGATTCAATTCATGATTTGATTCATGATTCATGATTCAATTCATGATTCATGATTCAATTCATGATTCATGATTTAATTCATGATTCATTTCATGATTCATGATTTGATTCATGATTCATGATTCGATTCATGATTCGATTCATGATTCATGATTCATAATTTATGATTCAATTCATGATTCATGTTTCATGATTCAATGCATGATTCATTCTTCATTTCATGATTCATGATTCATGATTTAATTCATGATTAATGATTCATGATTCGATTCATGATTCATGATTCAAATTATGATTCAAATCATGATTCATGATTCAATTCATGATTTATGATTCAATTCATGATTCATGATTTAATTCATTATTCATGATTCATGGTTCGATTCCTGATTCTTGATTCATTTCATGATTCATGATTCATGATTCAATTCATGATTCATGTTTCGATTCATGATTCATGATTCGATTCATGATTCATGATTCATAATTCATGATTCAATTCATGATTCATGATTCGATTCATGATTCATGATTTAATTCATGATTTATGATTTATGATTTAATTTATGATTCAATTCATGATTCATGATTCGATTCATGATTCATGATTCAATTCATGATTCATGATTTATGATTCAACTCATGATTCAATTCATGATTCATGATTCATGATTCATGATTCGATTCATGATTCATGATTCGATTCATTATTCATCATTCATGATTCATGATTCGATTCATGATTCTTGATTCATTTCATGATTCATGATTCATGATTCAATTCATGATTCAAGTTTCGATTCATGATTCATGATTCGATTCATGATTCATAATTCATGATTCAATTCAGGATTCATGATTCATGATTCATGATTCATTTCATGATTCATGATTCAATTCATGATTCATGATTCATGATTTATGATTCAATTCATGATTCATGATTCGATTCATGATTCATGATTCAATTCATGATTTATGATTTATGATTAAATTTAAGATTCAATCCATGATTCATGATTCATGATTCATGATTCATGATTCGATTCATGATTCATGATTCATGATTCATGATTCAATTCATGATTCATGATTCGATTCATGATTCATGATTCAACTCATGATTCAATTCATGATTCATGATTCATGATTCATGATTCGATTCATGATTCATGATTCAATTCATGATTCATGATTTGATTCATGATTCATGATTCATGATTCAATTCATGATTCATGATTCGATTCATGATTCATGATTCAATTCATGATTCATGATTTATGATTCAATTCATGATTCAATTCATGATTTATGATTTATAAATCAATTCATGATTCAATTAATGATTCCTGATTCATGATTTGATTCATGATTCAATTCATGATTCATGATTTGATTCATGATTCATGATTCAATTCATGAATCATGATTCTTGATTCAATTCATAATTCATGATTCATAATTCAATTCGAGATTCATTTCATGATTCATGATTCATGATTCAATTCATGATTCATGATTCGATTCATGATTCATGATTCAACTCATGATTCAATTCATGATTCATGATTCATGATTCATGATTCGATTCATGATTCATGATTCAATTCATGATTCATGATTTAATTCATGATTCATGATTCATGATACAATTCATGATTCAATTCATGATTCATTTCATGATTCATGATTCAATTAATGATTCATTTCATGATTCATGATTCAATTCATGATTCATGATTCATGATTCAATTCATGATTCAATTCATGATTCATTTCATGATTCATGATTCAATTCATGCTTCATTTCATGATTCATGATTCATGATTTAATTCATGATTAATGATTCATGATTCAATTCATGATTCATGATTCAATTCATGATTCATGATTCGATTTATGATTCATGATTCAATTCATGATTCGAGATTTATGATTCGATTCATGATTCATGATTCAATTCATGATTCGATTCATGATTCAATTCATGATTCATGATTCATGATTTAATTCATGATTAATGATTCATGATTCAATTCATGATTCATGATGCAATTCATGATTAATGATTCTATTCATGATTCATGATTCGATTCATGATTCATGATTCAATTCATGATTCATGATATATGATTCAACTCATGATTCAATTCATGATTCATGATTCATGATTCATGATTCGATTCATGATTCATGATTCAATTCATGATTCATGATTTGATTCATGATTCATGATTCATGATTGGATTCATGATTGATGATTCAATTCATGATTAATGATTTGATTCATGATTCATGATTCAATTCATGATTCATGATTTATGATTCAATTCATGATTCAATTCATGATTCATGATTTATGATTCAATTCATGATTCGATTCATGATTCATGATTCAATTCATGATTCATGATTTGATTTATGATTCAGGATTCAATTCATGATTCATTTCATGATTCATGATTCAATTCATGATTCATGATTCAATTCATGATTCCATTCATGATTCATTTCATGATTCATGATTCAATTCATGATTCATTTCATGATTCATGATTCATGATTCGATTCATGATTCATGATTCATGATTCACGATTCAATTCATGAATCATGATTCTTGATTCAATTCATAATTCATGATTCATAATTCAATTCGAGATTCATTTCATGATTCATGATTCATGATTCAATTCATGATTCATGATTCGATTCATGATTCATGATTCAACTCATGATTCAATTCATGATTCATGATTCATGATTCATGATTCGATTCATGATTCATGATTCAATTCATGATTCATGATTTAATTCATGATTCATGATTCATGATACAATTCATGATTCAATTCATGATTCATTTCATGATTCATGATTCAATTAATGATTCATTTCATGATTCATGATTCAATTCATGATTCATGATTCATGATTCAATTCATGATTCAATTCATGATTCATTTCATGATTCATGATTCAATTCATGCTTCATTTCATGATTCATGATTCATGATTTAATTCATGATTAATGATTCATGAT
The DNA here is from genome assembly GCA_036250195.1 of Mixophyes australis. Taxonomy (NCBI): domain Eukaryota; kingdom Metazoa; phylum Chordata; class Amphibia; order Anura; family Limnodynastidae; genus Mixophyes; species Mixophyes australis. The sequence continues at coordinate 2,734,305 of JAVHZZ010000014.1, forward strand.
TCAATTCATGATTCATGATTCAATTCATGATTCATGATTCGATTTATGATTCATGATTCAATTCATGATTCGAGATTTATGATTCGATTCATGATTCATGATTCAATTCATGATTCGATTCATGATTCAATTCATGATTCATGATTCATGATTTAATTCATGATTAATGATTCATGATTCAATTCATGATTCATGATGCAATTCATGATTAATGATTCTATTCATGATTCATGATTCGATTCATGATTCATGATTCAATTCATGATTCATGATATATGATTCAACTCATGATTCAATTCATGATTCATGATTCATGATTCATGATTCGATTCATGATTCATGATTCAATTCATGATTCATGATTTGATTCATGATTCATGATTCATGATTGGATTCATGATTGATGATTCAATTCATGATTAATGATTTGATTCATGATTCATGATTCAATTCATGATTCATGATTTATGATTCAATTCATGATTCAATTCATGATTCATGATTTATGATTCAATTCATGATTCGATTCATGATTCATGATTCAATTCATGATTCATGATTTGATTTATGATTCAGGATTCAATTCATGATTCATTTCATGATTCATGATTCAATTCATGATTCATGATTCAATTCATGATTCCATTCATGATTCATTTCATGATTCATGATTCAATTCATGATTCATTTCATGATTCATGATTCATGATTCGATTCATGATTCATGATTCATGATTCACGATTCAATTCATGATTCATGATTCATGATTCGATTCATGATTCATGATTCATAATTCATTATTCGATTTATGATTCATGATTCATGATTTAATTCATGATTCATGATTCAATTCATGATTTGATTCATGATTCATGATTCAATTCATGATTCATGATTCAATTCATGATTCATGATTTAATTCATGATTCATTTCATGATTCATGATTTGATTCATGATTCATGATTCGATTCATGATTCATGATTCGATTCATGATTCATGATTCATAATTTATGATTCAATTCATGATTCATGTTTCATGATTCAATGCATGATTCATTCTTCATTTCATGATTCATGATTCATGATTTAATTCATGATTAATGATTCATGATTCAATTCATGATTCATGATTCATGATTCGATTCATGATTCATGATTCATAATTTATGATTCAATTCATGATTCATGTTTCATGATTCAATTCATGATTCATTCTTCATTTCATGATTCATGATTCATGATTTAATTCATGATTAATGATTCATGATTCAATTCATGATTCATGATTCAATTCATGATTCATGATTCGATTTATGATTCATGATTCAATTCATGATTCGAGATTTATGATTCGATTCATGATTCATGATTCAATTCATGATTCATGATTCATGATTCGATTCATGATTCAATTCATGATTCATGATTCATGATTTAATTCATGATTAATGATTCATGACTCAAATCATGATTCATGATGCAATTCATGATTCATGATTCAATTCATGATTCATGATTCGATTCATGATTCATGATTCAATTCATGATTCATGATATATGATTCAACATATGTTTCAATTCATGATTCATGATTCATGATTCGATTCATGATTCATGATTCATTTCATGATTCATGATTTGATTCATGATTGATGATTCATGATTGGATTCATGATTGATGATTCAATTCATGATTCATGATTTGATTCATGATTCATGATTCAATTCATGATTCATGATTTATGATTCAATTCATGATTCAATTCATGATTCATGATTTATGATTCAATTCATGATTCGATTCATGATTCATGATTTAATTCATGATTCATGATTTGATTTATGATTCAGGATTCAATTCATGATTCATTTCATGATTCATGATTCAATTCATGATTCATGATTCAATTCATGATTCCATTCATGATTCATTTCATGATTCATGATTCAATTCATGATTTATTTCATGATTCATGATTCATGATTCGATTCATGATTCATGATTCACGATTCAATTCATGATTCATGATTCATGATTCGATTCATGATTCATGATTCATAATTCATTATTCGATTTATGATTCATGATTCATGATTTAATTCATGATTCATGATTCAATTCATGATTCATGATTCGATTCATGATTCATAATTCAGGATTCGATTCATGATTCATGATTCATGAGTCAATTCATGATTCATGATTTGATTCATGATTCATGATTCAATTCATGATTCAATTCATGATTCATGATTCAATTCATGATTCGAGATTCATGATTTGATTCATGATTCATGATTCAATTCATGATTCATGATTCAATTCATGATTCATGATTTAATTCATGATTCATTTCATGATTCATGATTTGATTCATGATTCATGATTCGATTCATGATTCATGATTCGATTCATGATTCATGATTCATAATTTATGATTCAATTCATGATTCATGTTTCATGATTCAATTCATGATTCATGATTCAATTCATGATTCATGATTCGATTCATGATTCATGATTCATGATTCAAGATTCATGATTCATGATTCGATTCATGATTCATGATTCATGATTCAATTCATGATTCATGATTCGATTCATGATTCATGATTCATGATTCAATTCATGATTCATGATTTGATTCATGATTCATGATTCAATTCATGATTCAATTCATGATTCATGATTCATGATTCGATTCATGATTCATGATTTATTGATAAATTCATGATTCAATTCATGATTCATGATTAAATTCATGATTCGAGATTCATGATTCGATTCATGATTCAATTCATGATTCATGATTCATGATTCGCTTCATGATTCAATTCATGATTAATGATTCATGATTCAATTCATGATTCATGATGCAATTCATGACTTATGATTCAAATCATGATTCATAATTCAATTCATGTTTCATGATTTGATTCATGATTCATGATTCAATTCATGATTTATGATTCATGATTCAATTCATGACTCATGATTCATGATTCGATTCATGATTCATGATTCAATTCATGATTCATGATTCGATTAATGATTCATGATTCAATTCATGATTCATGATTTATGATTCAATTCATGATTCAATTCATGATTCATGATTCAATTCATGATTCGAGATTCATGATTTGATTCATGATTCATGATTCAATTCATGATTCATGATTCAATTCATGATTCATGATTTAATTCATGATTCATTTCATGATTCATGATTTGATTCATGATTCATTATTCGATTCATGATTCATGATTCGATTCATGATTCATGATTCATAATTTATGATTCAATTCATGATTCATGTTTCATGATTCAATTCATGATTCATGATTCAATTCATGATTCATGATTCGATTCATGATTCATGATTCATGATTCAAGATTTATGATTCATGATTCGATTCATGATTCATGATTCATGATTCAATTCATGATTCATGATTCGATTCATGATTCATGATTCATGATTCAATTCATGATTCATGATTTGATTCATGATTCATGATTCAATTCATGATTCAATTCATGATTCATGATTCATGATTCGATTCATGATTCATGATTTATTGATAAATTCATGATTCAATTCATGATTCATGATTAAATTCATGATTCGAGATTCATGATTCGATTCATGATTCAATTCATGATTCATGATTCATGATTCGCTTCATGATTCAATTCATGATTAATGATTCATGATTCAATTCATGATTCATGATGCAATTCATGACTTATGATTCAAATCATGATTCATAATTCAATTCATGTTTCATGATTTGATTCATGATTCATGATTCAATTCATGATTTATGATTCATGATTCAATTCATGACTCATGATTCATGATTCGATTCATGATTCATGATTCAATTCATGATTCATGATTCGATTAATGATTCATGATTCAATTCATGATTCATGATTTATGATTCAATTCATGATTCAATTCATGATTCATGATTCAATTCATGATTCATGATTCAATTCATGATTCGAGATTCATGATTCAATTCATGATTCATGATTCTATTCATGATACATGATTCGATTCATGATTTAATTTATGATTCATGATTGATGATTCAATTCATGATTCATGATTCATGATTCGATTCATGATTCATGATTCAAATCATGATTCAAATCATGATTCATGATTCAATTCATGATTTATGATTCAATTCATGATTCATGATTTAATTCATGATTCATAATTCGATTCATGATTAATGATTTATGATTCGTTTCATGATTCATTTCATGATTCGATTCATTATTCATGATTCATGATTCATGATTCGATTCATGATTGTTGATTCATTTCATGATTCATGATTCATGATTCAATTCATGATTCATGTTTCGATTTATGATTCATGATTCGATTCATGATTCATGATTCATAATTCATGATTCAATTCATGATTCATGATTCATGATTCATGATTCAGTTCATGATTCATGATTCAATTCATGATTCATGATTCGATTCATGATTAATGATTAATGATTCAATTCATGATTCAATTCATGATTCATGATTCATGATTCATGATTCGATTCATGATTCATGATTCAATTCATGATTCATGATTTATTGATCAATTCATGATTCAATTCATGATTCATGATTCAATTCATGATTCGAGATTCATGATTCGATTCATGATTCAATTCATGATTCATGATTCATGATTCGCTTCATGATTCAATTCATGATTCATGATTCAATTCATGATTCATGATTTATTGATCAATTCATGATTCAATTCATGATTCATGATTCAATTCATGATTCGAGATTCATGATTCGATTCATGATTCAATTCATGATTCATGATTCATGATTCGCTTCATGATTCAATTCATGATTAATGATTCATGATTCAATTCATGATTCATGATGCAATTCATGACTTATGATTCAAATCATGATTCATGATTCAATTCATGTTTCATGATTTGATTCATGATTCATGATTCAATTCATGATTCATGATTCATGATTCAATTCATGACTCATGATTCATGATTCGATTCATGATTCATGATTCAATTCATGATTCATGATTCGATTTATGATTTATGATTCAATTCATGATTCATGATTTATGATTCAATTCATGATTCATGATTTAATTCATGATTCATAATTCGATTCATGATTAATGATTTATGATTCGTTTCATGATTCATTTCATGATTCGATTCATTATTCATGATTCATGATTCATGATTCGATTCATGATTGTTGATTCATTTCATGATTCATGATTCATGTTTCGATTCATGATTCATGATTAGATTCATGATTCATGATTCATAATTCATGATTCAATTCATGATTCATGATTCATGATTCATGATTCAGTTCATGATTCAATTCATGATTCATGATTCGATTCATGATTAATGATTAGTGATTCAATTCAAGATTCATGATGCAATTCATGATTCATGATTTAATTCATGATTCATGATTCGATTCATGATTCATGATTCAATTCATGATTCATGATTTATGATTCAACTCATGATTCGATTCATGATTCATGATTCATGATTCATGATTCGATTCATGATTCATGATTCAATTCATGATTCATGATTTGATTCATGATTCATGATTCATGATTCGATTCATGATTCATGATTCAATTTATGATTCATGATTTGATTCATGATTCATGATTCAATTCATGATTCATGATTTATGATTCAATTCATGATTCAGTTCATGATTCATGATTTATGATTCAATTCATAATTCAATTCATGATTCATGATTCGATTCATGATTTATGATTCAATTCATGATTCATGATTTGATTCATGATTCATGATTCAATTCATGATTCATTTCATGATTCATGATTCAATTCATGATTCATGATTCATGATTCAATTCATGATTCAATTCATGATTCATTTCATGATTCATGATTCAATTCATGATTCATTTCATGATTCATGATTTAATTCATGATTCAATTCATGATTCATTTCATGATTCATGATTCATGATTTAATTCATGATTAATGATTCATGATTCAATTCATGATTCATGATGCAATTCATGATTCATGATTCAATTCATGATTCATGATTCAATTCATGATTCATTATTCGATTTATGATTCATGATTCAATTCATCATTCATGATTCAATTCATGATTCGAGATTCATGATTCGATTCATGATTCATGATTCGATTCATGATTCATGATTCATAATTCATGATTCAATTCATAATTCATGTTTCATGATTCAATTCATGATTCATGATTCAATTCATGATTCATGATTCGATTCATGATTCATGATTCATGATTCATGATTCGATTCATGATTCATGATTCATGATTCGATTCATGATTCATGATTCATGATTCATGATTCATGATTCAATTCATGATTCATGATTCAAATTATGATTCATAATTCATGATTCAATTCATGATTCTTGATTCAATTCATGATTCAATTCATGATTCATGATTCATGATTCGATTTAAGATTCATGATTCAATTCATGATTCATGATTTATTGATCAATTCATGATTTCAATTCATGATTCATGATTCAATTCATGATTCGAGATTCATGATTTGATTCATGATTCATGATTCAATTCATGATACATGATTCGATTCATGATTTAATTCATGATTCATGATTGATGATTCAATTCATGATTCATGATTCATGATTCGATTCATGATTCATGATTCATGATTCATGATTCAAATCATGATTCATGATTCAATTCATGATTTATGATTCAATTCATGATTCATGATTTAATTCATGATTCATAATTCGATTCATGATTAATGATTTATGATTCGTTTCATGATTCATTTCATGATTCGTGTTTCGATTCATAACTCATGATTCAATTCATGATTCATGATTCGATTCATTATTCATGATTCATGATTCATGATTCGATTCCTGATTCTTGATTCATTTCATGATTCATGATTCATGATTCAATTCATGATTCATGTTTCGATTCATGATTCATGATTCGATTCATGATTCATGATTCATAATTCATGATTCAATTCATGATTCATGATTCGATTCATGATTCATGATTCAATTCATGATTTATGATTTATGATTCAATTTATGATTCAATTCATGATTCATGATTCGATTCATGATTCATGATTCGATTCATGATTCATGATTTATTGATAAATTCATGATTCAATTCATGATTCATGATTCAATTCATGATTCGAGATTCATGATTCGATTCATGATTCAATTCATGATTCATGATTCATGATTCGCTTCATGATTCAATTCATGATTAATGATTCATGATTCAATTCATGATTCATGATGCAATTCATGACTTATGATTCAAATCATGATTCATAATTCAATTCATGATTCATGATTCAATTCATGATTTATGATTCATGATTCAATTCATGACTCATGATTCATGATTCGATTCATGATTCATGATTCAATTCATGATTCATGATTCGATTAATGATTCATGATTCAATTCATGATTCATGATTTATGATTCAATTCATGATTCAATTCATGATTCATGATTCAATTCATGATTCATGATTCAATTCATGATTCGAGATTCATGATTCAATTCATGATTAATGATTCTATTCATGATACATGATTCGATTCATGATTTAATTTATGATTCATGATTGATGATTCAATTCATGATTCATGATTCATGATTCGATTCATGATTCATGATTCAAATCATGATTCATGATTCAAATCATGATTCAAATCATGATTCATGATTCAATTCATGATTTATGATTCAATTCATGATTCATGATTTAATTCATGATTCATAATTCGATTCATGATTAATGATTTATGATTCGTTTCATGATTCATTTCATGATTCGATTCATTATTTATGATTCATGATTCATGATTCGATTCATGATTGTTGATTCATTTCATGATTCATGATTCATGATTCAATTCATGATTCATGTTTCGATTTATGATTCATGATTCGATTCATGATTCATGATTCATAATTCATGATTCAATTCATGATTCATGATTCATGATTCATGATTCGATTAATGATTCATGATTCAATTCATGATTCATGATTTATGATTCAATTCATGATTCAATTCATGATTCATGATTCAATTCATGATTCATGATTCAATTCATGATTCGAGATTCATGATTCAATTCATGATTCATGATTCTATTCATGATACATGATTCGATTCATGATTTAATTTATGATTCATGATTGATGATTCAATTCATGATTCATGATTCATGATTCGATTCATGATTCATGATTCAAATCATGATTCAAATCATGATTCATGATTCAATTCATGATTTATGATTCAATTCATGATTCATGATTTAATTCATGATTCATAATTCGATTCATGATTAATGATTTATGATTCGTTTCATGATTCATTTCATGATTCGATTCATTATTCATGATTCATGATTCATGATTCGATTCATGATTGTTGATTCATTTCATGATTCATGATTCATGATTCAATTCATGATTCATGTTTCGATTTATGATTCATGATTCGATTCATGATTCATGATTCATAATTCATGATTCAATTCATGATTCATGATTCATGATTCATGATTCAGTTCATGATTCATGATTCAATTCATGATTCATGATTCGATTCATGATTAATGATTAATGATTCAATTCATGATTCAATTCATGATTCATGATTCATGATTCATGATTCGATTCATGATTCATGATTCAATTCATGATTCATGATTTATTGATCAATTCATGATTCAATTCATGATTCATGATTCAATTCATGATTCGAGATTCATGATTCGATTCATGATTCAATTCATGATTCATGATTCGCTTCATGATTCGATTCATGATTCATGATTCAATTCATGATTCATGATTTATTGATCAATTCATGATTCAATTCATGATTCATGATTCAATTTATGATTCGAGATTCATGATTCGATTCATGATTCAATTCATGATTCATGATTCATGATTCGCTTCATGATTCAATTCATGATTAATGATTCATGATTCAATTCATGATTCATGATGCAATTCATGACTTATGATTCAAATCATGATTCATGATTCAATTCATGTTTCATGATTTGATTCATGATTCATGATTCGATTCATGATTGTTGATTCATTTCATGATTCATGATTCATGTTTCGATTCATGATTCATGATTAGATTCATGATTCATGATTCATAATTCATGATTCAATTCATGATTCATGATTCATGATTCATGATTCAGTTCATGATTCAATTCATGATTCATGATTCGATTCATGATTAATGATTAGTGATTCAATTCAAGATTCATGATGCAATTCATGATTCTTGATTCAATTCATGATTCATGATTCGATTCATGATTCATGATTCAATTCATGATTCATGATTTATGATTCAACTCATGATTCGATTCATGATTCATGATTCATGATTCATGATTCGATTCATGATTCATGATTCAATTCATGATTCATGATTTGATTCATGATTCATGATTCATGATTCGATTCATGATTCATGATTCAATTTATGATTCATGATTTGATTCATGATTCATGATTCAATTCATGATTCATGATTTATGATTCAATTCATGATTCAGTTCATGATTCATGATTTATGATTCAATTCATGATTCAATTCATGATTCATGATTCGATTCATGATTTATGATTCAATTCATGATTCATGATTTGATTCATGATTCATGATTCAATTCATGATTCATTTCATGATTCATGATTCAATTCATGATTCATGATTCATGATTCAATTCATGATTCAATTCATGATTCATTTCATGATTCATGATTCAATTCATGATTCATTTCATGATTCATGATTTAATTCATGATTCAATTCATGATTCATTTCATGATTCATGATTCATGATTTAATTCATGATTAATGATTCATGATTCAATTCATGATTCATGATGCAATTCATGATTCATGATTCAATTCATGATTCATGATTCAATTCATGATTCATAATTCGATTTATGATTCATGATTCAATTCATGATTCATGATTCAATTCATGATTCGAGATTCATGATTCGATTCATGATTCATGATTCGATTCATGATTCATGATTCATAATTCATGATTCAATTCATAATTCATGTTTCATGATTCAATTCATGATTCATGATTCAATTCATGATTCATGATTCATGATTCATGATTCATGATTCGATTCATGATTCATGATTCATGATTCGATTCATGATTCATGATTCATGATTCATGATTCATGATTCAATTCATGATTCATGATTCAAATTATGATTCATAATTCATGATTCAATTCATGATTCTTGATTCAATTCATGATTCAATTCATGATTCATGATTCATGATTCGATTTAAGATTCATGATTCAATTCATGATTCATGATTTATTGATCAATTCATGATTTCAATTCATGATTCATGATTCAATTCATGATTCGAGATTCATGATTTGATTCATGATTCATGATTCAATTCATGATACATGATTCGATTCATGATTTAATTCATGATTCATGATTGATGATTCAATTCATGATTCATGATTCATGATTCGATTCATGATTCATGATTCATGATTCATGATTCAAATCATGATTCATGATTCAATTCATGATTTATGATTCAATTCATGATTCATGATTTAATTCATGATTCATAATTCGATTCATGATTAATGATTTATGATTCGTTTCATGATTCATTTCATGATTCGTGTTTCGATTCATAACTCATGATTCAATTCATGATTCATGATTCGATTCATTATTCATGATTCATGATTCATGATTCGATTCCTGATTCTTGATTCATTTCATGATTCATGATTCATGATTCAATTCATGATTCATGTTTCGATTCATGATTCATGATTCGATTCATGATTCATGATTCATAATTCATGATTCAATTCATGATTCATGATTCGATTCATGATTCATGATTCAATTCATGATTTATGATTTATGATTCAATTTATGATTCAATTCATGATTCATGATTCGATTCATGATTCATGATTCGATTCATGATTCATGATTTATTGATAAATTCATGATTCAATTCATGATTCATGATTCAATTCATGATTCGAGATTCATGATTCGATTCATGATTCAATTCATGATTCATGATTCATGATTCGCTTCATGATTCAATTCATGATTAATGATTCATGATTCAATTCATGATTCATGATGCAATTCATGACTTATGATTCAAATCATGATTCATAATTCAATTCATGTTTCATGATTTGATTCATGATTCATGATTCAATTCATGATTTATGATTCATGATTCAATTCATGACTCATGATTCATGATTCGATTCATGATTCATGATTCAATTCATGATTCATGATTCAATTCATGATTCATGATTCAATTCATGATTCGAGATTCATGATTCAATTCATGATTAATGATTCTATTCATGATACATGATTCGATTCATGATTTAATTTATGATTCATGATTGATGATTCAATTCATGATTCATGATTCATGATTCGATTCATGATTCATGATTCAAATCATGATTCATGATTCAAATCATGATTCAAATCATGATTCATGATTCAATTCATGATTTATGATTCAATTCATGATTCATGATTTAATTCATGATTCATAATTCGATTCATGATTAATGATTTATGATTCGTTTCATGATTCATTTCATGATTCGATTCATTATTTATGATTCATGATTCATGATTCGATTCATGATTGTTGATTCATTTCATGATTCATGATTCATGATTCAATTCATGATTCATGTTTCGATTTATGATTCATGATTCGATTCATGATTCATGATTCATAATTCATGATTCAATTCATGATTCATGATTCATGATTCATGATTCGATTAATGATTCATGATTCAATTCATGATTCATGATTTATGATTCAATTCATGATTCAATTCATGATTCATGATTCAATTCATGATTCATGATTCAATTCATGATTCGAGATTCATGATTCAATTCATGATTCATGATTCTATTCATGATACATGATTCGATTCATGATTTAATTTATGATTCATGATTGATGATTCAATTCATGATTCATGATTCATGATTCGATTCATGATTCATGATTCAAATCATGATTCAAATCATGATTCATGATTCAATTCATGATTTATGATTCAATTCATGATTCATGATTTAATTCATGATTCATAATTCGATTCATGATTAATGATTTATGATTCGTTTCATGATTCATTTCATGATTCGATTCATTATTCATGATTCATGATTCATGATTCGATTCATGATTGTTGATTCATTTCATGATTCATGATTCATGATTCAATTCATGATTCATGTTTCGATTTATGATTCATGATTCGATTCATGATTCATGATTCAAAATTCATGATTCAATTCATGATTCATGATTCATGATCCATGATTCAGTTCATGATTCATGATTCAATTCATGATTCATGATTCGATTCATGATTAATGATTAATGATTCAATTCATGATTCAATTCATGATTCATGATTCATGATTCATGATTCGATTCATGATTCATGATTCAATTCATGATTCGAGATTCATGATTCGATTCATGATTCAATTCATGATTCATGATTCATGATTCGCTTCATGATTCGATTCATGATTCATGATTCAATTCATGATTCATGATTTATTGATCAATTCATGATTCAATTCATGATTCATGATTCAATTTATGATTCGAGATTCATGATTCGATTCATGATTCAATTCATGATTCATGATTCATGATTCGCTTCATGATTCAATTCATGATTAATGATTCATGATTCAATTCATGATTCATGATGCAATTCATGACTTATGATTCAAATCATGATTCATGATTCAATTCATGTTTCATGATTTGATTCATGATTCATGATTCAATTCATGATTCATGATTCATGATTCAATTCATGACTCATGATTCATGATTCGATTCATGATTCATGATTCAATTCATGATTCATGATTCGATTTATGATTTATGATTCAATTCATGATTCATGATTTATGATTCAATTCATGATTCATGATTTAATTCATGATTCATAATTCGATTCATGATTAATGATTTATGATTCGTTTCATGATTCATTTCATGATTCGATTCATTATTCATGATTCATGATTCATGATTCGATTCATGATTGTTGATTCATTTCATGATTCATGATTCATGTTTCGATTCATGATTCATGATTAGATTCATGATTCATGATTCATAATTCATGATTCAATTCATGATTCATGATTCATGATTCATGATTCAGTTCATGATTCAATTCATGATTCATGATTCGATTCATGATTAATGATTAGTGATTCAATTCAAGATTCATGATGCAATTCATGATTCATGATTCAATTCATGATTCATGATTCGATTCATGATTCATGATTCAATTCATGATTCATGATTTATGATTCAACTCATGATTCGATTCATGATTCATGATTCATGATTCATGATTCGATTCATGATTCATGATTCAATTCATGATTCATGATTTGATTCATGATTCATGATTCAATTCATGATTCATGATTTATGATTCAATTCATGATTCAGTTCATGATTCATGATTTATGATTCAATTCATGATTCAATTCATGATTCATGATTCGATTCATGATTTATGATTCAATTCATGATTCATGATTTGATTCATGATTCATGATTCAATTCATGATTCATTTCATGATTCATGATTCAATTCATGATTCATGATTCATGATTCAATTCATGATTCAATTCATGATTCATTTCATGATTCATGATTCAATTCATGATTCATTTCATGATTCATGATTTAATTCATGATTCAATTCATGATTCATTTCATGATTCATGATTCATGATTTAATTCATGATTAATGATTCATGATTCAATTCATGATTCATGATGCAATTCATGATTCATGATTCAATTCATGATTCATGATTCAATTCATGATTCATTATTCGATTTATGATTCATGATTCAATTCATGATTCATGATTCAATTCATGATTCGAGATTCATGATTCGATTCATGATTCATGATTCGATTCATGATTCATGATTCATAATTCATGATTCAATTCATAATTCATGTTTCATGATTCAATTCATGATTCATGATTCAATTCATGATTCATGATTCGATTCATGATTCATGATTCATGATTCATGATTCGATTCATGATTCATGATTCATGATTCGATTCATGATTCATGATTCATGATTCGATTCATGATTCATGATTCATGATTCGATTCATGATTCATGATTCATGATTCATGATTCATGATTCAATTCATGATTCATGATTCAAATTATGATTCATAATTCATGATTCAATTCATGATTCTTGATTCAATTCATGATTCAATTCATGATTCATGATTCATGATTCGATTTAAGATTCATGATTCAATTCATGATTCATGATTTATTGATCAATTCATGATTTCAATTCATGATTCATGATTCAATTCATGATTCGAGATTCATGATTTGATTCATGATTCATGATTCAATTCATGATACATGATTCGATTCATGATTTAATTCATGATTCATGATTGATGATTCAATTCATGATTCATGATTCATGATTCGATTCATGATTCATGATTCATGATTCATGATTCAAATCATGATTCATGATTCAATTCATGATTTATGATTCAATTCATGATTCATGATTTAATTCATGATTCATAATTCGATTCATGATTAATGATTTATGATTCGTTTCATGATTCATTTCATGATTCGTGTTTCGATTCATAACTCATGATTCAATTCATGATTCATGATTCGATTCATTATTCATGATTCATGATTCATGATTCGATTCCTGATTCTTGATTCATTTCATGATTCATGATTCATGATTCAATTCATGATTCATGTTTCGATTCATGATTCATGATTCGATTCATGATTCATGATTCATAATTCATGATTCAATTCATGATTCATGATTCGATTCATGATTCATGATTCAATTCATGATTTATGATTTAAGATTCAATTTATGATTCAATTCATGATTCATGATTCGATTCATGATTCATGATTCATGATTCGATTCATGATTCATGATTTATTGATAAATTCATGATTCAATTCATGATTCATGATTCAATTCATGATTCGAGATTCATGATTCGATTCATGATTCAATTCATGATTCATGATTCATGATTCGCTTCATGATTCAATTCATGATTAATGATTCATGATTCAATTCATGATTCATGATGCAATTCATGACTTATGATTCAAATCATGATTCATAATTCAATTCATGTTTCATGATTTGATTCATGATTCATGATTCAATTCATGATTTATGATTCATGATTCAATTCATGACTCATGATTCATGATTCGATTCATGATTCATGATTCAATTCATGATTCATGATTCGATTAATGATTCATGATTCAATTCATGATTCATGATTTATGATTCAATTCATGATTCAATTCATGATTCATGATTCAATTCATGATTCATGATTCAATTCATGATTCGAGATTCATGATTCAATTCATGATTAATGATTCTATTCATGATACATGATTCGATTCATGATTTAATTTATGATTCATGATTGATGATTCAATTCATGATTCATGATTCATGATTCGATTCATGATTCATGATTCAAATCATGATTCATGATTCAAATCATGATTCAAATCATGATTCATGATTCAATTCATGATTTATGATTCAATTCATGATTCATGATTTAATTCATGATTCATAATTCGATTCATGATTAATGATTTATGATTCGTTTCATGATTCATTTCATGATTCGATTCATTATTTATGATTCATGATTCTTGATTCGATTCATGATTGTTGATTCATTTCATGATTCATGATTCATGATTCAATTCATGATTCATGTTTCGATTTATGATTCATGATTCGATTCATGATTCATAATTCATGATTCAATTCATGATTCATGATTCATGATTCATGATTCAGTTCATGATTCATGATTCAATTCATGATTCATGATTCGATTCATGATTAATGATTAATGATTCAATTCATGATTCAATTCATGATTCATGATTCATGATTCATGATTCGATTCATGATTCATGATTCAATTCATGATTCATGATTTATTGATCAATTCATGATTCAATTCATGATTCATGATTCAATTCATGATTCGAGATTCATGATTCGATTCATGATTCAATTCATGATTCATGATTCATGATTCGCTTCATTATTCAATTCATGATTCATGATTCAATTCACGATTCATGATTTATTGATCAATTCATGATTCAATTCATGATTCATGATTCAATTCATGATTCGAGATTCATGATTTGATTCATGATTCAATTCATGATTCATGATTCATGATTCGCTTCATGATTCAATTCATGATTAATGATTCATGATTCAATTCATGATTCATGATGCAATTCATGACTTATGATTCAAATCATGATTCATGATTCAATTCATGTTTCATGATTTGATTCATGATTCATGATTCAATTCATGATTCATGATTCATGATTCAATTCATGACTTATGATTCATGATTCGATTCATGATTCATGATTCAATTCATGATTCATGATTCGATTTATGATTCATGATTCAATTCATGATTCATGATTTATGATTCAATTCATGATTTATGATTTAATTCATGATTCATAATTCGATTCATGATTAATGATTTATGATTCGTTTCATGATTCATTTCATGATTCGATTCATTATTCATGATTCATGATTCATGATTCGATTCATGATTGTTGATTCATTTCATGATTCATGATTCATGATTCATGTTTCGATTCATGATTCATGATTAAATTCATGATTCATGATTCATAATTCATGATTCAATTCATGATTCATGATTCATGATTCATGATTCAGTTCATGATTCAATTCATGATTCATGATTCGATTCATGATTAATGATTAGTGATTCAATTCAAGATTCATGATGCAATTCATGATTCATGATTCAATTCATGATTCATGATTCGATTCATGATTCATGATTCAATTCATGATTCATGATTTATGATTCAACTCATGATTCGATTCATGATTCATGATTCATGATTCGATTCATGATTCATGATTCAATTCATGATTCATGATTTGATTCATGATTCATGATTCATGATTCGATTCATGATTCATGATTCAATTTATGATTCATGATTTGATTCATGATTTATGATTCAATTCATGATTCATGATTTATGATTCAATTCATGATTCAGTTCATGATTCATGATTTATGATTCAATTCATGATTCAATTCATGATTCATGATTCATGATTCGATTCATGATTTATGATTCAATTCATGATTCATGATTTGATTCATGATTCATGATTCAATTCATGATTCATTTCATGATTCATGATTCAATTCATGATTCATGATTCATGATTCAATTCATGATTCAATTCATGATTCATTTCATGATTCATGATTCAATTCATGATTCATTTCATGATTCATGATTTAATTCATGATTCAATTCATGATTCATTTCATGATTCATGATTCATGATTTAATTCATGATTAATGATTCATGATTCAATTCATGATTCATGATGCAATTCATGATTCATGATTCAATTCATGATTCATGATTCAATTCATGATTCATTATTCGATTTATGATTCATGATTCAATTCATGATTCATGATTCAATTCATGATTCGAGATTCATGATTCGATTCATGATTCATGATTCGATTCATGATTCATGATTCATAATTCATGATTCAATTCATGATTCATGTTTCATGATTCAATTCATGATTCATGATTCAATTCATGATTCATGATTCGATTCATGATTCATGATTCATGATTCGATTCATGATTCATGATTCATGATTCAATTCATGATTCATGATTCGATTCATGATTCATGATTCATGATTCATGATTCAATTCATGATTCATGATTCAATTCATGATTCATAATTCATGATTCAATTCATGATTCATGATTCGATTCATGATTCATGATTCATGATTCATGATTCAATTCATGATTCATGATTCAATTCATGATTCATAATTCATGATTCAATTCATGATTCTTGATTCAATTCATGATTCAATTCATGATTCATGATTCATGATTCGATTTAATATTCATGATTCAATTCATGATTCATGATTTATTGATCAATTCATGATTCAATTCATGATTCATGATTCAATTCATGATTCGAGATTCATGATTCGATTCATGATTCAATTCATGATTCGCTTCAAGATTCAATTCATGATTAATGATTCGTGATTCAATTTATGATTCATGATTCATGATTCAATTCATGATTCATGATTCGATTCATGATTCATGATTCATGATTCGATTCATGATTCATGATTCATGATTCGATTCATGATTCATGATTCGATTTATGATTCATGATTCAATTCATGATTCATGATTTATGATTCAATTCATGATTCAATTCATGATTCATGATTCAATTCATGATTCGAGATTCATGATTTGATTCATGATTCATGATTCAATTCATGATACATGATTCGATTCATGATTTAATGCATGATTCATGATTGATGATTCAATTCATGATTCATGATTCATGATTCGATTCATGATTCATGATTCATGATTCATGATTCAAATCATGATTCAAATCATGATTCATGATTCAATTCATGATTTATGATTCAATTCATGATTCATGATTTAATTCATGATTCATAATTCGATTCATGATTAATGATTTATGATTCGTTTCATGATTCATTTCATGATTCGTGTTTCGATTCATAACTCATGATTCAATTCATGATTCATGATTCGATTCATTATTCATGATTCATGATTCATGATTCGATTCCTGATTCTTGATTCATTTCATGATTCATGATTCATGATTCAATTCATGATTCATGTTTCGATTCATGATTCATGATTCGATTCATGATTCATGATTCATAATTCATGATTCAATTCATGATTCATGATTCGATTCATGATTCATGATTCAATTCATGATTTATGATTTAAGATTCAATTTATGATTCAATTCATGATTCATGATTCGATTCATGATTCATGATTCAATTCATGATTCATGATTTATGATTCATCTCATGATTTAATTCATGATTCATGATTCATGATTCATGATTCGATTCATGATTCATGATTCGATTCATTATTCATGATTCATGATTCATGATTCGATTCATGATTCTTGATTCATTTCCTGATTTATGATTCATGATTCAATTCATGATTCATGTTTCGATTCATGATTCATGATTCGATTCATGATTCATGATTCATAATTCATGATTCAATTCATGATTCATGATTCATGATTCATGATTCATTTCATGATTCATGATTCAATTCATGATTCATGATTCATGATTTTTGATTCAATTCATGATTCATGATTCGATTCATGATTTAATTCATGAGTCATGATTGATGATTCAATTCATGATTCATGATTCATGATTCGATTCATGATTCATGATTCATGATTCATGATTCAAATCATGATTCAAATCATGATTCATGATTCAATTCATGATTTATGATTCAATTCATGATTCATGATTTAATTCATGATTCATAATTCGATTCATGATTAATGATTTATGATTCGTTTCATGATTCATTTCATGATTCGTGTTTCGATTCATAACTCATGATTCAATTCATGATTCATGATTCGATTCATTATTCATGATTCATGATTCATGATTCGATTCCTGATTCTTGATTCATTTCATGATTCATGATTCATGATTCAATTCATGATTCATGTTTCGATTCATGATTCATGATTCGATTCATGATTCATGATTCATAATTCATGATTCAATTCATGATTCATGATTCGATTCATGATTCACGATTCAATTCATGATTTATGATTTATGATTCAATTTATGATTCAATTCATGATTCATGATTCATGATTCGATTCATGATTCATGATTCAATTCATGATTCATGATTTATGATTCAATTCATGATTCAATTCATGATTCATGATTCATGATTCGATTCATGATTCAATTCATGATTCATGATTTGATTCATGATTCATGATTCAATTCATGAATCATGATTCATGATTCATGATTCAATTCATGATTCATGATTCATGATTCAAATCATGATTCATTTCATGATTCATGATTCAATTCATAATTCATGATTCATGATTCAATTCGTGATTCATTTCATGAATCATGATTCAATTAATGATTCATTTCATGATTCATGATTCAATTCATGATTCATGATTCATGATTCAATTCATGATTCAATTCATGATTCATTTCATGATTCATGATTCATTTCATGATTCATGATTCAATTCATGATTCATTTCATGATTCATGATTCATGATTTAATTCATGATTAATGATTCATGATTCAATTCATGATTCATGATTCAATTCATGATTCATGATTCGATTTATGATTCATGATTCAATTCATGATTCGAGATTTATGATTCGATTCATGATTCATGATTCAATTCATGATTCATGATTCATGATTCGATTCATGATTCAATTCATGATTCATGATTCATGATTCATGATTTAATTCATGATTAATGATTCATGATTCAATTCATGATTCATGATGCAATTCATGATTCATGATTCAATTCATGATTCATGATTCGATTCATGATTCATGATTCGATTCATGATTCATGATTTATGATTCAACTCATGATTCAATTCATGATTCATGATTCATGATTCATGATTCGATTCATGATTCATGATTCAATTCATGATTCATGATTTGATACATGATTCATGATTGGATTCATGATTCATGATTCAATTCATGATTCATGATTTGATTCATGATTCATGATTTAATTCATGATTCATGATTTATGATTCAATTCATAATTCAATTCATGATTCATGATTTATGATTCAATTCATGATTCATAATTCATGATTCATGATTCGATTCATGATTCATGATTCAATTCATGATTCATGATTTATTGATCAATTCATGATTCAATTCATGATTCATGATTCAATTCATGATTCGAGATTCATGATTCGATTCATGATTCAATTCATGATTCGCTTCACGATTCAATTCATGATTAATGATTCATGATTCAATTCATGATTCATGTTTCAATTCATGATTCATGATTCGATTCATGATTCATGATTCATGATTCGATTCATGATTCATGATTCATGATTCGATTCATGATTCATGATTCGATTTATGGTTCATGATTCAATTCATGATTCATGATTTATGATTCAATTCATGATTCAATTCATGATTCATGATTCAATTCATGATTCGAGATTCATGATTTGATTCATGATTCATGATTCAATTCATGATACATGATTCGATTCATGATTTAATTCATGATTCATGATTGATGATTCAATTCATGATTCATGATTCGATTCATGATTCATGATTCATGATTCATGATTCAAATCATGATTCAAATCATGATTCATGATTCAATTCATGATTTATGATTCAATTCATGATTCATGATTTAATTCATGATTCATAATTCGATTCATGATTAATGATTTATGATTCGTTTCATGATTCATTTCATGATTCGTGTTTCGATTCATAACTCATGATTCAATTCATGATTCATGATTCGATTCATTATTCATGATTCATGATTCATGATTCGATTCCTGATTCTTGATTCATTTCATGATTCATGATTCATGATTCAATTCATGATTCATGTTTCGATTCATGATTCATGATTCAATTCATGATTCATGATTCATAATTCATGATTCAATTCATGATTCATGATTCGATTCATGATTCATGATTCAATTCATGATTTATGATTTATGATTCAATTTATGATTCAATTCATGATTCATGATTCGATTCATGATTCATGATTCAATTCATGATTCATGATTTATGATTCATCGCATGATTTAATTCATGATTCATGATTCATGATTCATGATTCATGATTCATGATTCGATTCATGATTCATGATTCGATTCATTATTCATGATTCATGATTCATGATTCGATTCATGATTCTTGATTCATTTCATGATTCATGATTCATGATTCAATTCATGATTCATGTTTCGATTCATGATTCATGATTCGATTCATGATTCATGATTCATAATTCATGATTCAATTCATGATTCATGATTCATGATTCATGATTCATTTCATGATTCATGATTCAATTCATGATTCATGATTTATGATTCAATTTATGATTCATGATTCGATTCATGATTCATGATTCAATTCATGATTTATGATTTATGATTCAATTTATGATTCAATCCATGATTCATGATTCATGATTCATGATTCATGATTCGATTCATGATTCATGATTCATGATTCAATTCATGATTCATGATTCGATTCATGATTCATGATTCAACTCATGATTCAATTCATGATTCATGATTCATGATTCGATTCATGATTCATGATTCAATTCATGATTCATGATTTGATTCATGATTCATGATTCATTATTCATGATTCGATTCATGATTCATGATTCAATTCATGATTCATGATTTATGATTCAATTCATGATTCAATTCATGATTCATGATTCATGATTCATGATTCGATTCATGATTCAATTCATGATTCATGATTTGATTCATGATTCATGATTCAATTCATGAATCATGATTCATGATTCATGATTCAATTCATGATTCATGATTCAAATCATGATTCATTTCATGATTCATGATTCAATTCATAATTCATGATTCATGATTCAATTCGTGATTCATTTCATGATTCATGATTCAATTCATGATTCATGATTCATGATACAATTCATGATTCATTTCATGATGCATTTCATGATTCATGATTCATTTCATGATTTATGATTCAATTCATGATTCATGATTTAATTCATGATTCATAATTCGGTTCATGATTCAATTCATGATTAATGATTCATGATTCAATTCATGATTCATGATGCAATTCATGACTTATGATTCAAATCATGATTCATGATTCAATTCATGTTTCATGATTTGATTCATGATTCATGATTCAATTCATGATTCATGATTCATGATTCAATTCATGACTCATGATTCATGATTCGATTCATGATTCATGATTCAATTCATGATTCATGATTCGATTTATGATTCATGATTCAATTCATGATTCATGATTTATGATTCAATTCATGATTCATGATTTAATTCATGATTCATAATTCGATTCATGATTAATGATTTATGATTCGTTTCATGATTCATTTCATGATTCGATTCATTATTCATGATTCATGATTCATGATTCGATTCATGATTGTTGATTCATTTCATGATTCATGATTCATGATTCATGTTTCGATTCATGATTCATGATTAGATTCATGATTCATGATTCATAATTCATGATTCAATTCATGATTCATGATTCATGATTCATGATTCAGTTCATGATTCAATTCATGATTCATGATTCGATTCATGATTAATGATTAGTGATTCAATTCAAGATTCATGATGCAATTCATGATTCATGATTCAATTCATGATTCATGATTCGATTCATGATTCATGATTCAATTCATGATTCATGATTTATGATTCAACTCATGATTCGATTCATGATTCATGATTCATGATTCATGATTCGATTCATGATTCATGATTCAATTCATGATTCATGATTTGATTCATGATTCATGATTCATGATTCGATTCATGATTCAATTTATGATTCATGATTTGATTCATGATTTATGATTCAATTCATGATTCATGATTTATGATTCAATTCATGATTCAGTTCATGATTCATGATTTATGATTCAATTCATGATTCAATTCATGATTCATGATTCATGATTCGATTCATGATTTATGATTCAATTCATGATTCATGATTTGATTCATGATTCATGATTCAATTCATGATTCATTTCATGATTCATGATTCAATTCATGATTCATGATTCATGATACAATTCATGATTCATTTCATGATGCATTTCATGATTCATGATTCATTTCATGATTTATGATTCAATTCATGATTCATGATTTAATTCATGATTCATAATTCGGTTCATGATTCAATTCATGATTAATGATTCATGATTCAATTCATGATTCATGATGCAATTCATGACTTATGATTCAAATCATGATTCATGATTCAATTCATGTTTCATGATTTGATTCATGATTCATGATTCAATTCATGATTCATGATTCATGATTCAATTCATGACTCATGATTCATGATTCGATTCATGATTCATGATTCAATTCATGATTCATGATTCGATTTATGATTCATGATTCAATTCATGATTCATGATTTATGATTCAATTCATGATTCATGATTTAATTCATGATTCATAATTCGATTCATGATTAATGATTTATGATTCGTTTCATGATTCATTTCATGATTCGATTCATTATTCATGATTCATGATTCATGATTCGATTCATGATTGTTGATTCATTTCATGATTCATGATTCATGATTCATGTTTCGATTCATGATTCATGATTAGATTCATGATTCATGATTCATAATTCATGATTCAATTCATGATTCATGATTCATGATTCATGATTCAGTTCATGATTCAATTCATGATTCATGATTCGATTCATGATTAATGATTAGTGATTCAATTCAAGATTCATGATGCAATTCATGATTCATGATTCAATTCATGATTCATGATTCGATTCATGATTCATGATTCAATTCATGATTCATGATTTATGATTCAACTCATGATTCGATTCATGATTCATGATTCATGATTCATGATTCGATTCATGATTCATGATTCAATTCATGATTCATGATTTGATTCATGATTCATGATTCATGATTCGATTCATGATTCAATTTATGATTCATGATTTGATTCATGATTTATGATTCAATTCATGATTCATGATTTATGATTCAATTCATGATTCAGTTCATGATTCATGATTTATGATTCAATTCATGATTCAATTCATGATTCATGATTCATGATTCGATTCATGATTTATGATTCAATTCATGATTCATGATTTGATTCATGATTCATGATTCAATTCATGATTCATTTCATGATTCATGATTCAATTCATGATTCATGATTCATGATTCAATTCATGATTCAATTCATGATTCATTTCATGATTCATGATTCAATTCATGATTCATTTCATGATTCATGATTTAATTCATGATTCAATTCATGATTCATTTCATGATTCATGATTCATGATTTAATTCATGATTAATGATTCATGATTCAATTCATGATTCATGATGCAATTCATGATTCATGATTCAATTCATGATTCATGATTCAATTTATGATTCATTATTCGATTTATGATTCATGATTCAATTCATGATTCATGATTCAATTCATGATTCGAGATTCATGATTCGATTCATGATTCATGATTCGATTCATGATTCATGATTCATAATTCATGATTCAATTCATGATTCATGTTTCATGATTCAATTCATGATTCATGATTCAATTCATGATTCATGATTCGATTCATGATTCATGATTCATGATTCATGATTCGATTCATGATTCATGATTCATGATTCAATTCATGATTCATGATTCGATTCATGAATCATGATTCATGATTCATGATTCAATTCATGATTCATGATTCAATTCATGATTCATAATTCATGATTCAATTCATGATTCTTGATTCAATTCATGATTCAATTCATGATTCATGATTCATGATTCGATTTAAGATTCATGATTCAATTCATGATTCATGATTTATTGATCAATTCATGATTCAATTCATGATTCATGATTCAATTCATGATTCGAGATTCATGATTCGATTCATGATTCAATTCATGATTCGCTTCAAGATTCAATTCATGATTAATGATTCATGATTCAATTCATGATTCATGTTTCGATTCATGATTCATGATTCGATTCATGATTCTTGATTCATTTCCTGATTTATGATTCATGATTCAATTCATGATTCATGTTTCGATTCATGATTCATGATTCGATTCATGATTCATGATTCATAATTCATGATTCAATTCATGATTCATGATTCATGATTCATGATTCATTTCATGATTCATGATTCAATTCATGATTCATGATTCATGATTTTTGATTCAATTCATGATTCATGATTCGATTCATGATTTAATTCATGAGTCATGATTGATGATTCAATTCATGATTCATGATTCATGATTCGATTCATGATTCATGATTCATGATTCATGATTCAAATCATGATTCAAATCATGATTCATGATTCAATTCATGATTTATGATTCAATTCATGATTCATGATTTAATTCATGATTCATAATTCGATTCATGATTAATGATTTATGATTCGTTTCATGATTCATTTCATGATTCGTGTTTCGATTCATAACTCATGATTCAATTCATGATTCATGATTCGATTCATTATTCATGATTCATGATTCATGATTCGATTCCTGATTCTTGATTCATTTCATGATTCATGATTCATGATTCAATTCATGATTCATGTTTCGATTCATGATTCATGATTCGATTCATGATTCATGATTCATAATTCATGATTCAATTCATGATTCATGATTCGATTCATGATTCACGAATCAATTCATGATTTATGATTTATGATTCAATTTATGATTCAATTCATGATTCATGATTCATGATTCGATTCATGATTCATGATTCAATTCATGATTCATGATTTATGATTCAATTCATGATTCAATTCATGATTCATGATTCATGATTCGATTCATGATTCAATTCATGATTCATGATTTGATTCATGATTCATGATTCAATTCATGAATCATGATTCATGATTCATGATTCAATTCATGATTCATGATTCATGATTCAAATCATGATTCATTTCATGATTCATGATTCAATTCATAATTCATGATTCATGATTCAATTCGTGATTCATTTCATGAATCATGATTCAATTCATGATTCATGATTCATGATACAATTCATGATTCAATTCATGATGCATTTCATGATTCATGATTCAATTAATGATTCATTTCATGATTCATGATTCAATTCATGATTCATGATTCATGATTCAATTCATGATTCAATTCATGATTCATTTCATGATTCATGATTCATTTCATGATTCATGATTCAATTCATGATTCATTTCATGATTCATGATTCATGATTTAATTCATGATTAATGATTCATGATTCAATTCATGATTCATGATTCAATTCATGATTCATGATTCGATTTATGATTCATGATTCAATTCATGATTCGAGATTTATGATTCGATTCATGATTCATGATTCAATTCATGATTCATGATTCATGATTCGATTCATGATTCAATTCATGATTCA
This sequence comes from Mixophyes australis, assembly GCA_036250195.1. Lineage (NCBI taxonomy): Eukaryota > Metazoa > Chordata > Amphibia > Anura > Limnodynastidae > Mixophyes > Mixophyes australis. Next base: position 2,761,915 of record JAVHZZ010000014.1, read on the forward strand.
TGATTCATGATTCATGATTTAATTCATGATTAATGATTCATGATTCAATTCATGATTCATGATGCAATTCATGATTCATGATTCAATTCATGATTCATGATTCGATTCATGATTCATGATTCGATTCATGATTCATGATTTATGATTCAACTCATGATTCAATTCATGATTCATGATTCATGATTCATGATTCGATTCATGATTCATGATTCAATTCATGATTCATGATTTGATACATGATTCATGATTGGATTCATGATTCATGATTCAATTCATGATTCATGATTTGATTCATGATTCATGATTTAATTCATGATTCATGATTTATGATTCAATTCATAATTCAATTCATGATTCATGATTTATGATTCAATTCATGATTCATAATTCATGATTCATGATTCGATTCATGATTCATGATTCAATTCATGATTCATGATTTATTGATCAATTCATGATTCAATTCATGATTCATGATTCAATTCATGATTCGAGATTCATGATTCGATTCATGATTCAATTCATGATTCGCTTCACGATTCAATTCATGATTAATGATTCATGATTCAATTCATGATTCATGATTCATGTTTCAATTCATGATTCATGATTCGATTCATGATTCATGATTCATGATTCGATTCATGATTCATGATTCATGATTCGATTCATGATTCATGATTCGATTTATGATTCATGATTCAATTCATGATTCATGATTTATGATTCAATTCATGATTCAATTCATGATTCATGATTCAATTCATGATTCGAGATTCATGATTTGATTCATGATTCATGATTCAATTCATGATACATGATTCGATTCATGATTTAATTCATGATTCATGATTGATGATTCAATTCATGATTCATGATTCGATTCATGATTCATGATTCATGATTCATGATTCAAATCATGATTCAAATCATGATTCATGATTCAATTCATGATTCATGATTCATGATTTAATTCATGATTCATAATTCGATTCATGATTAATGATTTATGATTCGTTTCATGATTCATTTCATGATTCGTGTTTCGATTCATAACTCATGATTCAATTCATGATTCATGATTCGATTCATTATTCATGATTCATGATTCATGATTCGATTCCTGATTCTTGATTCATTTCATGATTCATGATTCATGATTCAATTCATGATTCATGTTTCGATTCATGATTCATGATTCAATTCATGATTCATGATTCATAATTCATGATTCAATTCATGATTCATGATTCGATTCATGATTCATGATTCAATTCATGATTTATGATTTATGATTCAATTTATGATTCAATTCATGATTCATGATTCGATTCATGATTCATGATTCAATTCATGATTCATGATTTATGATTCATCGCATGATTTAATTCATGATTCATGATTCATGATTCATGATTCATGATTCATGATTCGATTCATGATTCATGATTCGATTCATTATTCATGATTCATGATTCATGATTCGATTCATGATTCTTGATTCATTTCATGATTCATGATTCATGATTCAATTCATGATTCATGTTTCGATTCATGATTCATGATTCGATTCATGATTCATGATTCATAATTCATGATTCAATTCATGATTCATGATTCATGATTCATGATTCATTTCATGATTCATGATTCAATTCATGATTCATGATTTATGATTCAATTTATGATTCATGATTCGATTCATGATTCATGATTCAATTCATGATTTATGATTTATGATTCAATTTATGATTCAATCCATGATTCATGATTCATGATTCATGATTCATGATTCGATTCATGATTCATGATTCATGATTCAATTCATGATTCATGATTCGATTCATGATTCATGATTCAACTCATGATTCAATTCATGATTCATGATTCATGATTCGATTCATGATTCATGATTCAATTCATGATTCATGATTTGATTCATGATTCATGATTCATTATTCATGATTCGATTCATGATTCATGATTCAATTCATGATTCATGATTTATGATTCAATTCATGATTCAATTCATGATTCATGATTCATGATTCATGATTCGATTCATGATTCAATTCATGATTCATGATTTGATTCATGATTCATGATTCAATTCATGAATCATGATTCATGATTCATGATTCAATTCATGATTCATGATTCAAATCATGATTCATTTCATGATTCATGATTCAATTCATAATTCATGATTCATGATTCAATTCGTGATTCATTTCATGATTCATGATTCAATTCATGATTCATGATTCATGATACAATTCATGATTCATTTCATGATGCATTTCATGATTCATGATTCATTTCATGATTTATGATTCAATTCATGATTCATGATTTAATTCATGATTCATAATTCGGTTCATGATTCAATTCATGATTAATGATTCATGATTCAATTCATGATTCATGATGCAATTCATGACTTATGATTCAAATCATGATTCATGATTCAATTCATGTTTCATGATTTGATTCATGATTCATGATTCAATTCATGATTCATGATTCATGATTCAATTCATGACTCATGATTCATGATTCGATTCATGATTCATGATTCAATTCATGATTCATGATTCGATTTATGATTCATGATTCAATTCATGATTCATGATTTATGATTCAATTCATGATTCATGATTTAATTCATGATTCATAATTCGATTCATGATTAATGATTTATGATTCGTTTCATGATTCATTTCATGATTCGATTCATTATTCATGATTCATGATTCATGATTCGATTCATGATTGTTGATTCATTTCATGATTCATGATTCATGATTCATGTTTCGATTCATGATTCATGATTAGATTCATGATTCATGATTCATAATTCATGATTCAATTCATGATTCATGATTCATGATTCATGATTCAGTTCATGATTCAATTCATGATTCATGATTCGATTCATGATTAATGATTAGTGATTCAATTCAAGATTCATGATGCAATTCATGATTCATGATTCAATTCATGATTCATGATTCGATTCATGATTCATGATTCAATTCATGATTCATGATTTATGATTCAACTCATGATTCGATTCATGATTCATGATTCATGATTCATGATTCGATTCATGATTCATGATTCAATTCATGATTCATGATTTGATTCATGATTCATGATTCATGATTCGATTCATGATTCAATTTATGATTCATGATTTGATTCATGATTTATGATTCAATTCATGATTCATGATTTATGATTCAATTCATGATTCAGTTCATGATTCATGATTTATGATTCAATTCATGATTCAATTCATGATTCATGATTCATGATTCGATTCATGATTTATGATTCAATTCATGATTCATGATTTGATTCATGATTCATGATTCAATTCATGATTCATTTCATGATTCATGATTCAATTCATGATTCATGATTCATGATACAATTCATGATTCATTTCATGATGCATTTCATGATTCATGATTCATTTCATGATTTATGATTCAATTCATGATTCATGATTTAATTCATGATTCATAATTCGGTTCATGATTCAATTCATGATTAATGATTCATGATTCAATTCATGATTCATGATGCAATTCATGACTTATGATTCAAATCATGATTCATGATTCAATTCATGTTTCATGATTTGATTCATGATTCATGATTCAATTCATGATTCATGATTCATGATTCAATTCATGACTCATGATTCATGATTCGATTCATGATTCATGATTCAATTCATGATTCATGATTCGATTTATGATTCATGATTCAATTCATGATTCATGATTTATGATTCAATTCATGATTCATGATTTAATTCATGATTCATAATTCGATTCATGATTAATGATTTATGATTCGTTTCATGATTCATTTCATGATTCGATTCATTATTCATGATTCATGATTCATGATTCGATTCATGATTGTTGATTCATTTCATGATTCATGATTCATGATTCATGTTTCGATTCATGATTCATGATTAGATTCATGATTCATGATTCATAATTCATGATTCAATTCATGATTCATGATTCATGATTCATGATTCAGTTCATGATTCAATTCATGATTCATGATTCGATTCATGATTAATGATTAGTGATTCAATTCAAGATTCATGATGCAATTCATGATTCATGATTCAATTCATGATTCATGATTCGATTCATGATTCATGATTCAATTCATGATTCATGATTTATGATTCAACTCATGATTCGATTCATGATTCATGATTCATGATTCATGATTCGATTCATGATTCATGATTCAATTCATGATTCATGATTTGATTCATGATTCATGATTCATGATTCGATTCATGATTCAATTTATGATTCATGATTTGATTCATGATTTATGATTCAATTCATGATTCATGATTTATGATTCAATTCATGATTCAGTTCATGATTCATGATTTATGATTCAATTCATGATTCAATTCATGATTCATGATTCATGATTCGATTCATGATTTATGATTCAATTCATGATTCATGATTTGATTCATGATTCATGATTCAATTCATGATTCATTTCATGATTCATGATTCAATTCATGATTCATGATTCATGATTCAATTCATGATTCAATTCATGATTCATTTCATGATTCATGATTCAATTCATGATTCATTTCATGATTCATGATTTAATTCATGATTCAATTCATGATTCATTTCATGATTCATGATTCATGATTTAATTCATGATTAATGATTCATGATTCAATTCATGATTCATGATGCAATTCATGATTCATGATTCAATTCATGATTCATGATTCAATTTATGATTCATTATTCGATTTATGATTCATGATTCAATTCATGATTCATGATTCAATTCATGATTCGAGATTCATGATTCGATTCATGATTCATGATTCGATTCATGATTCATGATTCATAATTCATGATTCAATTCATGATTCATGTTTCATGATTCAATTCATGATTCATGATTCAATTCATGATTCATGATTCGATTCATGATTCATGATTCATGATTCATGATTCGATTCATGATTCATGATTCATGATTCAATTCATGATTCATGATTCGATTCATGAATCATGATTCATGATTCATGATTCAATTCATGATTCATGATTCAATTCATGATTCATAATTCATGATTCAATTCATGATTCTTGATTCAATTCATGATTCAATTCATGATTCATGATTCATGATTCGATTTAAGATTCATGATTCAATTCATGATTCATGATTTATTGATCAATTCATGATTCAATTCATGATTCATGATTCAATTCATGATTCGAGATTCATGATTCGATTCATGATTCAATTCATGATTCGCTTCAAGATTCAATTCATGATTAATGATTCATGATTCAATTCATGATTCATGATTCAATTCATGATTCATGATTCGATTCATGATTCATGATTCATGATTCGATTCATGATTCATGATTCATGATTCGATTCATGATTCATGATTCGATTTATGATTCATGATTCAATTCATGATTCATGATTTATGATTTAATTCATGATTCAATTCATGATTCATGATTCAATTCATGATTCGAGATTCATGATTTGATTCATGATTCATGATTCAATTCATGATACATGATTCGATTCATGATTTAATTCATGATTCATGATTGATGATTCAATTCATGATTCATGATTCATGATTCGATTCATGATTCATGATTCATGATTCATGATTCAAATCATGATTCAAATCATGATTCATGATTCAATTCATGATTTATGATTCAATTCATGATTCATGATTTAATTCATGATTCATAATTCGATTCATGATTAATGATTTATGATTCGTTTCATGATTCATTTCATGATTCGTGTTTCGATTCATAACTCATGATTCAATTCATGATTCATGATTCGATTCATTATTCATGATTCATGATTCATGATTCGATTCCTGATTCTTGATTCATTTCATGATTCATGATTCATGATTCAATTCATGATTCATGTTTCGATTCATGATTCATGATTCGATTCATGATTCATGATTCATAATTCATGATTCAATTCATGATTCATGATTCGATTCATGATTCATGATTCAATTCATGATTTATGATTTATGATTCAATTTATGATTCAATTCATGATTCATGATTCGATTCATGATTCATGATTCAATTCATGATTCATGATTTATGATTCATCTCATGATTTAATTCATGATTCATGATTCATGATTCATGATTCGATTCATGATTCATGATTCGATTCATTATTCATGATTCATGATTCATGATTCGATTCATGATTCTTGATTCATTTCCTGATTCATGATTCATGATTCGATTCATGATTCATGATTCATAATTCATGATTCAATTCATGATTCATGATTCATGATTCATTTCATGATTCATGATTCAATTCATGATTCAAGATTCATGATTTTTGATTCAATTCATGATTCATGATTCGATTCATGATTTAATTCATGATTCATGATTGATGATTCAATTCATGATTCATGATTCATGATTCGATTCATGATTCATGATTCATGATTCATGATTCAAATCATGATTCAAATCATGATTCATGATTCAATTCATGATTTATGATTCAATTCATGATTCATGATTTAATTCATGATTCATAATTCGATTCATGATTAATGATTTATGATTCGTTTCATGATTCATTTCATGATTCGTGTTTCGATTCATAACTCATGATTCAATTCATGATTCATGATTCGATTCATTATTCATGATTCATGATTCATGATTCGATTCCTGATTCTTGATTCATTTCATGATTCATGATTCATGATTCAATTCATGATTCATGTTTCGATTCATGATTCATGATTCGATTCATGATTCATGATTCATAATTCATGATTCAATTCATGATTCATGATTCGATTCATGATTTATGATTCAATTCATGATTTATGATTTATGATTCAATTTATGATTCAATTCATGATTCATGATTCGATTCATGATTCATGATTCAATTCATGATTCATGATTTATGATTCATCTCATGATTTAATTCATGATTCATGATTCATGATTCATAATTCGATTCATGATTAATGATTTATGATTCGTTTCATGATTCATTTCATGATTCGATTCATTATTCATGATTCATGATTCATGATTCGATTCATGATTGTTGATTCATTTCATGATTCATGATTCATGATTCATGTTTCGATTCATGATTCATGATTAGATTCATGATTCATGATTCATAATTCATGATTCAATTCATGATTCATGATTCATGATTCATGATTCAGTTCATGATTCAATTCATGATTCATGATTCGATTCATGATTAATGATTAGTGATTCAATTCAAGATTCATGATGCAATTCATGATTCATGATTCAATTCATGATTCATGATTCGATTCATGATTCATGATTCAATTCATGATTCATGATTTATGATTCAACTCATGATTCGATTCATGATTCATGATTCATGATTCATGATTCGATTCATGATTCATGATTCAATTCATGATTCATGATTTGATTCATGATTCATGATTCATGATTCGATTCATGATTCAATTTATGATTCATGATTTGATTCATGATTTATGATTCAATTCATGATTCATGATTTATGATTCAATTCATGATTCAGTTCATGATTCATGATTTATGATTCAATTCATGATTCAATTCATGATTCATGATTCATGATTCGATTCATGATTTATGATTCAATTCATGATTCATGATTTGATTCATGATTCATGATTCAATTCATGATTCATTTCATGATTCATGATTCAATTCATGATTCATGATTCATGATACAATTCATGATTCATTTCATGATGCATTTCATGATTCATGATTCATTTCATGATTTATGATTCAATTCATGATTCATGATTTAATTCATGATTCATAATTCGGTTCATGATTCAATTCATGATTAATGATTCATGATTCAATTCATGATTCATGATGCAATTCATGACTTATGATTCAAATCATGATTCATGATTCAATTCATGTTTCATGATTTGATTCATGATTCATGATTCAATTCATGATTCATGATTCATGATTCAATTCATGACTCATGATTCATGATTCGATTCATGATTCATGATTCAATTCATGATTCATGATTCGATTTATGATTCATGATTCAATTCATGATTCATGATTTATGATTCAATTCATGATTCATGATTTAATTCATGATTCATAATTCGATTCATGATTAATGATTTATGATTCGTTTCATGATTCATTTCATGATTCGATTCATTATTCATGATTCATGATTCATGATTCGATTCATGATTGTTGATTCATTTCATGATTCATGATTCATGATTCATGTTTCGATTCATGATTCATGATTAGATTCATGATTCATGATTCATAATTCATGATTCAATTCATGATTCATGATTCATGATTCATGATTCAGTTCATGATTCAATTCATGATTCATGATTCGATTCATGATTAATGATTAGTGATTCAATTCAAGATTCATGATGCAATTCATGATTCATGATTCAATTCATGATTCATGATTCGATTCATGATTCATGATTCAATTCATGATTCATGATTTATGATTCAACTCATGATTCGATTCATGATTCATGATTCATGATTCATGATTCGATTCATGATTCATGATTCAATTCATGATTCATGATTTGATTCATGATTCATGATTCATGATTCGATTCATGATTCAATTTATGATTCATGATTTGATTCATGATTTATGATTCAATTCATGATTCATGATTTATGATTCAATTCATGATTCAGTTCATGATTCATGATTTATGATTCAATTCATGATTCAATTCATGATTCATGATTCATGATTCGATTCATGATTTATGATTCAATTCATGATTCATGATTTGATTCATGATTCATGATTCAATTCATGATTCATTTCATGATTCATGATTCAATTCATGATTCATGATTCATGATTCAATTCATGATTCAATTCATGATTCATTTCATGATTCATGATTCAATTCATGATTCATTTCATGATTCATGATTTAATTCATGATTCAATTCATGATTCATTTCATGATTCATGATTCATGATTTAATTCATGATTAATGATTCATGATTCAATTCATGATTCATGATGCAATTCATGATTCATGATTCAATTCATGATTCATGATTCAATTTATGATTCATTATTCGATTTATGATTCATGATTCAATTCATGATTCATGATTCAATTCATGATTCGAGATTCATGATTCGATTCATGATTCATGATTCGATTCATGATTCATGATTCATAATTCATGATTCAATTCATGATTCATGTTTCATGATTCAATTCATGATTCATGATTCAATTCATGATTCATGATTCGATTCATGATTCATGATTCATGATTCATGATTCGATTCATGATTCATGATTCATGATTCAATTCATGATTCATGATTCGATTCATGAATCATGATTCATGATTCATGATTCAATTCATGATTCATGATTCAATTCATGATTCATAATTCATGATTCAATTCATGATTCTTGATTCAATTCATGATTCAATTCATGATTCATGATTCATGATTCGATTTAAGATTCATGATTCAATTCATGATTCATGATTTATTGATCAATTCATGATTCAATTCATGATTCATGATTCAATTCATGATTCGAGATTCATGATTCGATTCATGATTCAAATTATGATTCGCTTCAAGATTCAATTCATGATTAATGATTCATGATTCAATTCATGATTCATGATTCAATTCATGATTCATGATTCGATTCATGATTCATGATTCATGATTCGATTCATGATTCATGATTCATGATTCGATTCATGATTCATGATTCGATTTATGATTCATGATTCAATTCATGATTCATGATTTATGATTTAATTCATGATTCAATTCATGATTCATGATTCAATTCATGATTCGAGATTCATGATTTGATTCATGATTCATGATTCAATTCATGATACATGATTCGATTCATGATTTAATTCATGATTCATGATTGATGATTCAATTCATGATTCATGATTCATGATTCGATTCATGATTCATGATTCATGATTCATGATTCAAATCATGATTCAAATCATGATTCATGATTCAATTCATGATTTATGATTCAATTCATGATTCATGATTTAATTCATGATTCATAATTCGATTCATGATTAATGATTTATGATTCGTTTCATGATTCATTTCATGATTCGTGTTTCGATTCATAACTCATGATTCAATTCATGATTCATGATTCGATTCATTATTCATGATTCATGATTCATGATTCGATTCCTGATTCTTGATTCATTTCATGATTCATGATTCATGATTCAATTCATGATTCATGTTTCGATTCATGATTCATGATTCGATTCATGATTCATGATTCATAATTCATGATTCAATTCATGATTCATGATTCGATTCATGATTCATGATTCAATTCATGATTTATGATTTATGATTCAATTTATGATTCAATTCATGATTCATGATTCGATTCATGATTCATGATTCAATTCATGATTCATGATTTATGATTCATCTCATGATTTAATTCATGATTCATGATTCATGATTCATGATTCGATTCATGATTCATGATTCGATTCATTATTCATGATTCATGATTCATGATTCGATTCATGATTCTTGATTCATTTCCTGATTTATGATTCATGATTCAATTCATGATTCATGTTTCGATTCATGATTCATGATTCGATTCATGATTCATGATTCATAATTCATGATTCAATTCATGATTCATGATTCATGATTCATTTCATGATTCATGATTCAATTCATGATTCAAGATTCATGATTTTTGATTCAATTCATGATTCATGATTCGATTCATGATTTAATTCATGATTCATGATTGATGATTCAATTCATGATTCATGATTCATGATTCGATTCATGATTCATGATTCATGATTCATGATTCAAATCATGATTCAAATCATGATTCATGATTCAATTCATGATTTATGATTCAATTCATGATTCATGATTTAATTCATGATTCATAATTCGATTCATGATTAATGATTTATGATTCGTTTCATGATTCATTTCATGATTCGTGTTTCGATTCATAACTCATGATTCAATTCATGATTCATGATTCGATTCATTATTCATGATTCATGATTCATGATTCGATTCCTGATTCTTGATTCATTTCATGATTCATGATTCATGATTCAATTCATGATTCATGTTTCGATTCATGATTCATGATTCGATTCATGATTCATGATTCATAATTCATGATTCAATTCATGATTCATGATTCGATTCATGATTTATGATTCAATTCATGATTTATGATTTATGATTCAATTTATGATTCAATTCATGATTCATGATTCGATTCATGATTCATGATTCAATTCATGATTCATGATTTATGATTCATCTCATGATTTAATTCATGATTCATGATTCATGATTCATGATTCGATTCATGATTCATGATTCGATTCATTATTCATGATTCATGATTCATGATTCGATTCATGATTCTTGATTCATTTCATGATTTATGATTCATGATTCAATTCATGATTCATGTTTCGATTCATGATTCATGATTCGATTCATGATTCATGATTCATAATTCATGATTCAATTCATGATTCATGATTCATGATTCATTTCATGATTCATGATTCAATTCATGATTCATGATTCATGATTTTTGATTCAATTCATGATTCATGATTCGATTCATGATTCATGATTCAATTCATGATTTATGATTTATGATTCAATTTATGATTCAATCCATGATTCATGATTCATGATTCATGATTCATGATTCATGATTCAATTCATGATTCATGATTCGATTCATGATTCATGATTCAACTCATGATTCAATTCATGATTCATGATTCATGATTCGATTCATGATTCATGATTCAATTCATGATTCATGATTTGATTCATGATTCATGATTCATGATTCAATTCATGATTCATGATTCGATTCATGATTCATGATTCAATTCATGATTCATGATTTATGATTCAATTCATGATTCAATTCATGATTCATAATTTATGATTCAATTCATGATTCAATTAATGATTCATGATTCATGATTCATGATTCGATTCATGATTCAATTCATGATTCATGATTTGATTCATGATTCATGATTCAATTCATGAATCATGATTCATGATTCAATTCATGATTCATGATTCATGATTCAAATCATGATTCATTTCATGATTCATGATTCAATTCATAATTCATGATTCATGATTCAATTCGTGATTCATTTCATGATTCATGATTCAATTCATGATTCATGATTCATGATACAATTCATGATTCAATTCATGATGCATTTCATGATTCATGATTCAATTAATGATTCATGATTTAATTCATGATTCATTTCATGATTCATGATTTGATTCATGATTCATGATTCGATTCATGATTCATGATTCGATTCATGATTCATGATTCATGATTCAAGATTCATGATTCATGATTCGATTCATGATTCATGATTCATGATTCAATTCATGATTCATGATTCGATTCATGATTCATGATTCATGATTCAATTCATGATTCATGATTTGATTCATGATTCATGATTCAATTCATGATTCATGATTCATGATTCAATTCATGATTCAATTCATGATTCATGATTCATGATTCATGATTCGATTCATGATTCATGATTCAATTCATGATTCATGATTTATTGATCAATTCATGATTCAATTCATGATTCATGATTCAATTCATGATTCGAGATTCATGATTCGATTCATGATTCAATTCATGATTCATGATTCATGATTCGCTTCATGATTCAATTCATGATTAATGATTCATGATTCAATTCATGTTTCATGATTTGATTCATGATTCATGATTCAATTCATGATTCATGATTCATGATTCAATTCATGACTCATGATTCATGATTCGATTCATGATTCATGATTCAATTCATGATTCATGATTCGATTTATGATTCATAATTCAATTCATGATTCATGATTTATGATTCAATTCATGATTCAATTCATGATTCATGATTCAATTAATGATTCATGATTCAATTCATGATTCGAGATTCATGATTCAATTCATGATTCATGATTCTATTCATGATACATGATTCGATTCATGATTTAATTTATGATTCATGATTGATGATTCAATTCATGATTCATGATTCATGATTCGATTCATGATTCATGATTCAAATCATGATTCAAATAATGATTCATGATTCAATTCATGATTTATGATTCAATTCATGATTCATGATTTAATTCATGATTCATGATTCAATTCATGATTTATGATTCAATTCATGATTCATGATTTAATTCATGATTCATAATTCGATTCATGATTAATGATTTATGATTCGTTTCATGATTCAATTCATGATTCGAGATTCATGATTCGATTCATGATTCAATTCATGATTCATGATTCATGATTCGCTTCATGATTCAATTCATGATTAATGATTCATGATTCAATTCATGATTCATGATGCAATTCATGACTTATGATTCAAATCATGATTCATGATTCAATTCATGTTTCATGATTTGATTCATGATTCATGATTCAATTCATGATTCATGATTCATGATTCAATTCATGACTCATGATTCATGATTCGATTCATGATTCATGATTCAATTCATGATTCATGATTCGATTTATGATTCATGATTCAATTCATGATTCATGATTTATGATTCAATTCATGATTCATGATTCTATTCATGATACATGATTCGATTCATGATTTAATTTATGATTCATGATTGATGATTCAATTCATGATTCATGATTCATGATTCGATTCATGATTCATGATTCAAATCATGATTCAAATCATGATTCATGATTCAATTCATGATTTATGATTCAATTCATGATTCATGATTTAATTCATGATTCATAATTCGATTCATGATTAATGATTTATGATTCGTTTCATGATTCATTTCATGATTCGATTCATTATTCATGATTCATGATTCATGATTCGATTCATGATTGTTGATTCATTTCATGATTCATGATTCATGATTCAATTCATGATTCATGTTTCGATTCATGATTCATGATTCGATTCATGATTCATGATTCATAATTCATAATTCAATTCATGATTCATGATTCATGATTCATGATTCAGTTCATGATTCATGATTCAATTCATGATTCATGATTCAATTCATGATTCATGATTCGATTCATGATTAATGATTATGATTCAATTCATGATTCAATTCATGATTCATGATTCATGATTCATGATTCGATTCATGATTCATGATTCAATTCATGATTCATGATTTATTGATCAATTCATGATTCATGATTTATTGATCAATTCATGATTCAATTCATGATTCATGATTCAATTCATGATTCGAGATTCATGATTCGATTCATGATTCAATTCATGATTCATGATTCATGATTCGCTTCATGATTCAATTCATGATTCATGATTCATGATTCAATTCATGACTCATGATTCATGATTCGATTCATGATTCATGATTCAATTCATGATTCATGATTCGATTTATGATTCATGATTCAATTCATGATTCATGATTTATGATTCAATTCATGATTCAATTCATGATTCATGATTCAATTCATGATTCATGATTCAATTCATGATACATGATTCGATTCATGATTTAATTTATGATTCATGATTGATGATTCAATTCATGATTCATGATTCATGATTCGATTCATGATTCATGATTCAAATCATGATTCAAATCATGATTCATGATTCAATTCATGATTTATGATTCAATTCATGATTCATGATTTAATTCATGATTCATAATTCGATTCATGATTAATGATTTATGATTCGTTTCATGATTCATTTCATGATTCGATTCATTATTCATGATTCATGATTCATGATTCGATTCATGATTGTTGATTCATTTCATGATTCATGATTCATGATTCAATTCATGATTCATGTTTCGATTCATGATTTATGATTCGATTCATGATTCATGATTCATAATTCATGATTCAATTCATGATTCATGATTCATGATTCATGATTCAGTTCATGATTCATGATTCAATTCATGATTCATGATTCGATTCATGATTAATGATTATGATTCAATTCATGATTCAATTCATGATTCATGATTCATGATTCATGATTCGATTCATGATTCATGATTCAATTCATGATTCATGATTTATTGATCAATTCATGATTCAATTCATGATTCATGATTCAATTCATGATTCGAGATTCATGATTCGATTCATGATTCAATTCATGATTCATGATTCATGATTCGCTTCATGATTCAATTCATGATTAATGATTCATGATTCAATTCATGATTCATGATTTATTGATCAATTCATGATTCAATTCATGATTCATGATTCAATTCATGATTCGAGATTCATGATTCGATTCATGATTCAATTCATGATTCATGATTCGCTTCATGATTCAATTCATGATTCATGATTCATGATTCAATTCATGACTCATGATTCATGATTCGATTCATGATTCATGATTCAATTCATGATTCATGATTCGATTTATGATTCATGATTCAATTCATGATTCATGATTTATGATTCAATTCATGATTCAATTCATGATTCATGATTCAATTCATGATTCATGATTCAATTCATGATTCGAGATTCATGATTCAATTCATGATTCATGATTCTATTCATGATACATGATTCGATTCATGATTTAATTTATGATTCATGATTGATGATTCAATTCATGATTCATGATTCATGATTCGATTCATGATTCATGATTCAAATCATGATTCAAATCATGATTCATGATTCAATTCATGATTTATGATTCAATTCATGATTCATGATTTAATTCATGATTCATAATTCGATTCATGATTAATGATTTATGATTCGTTTCATGATTCATTTCATGATTCGATTCATTATTCATGATTCATGATTCGATTCATGATTGTTGATTCATTTCATGATTCATGATTCATGATTCAATTCATGATTCATGTTTCGATTCATGATTCATGATTCGATTCATGATTCATGATTCATAATTCATGATTCAATTCATGATTCATGATTCATGATTCAGTTCATGATTCATGATTCAATTCATGATTCATGATTCGCTTCATGATTCAATTCATGATTCATGATTCATGATTCAATTCATGACTCATGATTCATGATTCGATTCATGATTCATGATTCAATTCATGATTCATGATTCGATTTATGATTCATGATTCAATTCATGATTCATGATTTATGATTCAATTCATGATTCAATTCATGATTCATGATTCAATTCATGATTCATGATTCAATTCATGATTCGAGATTCATGATTCAATTCATGATTCATGATTCTATTCATGATACATGATTCGATTCATGATTTAATTTATGATTCATGATTGATGATTCAATTCATGATTCATGATTCATGATTCGATTCATGATTCATGATTCAAATCATGATTCAAATCATGATTCATGATTCAATTCATGATTTATGATTCAATTCATGATTCATGATTTAATTCATGATTCATAATTCGATTCATGATTAATGATTTATGATTCGTTTCATGATTCATTTCATGATTCGATTCATTATTCATGATTCATGATTCGATTCATGATTGTTGATTCATTTCATGATTCATGATTCATGATTCAATTCATGATTCATGTTTCGATTCATGATTCATGATTCGATTCATGATTCATGATTCATAATTCATGATTCAATTCATGATTCATGATTCATGATTCAGTTCATGATTCATGATTCAATTCATGATTCATGATTCGATTCATGATTAATGATTATGATTCAATTCATGATTCAATTCATGATTCATGATTCATGATTCATGATTCGATTCATGATTCATGATTCAATTCATGATTCATGATTTATTGATCAATTCATGATTCAATTCATGATTCATGATTCAATTCATGATTCAAGATTCATGATTCGATTCATGATTCAATTCATGATTCATGATTCATGATTCGCTTCATGATTCAATTCATGATTAATGATTCATGATTCAATTCATGATTCATGATGCAATTCATGATTCATGATTCAATTCATGATTCATGATTCGATTTATGATTCATGATTCAATTCATGATTCATGATTTATGATTCAATTCATGATTCAATTCATGATTCATGATTCAATTCATGATTCGAGATTCATGATTCGAATTATGATTCATGATTCAATTCATGATTCATGATTCATGATTCGATTCATGATTCAATTCATGATTCATGATTCATAATTCAATTCATGATTCATGAATGATGATTCGATTCATGATTCATGATTCATAATTTATTATTAGATTTATGATTCATGATTCATGATTTAATTCATGATTCCTGATTGAAATTCATGATTCATGATTCGATTCATGATTCATAATTCATGATTCGATTCATGATGCATGATTCATGATTCAATTCATGATTCAATTCATGATTCAATTCATGATTCATGATTCATGATTCATGATTCAGTTCATGATTCATGATTCAATTCATGATTCATGATTCGATTCATGATTCATGATTCATAATTCATGATTCAATTTATGATTTATGATTCATGATTAATGATTCAGTTCATGATTCATGATTCAATTCATGATTCATGATTCATGATTTATGATTCAATTCATGATTCATGATTCGATTCATGATTCATGATTCATGATTTATGATTCAATTCATGATTCATGATTCGATTCATGATTTATGATTCAATTCATGATTTATGATTCAATTTATGATTCAATTCATGATTCATGATTCATAATTCATGATTCATGATTCAATTCATGATTCATTTCATGATTCATGATTCAATTCATTATTCATGATTCATGATTCAATTCATGATTCAATTCATGATTCATTTCATGATTCATGATTCAATTCATGATTCATTTCATGATTCATTTCATGATTTATGATTCAATTCATGAGTCATGATTCAATTCATGATTCATTTTATGATTCATGATTCAATTCATGATTCATTTCATGATTCATGATTCATGATTAATGATTTATGATTCAATTCATGATTCATGATTCAATTCATGATTCATTTTATGATTCATGATTCAATTCATGATTCATTTCATGATTCATGATTAATGATTTATGATTCAATTCATGATTCATGATTCAATTCATGATTCATTTTATGATTTATGATTCAATTCATGATTCATGATGCAATTCATGATTCATGATTATATTCATGATTCATGATTCAATTCATGATTCGATTTATGATTCATGATTCAATTCATGATTCATGATTTATGATTCAATTCATGATTCAATTCATGATTCATGATTCAATTCATGATTCGAGATTCATGATTCAAATTATGATTCATGATTCAATTCATGATTCATGATTCATGATTCGATTCATGATTCAATTCATGATTCATGATTCATGATTCAATTCATGATTCATGAATGATGATTCAATTCATGATTCATGATTCATAATTCATTATTAGATTTATGATTCATGATTCATGATTCATAATTCATTATTAGATTTATGATTCATGATTCATGATTTAATTCATGATTCCTGATTGAAATTCATGATTCATGATTCGATTCATGATTCATAATTCATGATTCGATTCATGATGCATGATTCATGATTAAATTCATGATTCATGATTGGATTCATGATTCATGATTCAATTCATGATTCAATTCATGATTCATGATTCAATTCATGATTCATGATTCAATTCATGATTCATGATTCAATTCATGATTCATTTCATGATTCAATTCATGATTCATTTCATGATTCATGATTCGATTCATGATTCATGATTCATAATTCATTATTCAATTCATGATTCATGTTTCATGATTCAATTCATGATTCATGATTCAATTCATGATTCATGATTCGATTCATGATTCATGATTCATGATTCATGATTCATGATTCATGATTCGATTCATGATTCATGATTCATGATTCATGATTCATGATTCATGAATCGATTCATGATTCATGATTCAATTCATGATTCATGATTCAATTCATGATTCATGATTCATGATTCAATTCATGATTTAATTCATGTTTCATGATTCATGATTCATGATTCAATTCATGATTCATGATTCAATTCATGATTCGAGATTCATGATTCGATTCATGATTCAATTCATGATTCATGAATTATGATTCGCTTCATGACTCAATTCATGATTAATGATTCATGATTCAATTCATGATTCATGATTCGATTCATGATTCATGATTCATGATTCATGATTCATGATTCATGATTCATGATTCATGATTCATGATTCGATTCATGATTCATGATTCATGATTCATGATTCATGATTCATGATTCGATTCATGATTCATGATTCAATTCATGATTCATGATTCGATTCATGATTCAATTTATGATTCATGATTCGATTCATGATTCATGATTCAATTCATGATTCATGATTCATGATTCAATTCATGATTTAATTCATGATTCATGATTCATGATTCATGATTCAATTCATGATTCATGATTCAATTCATGATTCGAGATTCATGATTCGATTCATGATTCGATTCATGATTCATGAATTATGATTCGCTTCATGACTCAATTCATGATTAATGATTCATGATTCAATTCATGATTCATGATGCAATTCATGAATTATGATTCAAATCATTATTCATGATTAAATTCATGTTTCATGATTCGATTCATGATTCATGATTCAATTCATGATTCATGATTCATGATTCAATTCATGATTCATGATTCGATTCATGATTCATGATTCATGATTCAATTCATGATTCATGATTCGATTCATGATTCTTGATTCATTTCATGATTCATGATTCATGATTCAATTCATGATTCATGTTTCGATTCATGATTCATGATTCGATTCATGATTCATGATTCATAATTCATGATTCAATTCATGATTCATGATTCATGATTCATGATTCAGTTCATGATTCATGATTCAATTCATGATTCATGATTCGATTCATGATTCATGATACATGATTCATGATTCATGATTCATAATTCATGATTCAATTCATGATTCATGTTTCATGATTCAATTCATGATTCATGATTCAATTCATGATTCATGATTCGATTCATGATTCATGATTCATAATTTGATTCATGATTCATGATTCATGATTCATGATTCATGATTCGATTCATGATTCATGATTCATGATTCAATTCATGATTTATGATTCGATTCTTGATTCATGATTCATGATTCATGATTCAATTCATGATTCATAATTCGATTCATGATTCATGATTCATGATTCGATTCATGATTCATGATTCATGATTCATGATTTGATTCATGATTCATGATTCATGATTTATGATTCATGATTCATGATTCGATTCATGATTCATGATTCAATTCATGATTCATGATTCGATTCATGATTCATGATTCAATTCATGATTCATGATTCGATTCATGATTCATGATTCAATTCATGATTCATGATTCGATTCATGATTCATGATTCAATTCATGATTCATGATTCATGATTCAATTCATGATTCAATTCATGATTCATGATTCATGATTCATGATTCAATTCATGATTCATGATTCAATTCATGATTCGAGATTCATGATTCGATTCATGATTCAATTCATGATTCATGAATTATGATTCGCTTCATGACACAATTCATGATTAATGATTCATGATTCAATTCATGATTCATGATTCGATTCATGATTCATGATTCATGATTCATGATTCATGATTCATGATTCGATTCATGATTCATGATTCAATTCATGATTCATGATTCGATTCATGATTCAATTCATGATTCATGATTCGATTCATGATTTATGATTCAATTCATGATTCAATTCATGATTTAATTCATGATTCATGATTCATGATTCATGATTCATGATTCATGATTCAATTCATGATTCATGATTCAATTCATGATTCGAGATTCATGATTCGATTCATGATTCGATTCATGATTCATGAATTATGATTCGCTTCATGACTCAATTAATGATTAATGATTCATGATTCAATTCATAATTCATGATGCAATTCATGAATTATGATTCAAATCATTATTCATGATTAAATTCATGTTTCATGATTCGATTCATGATTCATGATTCAATTCATGATTCATGATTCATAATTCAATTCATGATTCGATTCATGATTCATGATTCATGATTCAATTCATGATTCATGATTCGATTCATGATTCTTGATTCATTTCATGATTCATGATTCATGATTCAATTCATGATTCATGTTTCGATTCATGATTCATGATTCGATTCATGATTCATGATTCATAATTCATGATTCAATTCATGATTCATGATTCATGATTCAGTTCATGATTCATGATTCAATTCATGATTCATGATTCGATTCATGATTCATGATTCATGATTCATGATTCATGATTCATAATTCATGATTCAATTCATGATTCATGTTTCATGATTCAATTCATGATTCATGATTCAATTCATGATTCATGATTCGATTTATGATTCATGATTCATGATTCGATTCATGATTCATGATTCATGATTCATGATTCATGATTCGATTCATGATTCATGATTCATGATTCAATTCATGATTTATGATTCGATTCTTGATTCATGATTCATGATTCATGATTCAATTCATGATTCATAATTCGATTCATGATTCATGATTCATGATTCGATTCATGATTCATTAATCATGATTCATGATTCATGATTCGATTCATGATTCATGATTCATGATTCAATTCATGATTTATGATTCGATTCTTGATTCATGATTCATGATTCATGATTCAATTCATGATTCATAATTCGATTCATGATTCATGATTCAATTCATGATTCATGATTCATGATTCAATTTATGAATCAATTCATGATTCATGATTCATGATTTGATTCATAATTCATGATTCGATTTATGATTCATGATTCAATTCATGATTTATGATTTATTGATCAATTCATGATTCAATTCATGATTCATGATTCAATTCATGATTCGAGATTCATGATTCGATTCATGATTCAATTCATGATTCATGAATTATGATTCGCTTCATGATTCAATTCATGATTAATGATTCATGATTCAATTCATGATTCATGATGCAATTCATGAATTATGATTCAAATCATGATTCATGATTCAATTCATGTTTCATGATTCGATTCATGATTCATGATTCAATTCATGATTCATGATTCATGATTCAATGCATGATTCATGATTCGATTCATGATTCATGATTCAATTCATGATTCGAGATTCATGATTCGATTCATGATTCAATTCATGATTCATGAATTATGATTCACTTCATGACTCAATTCATGATTAATGATTCATGATTCAATTCATGATTCATGATGCAATTCATGAATTATGATTCAAATCATTATTCATGATTCAATTCATGTTTCATGATTCGATTCATGATTCATGATTCAATTCATGATTCATGATTCATGATTCAATTCATGATTCATGATTCGATTCATGATTCATGATTCATGATTCAATTCATGATTCATGATTCGATTTATGATTCATGATTCAATTCATGATTCATGATTTATGATTCAATTCATGATTCAATTCATGATTCATGATTCAATTCATGATTCGAGATTCATGATTCAATTCATGATTCATGATTCAATTCATGATACATGATTCAATTCATGATTCGAGATTCATGATTCGATTCATGATTCATGATTCAATTCATGATACATGATTCGATTCATGATTTAATTCATGATTCATGATTGATGATTCATTATTCATGATTCATGATTCAAATCATGATTCAAATCATGATTCATGATTCAATTCATGATTTATGATTCAATTCATGATTCATGATTTAATTTATGATTCATGATTCGATTCATGATTAATGATTTATGATTCGTTTCATGATTCATTTCATGATTCGTGTTTCGATTCATATTTCATGATTCAATTCATGATTTATGATTCGATTCATTATTCATGATTCATGATTCATGATTCTTGATTCATTTCATGATTCATGATTCATGATTAAATTCATGATTCATTTTTCGATTCATGATTCATGTTTCGATTCATGATTCATGATTCATAATTCATGATTCAATTCATGATTCATGATTCATGATTCATGATTCAGTTCATGATTCATGATTCATGATTCGATTCATGATTCATGATTCATGATTCATGATTCATGATTCATGATTCAATTCATGATTCATGAATTATGATTCGCTTCATGACTCAATTCATGATTAATGATTCATGATTCAATTCATGATTCATGATGCAATTCATGAATTATGATTCAAATCATTATTCATGATTCAATTCATGTTTCATGATTCGATTCATGATTCATGATTCAATTCATGATTCATGATTCATGATTCAATTCATGATTCATGATTCATGATTCAATTCATGATTCATGATTCGATTCATGATTCATGATTCATGATTCAATTCATGATTCATGATTCGATTTATGAATCATGATTCAATTCATGATTCATGATTTATGATTCAATTCATAATTCATGATTCAATTCATGATTCGAGATTCATGATTCGATTCATGATTCATGATTCAATTCATGATACATGATTCGATTCATGATTTAATTCATGATTCATGATTCATGATTCAAATCATGATTCAAATCATGATTCATGATTCAATTCATGATTTATGATTCAATTCATGATTCATGATTTAATTTATGATTCATGATTCGATTCATGATTAATGATTTATGATTCGTTTCATGATTCATTTCATGATTCGTGTTTCGATTCATATTTCATGATTCAATTCATGATTTATGATGCGATTCATTATTCATGATTCATGATTCGATTCATGATTCTTGATTCATTTCATGATTCATGATTCATGATTCAATTCATGATTCATGTTTCGATTCATGATTCATGATTCAATTCATGATTCATGATTCATAATTCATGATTCAATTCATGATTCAATTCATGATTCATGATTCATGATTCATGATTCAGTTCATGATTCATGATTCAATTCATGATTCATGATTCGATTCATGATTCATGATTCATGATTCATGATTCGATTCATGATTCATGATTCATGATTCATGCTTCATGATTCGATTCATGATTCATGATTCATGATTCAATTCATGATTTATGATTCGATTCTTGATTCATGATTCATGATTCATGATTCAATTCATGATTCATAATTCGATTCATGATTCATGATTCAATTCATGATTCATGATTCATGATTCAATTCATGATTCAATTCATGATTCATGATTTGATTCATGATTCATGATTCAATTTATGATTCATGATTCAATTCATGATTCATGATTCATGATTTGATTCATAATTCATGATTCGATTTATGATTCATGATTCAATTCATGATTTATGATTTATTGATCAATTCATGATTCAATTCATGATTCATGATTCAATTCATGATTCGAGATTGATGATTCGATTCATGATTCAATTCATGATTCATGAATTATGATTCGCTTCATGATTCAATTCATGATTAATGATTCATGATTAAATTCATGATTCATGATGCAATTCATGAATTATGATTCAAATCATGATTCATGATTCAATTCATGTTTCATGATTCGATTCATGATTCATGATTCAATTCATGATTCATGATTCATGATTCAATGCATGATTAATGATTCGATTCATGATTCATGATTAAATTCATGATTCGAGATTCATGATTCGATTCATGATTTAATTCATGATTCATGATTCAATTCATGATTCAAGATTCATGATTCGATTCATGATTCAATTCATGATTCATGATTCAATTAATGATTCGAGATTCATGATTCGATTCATGATTCAATTCATGATTCATGAATTATGATTCACTTCATGACTCAATTCATGATTAATGATTCATGATTCAATTCATGATTCATGATGCAATTCATGAATTATGATTCAAATCATTATTCATGATTCAATTCATGTTTCATGATTCGATTCATGATTCATGATTCAATTCATGATTCATGATTCATGATTCAATTCATGATTCATGATTCGATTCATGATTCATGATTCAATTCATGATTCATGATTTATGATTCAATTCATGATTCAATTCATGATTCATGATTCAATTCATGATTCGAGATTCATGATTCGATTCATGATTCATGATTCAATTCATGATACATGATTCAATTCATGATTCATGATTCAATTCATGATTCATGATTCGATTCATGATTCATGATTCGATTCATGATTCATGATTCATGATTCATGCTTCATGATTCGATTCATGATTCATGATTCATGATTCAATTCATGATTTATGATTCGATTCTTGATTCATGATTCATGATTCATGATTCAATTCATGATTCATGATTCATGATTCAATTCATGATTCAATTCATGCTTCATGATTCGATTCATGATTCATGATTCATGATTCAATTCATGATTTATGATTCGATTCTTGATTCATGATTCATGATTCATGATTCAATTCATGATTCATGATTCATGATTCAATTCATGATTCATGATTCATGATTCAATTCATGATTCAATTCATGATTCATGATTTGATTCATGATTCATGATTTGATTTATGATTCATGATTCAATTCATGATTCATGATTTATTGATCAATTCATGATTCAATTCATGATTCATGATTCAATTCATGATTCATGATTCAATTCATGATTCGAGATTCATGATTCGATTCATGATTCAATTCATGATTCATGAATTATGATTCGCTTCATGATTCAATTCATGATTAATGATTCATGATTCATGATTCATTATTCGATTTATGATTCATGTTTCGATTCATGATTCATGATTCGATTCATGATTCATGATTCAGTTCATGATTCATGATTCAATTCATGATTCATGATTCGATTCATGATTCATGATTCGATTCATGATTCATGATTCATGATTCATGCTTCATGATTCGATTCATGATTCATGATTCATGATTCAATTCATGATTTATGATTCGATTCTTGATTCATGATTCATGATTCATGATTCAATTCATGATTCATAATTCGATTCATGATTCATGATTCAATTCATGATTCATGATTCATGATTCAATTCATGATTCAATTCATGATTCATGATTTGATTCATGATTCATGATTTGATTTATGATTCATGATTCAATTCATGATTCATGATTTATTGATCAATTCATGATTCAATTCATGATTCATGATTCAATTCATGATTCATGATTCAATTCATGATTCGAGATTCATGATTCGATTCATGATTCAATTCATGATTCATGAATTATGATTCGCTTCATGATTCAATTCATGATTAATGATTCATGATTCAATTCATGATTCATGATGCAATTCATGAATTATGATTCAAATCATGATTCATGATTCAATTCATGTTTCATGATTCGATTCATGATTCATGATTCAATTCATGATTCATGATTCATGATTTAATTCATGATTCATGATTCAATTCATGATTCATGATTCGATTCATGATTCATGATTCATGATTCGATTCATGATTCATGATTCATGATTCAATTCATGATTCATGATTCATGATTCGATTCATGATTCATGATTCATGATTCATGATTCAAATCATGATTGAAATCATGATTCATGATTCAATTCATGATTTATGATTCAATTCATGATTCATGATTTAATTTATGATTCATGATTCGATTCATGATTAATGATTTATGATTAGTTTCATAATTCATTTCATGATTCGTGTTTCGATTCATAATTCATGATTCAATTCATGATTTATGATTTGATTCATTATCCATGATTCATGATTCATTATTCGATTCATGATTCATGTTTCGATTCATGATTCATGATTCGATTCATGATTCATGATTCATAATTCATGATTCAATTCATGATTCATGATTCATGATTCATGATTCAGTTCATTATTCATGATTCAATTCATGATTCATGATTCGATTCATGATTCATGATTCATGATTCATTAATCATGATTTAAATCATGATTCAAATCATGATTCATGATTCAATTCATGATTTATGATTCAATTCATGATTCATGATTTGATTCATGATTAATGATTTATGATTCGTTTCATGATTCATTTCATGATTCGTGTTTCGATCCATAATTCATGATTCAATTCATGATTCATGATTCGATTCATTATTCATGATTCATGATTCATGATTCGATTCCTGATTCTTGATTCATTTCATGATTCATGATTCATGATTCAATTTATGATTCATGTTTCGATTCATGATTCATGGTTCGATTCATGATTTATGATTCATAATTCATGATTCAATTCATAATTCATGATTCATGATTAATGATTCAGTTCATGATTCATGATTTAATTCATAATTCATGATTCAATTCATGATTCATGATTTATGATTCAATTCATGATTCATGATTCGATTCATGATTCATGATTCAATTCATGATTTATGATTCAATTTATGATTCAATTCATGATTCATGATTCATAATTCATGATTCATGATTCAATTCATGATTCATGATTAAATTCATTATTCATGATTCATGATTCAATTCATGATTCAATTCATGATTCATTTCATGATTCATGATTCAATTCATGATTCATTTCATGATTCATGATTCAATTCATGATTCATGATTCAATTCATGATTCATGATTCAATTCATGATTCATGATTCAATTCATGATTCATGATTCAATTCATGATTTATTTCATGATTCATGATTCATGATTCAATTCATGATTCATGATTCGATTTATGATTCATGATTCAATTCATGATTCATGATTTATGATTCAATTCATGATTCAATTCATGATTCATGATTCAATTCATGATTCGAGCTTCATGATTCGAATTATGATTAATGATTCAATTCATGATTCATGATTTATGATTCGATTCATGATTCAATTCATGATTCATGATTCATGATTCAATTCATGATTCATGATTCATGATTCAATTCATGATTCATGATTCATAATTCATTATTCGATTTATGATTCATTATTCATGATTTGATTCATGATTCAATTCATGATTCATGATTCGATTCATGATTCATAATTCATGATTCGATTCATGATTCATGATTCATGATTCAATTCATGATTCATGATTCGATTCATGATTCATGATTCAATTCATGATTCAATTCATGATTCAATTCATGATTTATGATTCAATTCATGATTCAAGATTCATGATTCGATTCATGATTCATGATTCAATTCATGATTCATGATTCATGATTCAATTCATGATTCATGATTTGATTCATGATTCATGATTCATGATTCAATTCATGTTTCATGATTCGATTCATGATTCATGATTGAATTCATGACTCATGATTCAATTCATGATTCATGATTCGATTCATGATTCATGATTCAATTCATGATTCATGATTCATGATTCAATTCATGATTCATGATTTGATTCATGATTCATGATTCATGATTCATGATTCATGATTCATGACTCAATTCATGTTTCATGATTCGATTCATGATTCATGATTCAATTCATGATTCATGATTCATGATTCAATTCATGATTCATGATTCGAATCATGATTCATGATTCATGTTTCAATTCATGATTCATGTTTCATGATTCAATTCATGATTCATGATTCAATTCATGATTCATGATTCGATTCATGATTCATGATTCATGATTCGATTCATGATTCATGATTCATGATTCATGATTCATGATTCGATTCATGATTCATGATTTGATTCATGATTCATGATTCATGATTCGATTCTTGATTCATGATTCATGATTCATGATTCAATTCATGATTCATAATTCGATTCATGATTCATGATTCAATTCATGATTCATGATTCATGATTCAATTCATGATTCAATTCATGATTCATGATTCATGATTTGATTCATGATTCATGATTTGATTTATGATTCATGATTCAATTCATGATTCATGATTTATTGATAAATTCATGATTCAATTCATGATTCATGATTCAATTCATGATTCAAAATTCATGATTCGATTCATGATTCAATTCATGATTCATGAATTATGATTCGCTTCATGATTCAATTCATGATTAATGATTCATGATTCAATTCATGATTCATGATGCAATTCATGAATTATGATTCAAATCATGATTCAATTCATGTTTCATGATTCGATTCATGATTCATGATTCAATTCATGATTCATGATTCATGATTCAATTCATGATTCATGATTCATGATTCAATTCATGATTCATGATTCGATTTATGATTCATGATTCAATTCATGATTCATGATTGATGATTCAATTCATGATTCATGATTGATGATTCAATTCATGATTCATGATTCATGATTCGATTCATGATTCATGATTCATGATTCATGATTCAAATCATGATTGAAATCATGATTCATGATTCAATTCATGATTTATGATTCAATTCATGATTCATGATTTAATTTATGATTCATGATTCGATTCATGATTAATGATTTATGATTAGTTTCATAATTCATTTCATGATTCGTGTTTCGATTCATAATTCATGATTCAATTCATGATTTATGATTCGATTCATTATTCATGATTCATGATTCATTATTCGATTCATGATTCTTGATTCATTTCATGATTCATGATTCATGATTCAATTCATGATTCATGTTTCGATTCATGATTCATGATTCGATTCATGATTCATGATTCATAATTCATGATTCAATTCATGATTCATGATTCATGATTCATGATTCAGTTCATGATTCATGATTCAATTCATGATTCATGATTCGATTCATGATTCATGATTCATGATTCATGATTCATGATTCGATTCATGATTCATGATTCATGATTCATGATTCATTAATCATGATTTAAATCATGATTCAAATCATGATTCATGATTCAATTCATGATTTATGATTCAATTCATGATTCATGATTTGATTCATGATTAATGATTTATGATTCGTTTCATGATTCGTGTTTCGATCCATAATTCATTATTCAATTCATGATTCATGATTCGATTCATGATTCATGATTCATGATTTATGATTCAATTCATGATTCATGATTCGATTCATGATTCATGATTCAATTCATGATTTATGATTCAATTTATGAATTAATTCATGATTCATGATTCATAATTCATGATTCATGATTCAATTCATGATTCATTTCATGATTCATGATTCAATTCATTATTCATGATTCATGATTCAATTCATGATTCAATTCATGATTCATTTCATGATTCATGATTCAATTCATGATTCATTTCATGATTCATGATTCAATTCATGATTCATAATTCAATTCATGATTTATGATTCAATTCATGATTCATGATTCAATTCATGATTCATTTCATGATTCATGATTCATGATTTAATTCATGATTAATGATTCATGATTCCATTCATGATTCATGATGCAATTCATGATTCATGATTATATTCATGATTCATGATTCAATTCATGATTCATGATTCATGATTCAATTCATGATTCATGATTCGATTTATGATTCATGATTCAATTCATGATTCATGATTGATGATTCAATTCATGATTCATGATTGATGATTCAATTCATGATTCATGATTCATGATTCGATTCATGATTCATGATTCATGATTCATGATTCAAATCATGATTGAAATCATGATTCATGATTCAATTCATGATTTATGATTCAATTCATGATTCATGATTTAATTTATGATTCATGATTCGATTCATGATTAATGATTTATGATTAGTTTCATAATTCATTTCATGATTCGTGTTTCGATTCATAATTCATGATTCAATTCATGATTTATGATTCGATTCATTATTCATGATTCATGATTCATTATTCGATTCATGATTCTTGATTCATTTCATGATTCATGATTCATGATTCAATTCATGATTCATGTTTCGATTCATGATTCATGATTCGATTCATGATTCATGATTCATAATTCATGATTCAATTCATGATTCATGATTCATGATTCATGATTCAGTTCATGATTCATGATTCAATTCATGATTCATGATTCGATTCATGATTCATGATTCATGATTCATGATTCATGATTCGATTCATGATTCATGATTCATGATTCATGATTCATTAATCATGATTTAAATCATGATTCAAATCATGATTCATGATTCAATTCATGATTTATGATTCAATTCATGATTCATGATTTGATTCATGATTAATGATTTATGATTCGTTTCATGATTCGTGTTTCGATCCATAATTCATTATTCAATTCATGATTCATAATTCGATTCATGATTCATGATTCATGATTTATGATTCAATTCATGATTCATGATTCGATTCATGATTCATGATTCAATTCATGATTTATGATTCAATTTATGAATTAATTCATGATTCATGATTCATAATTCATGATTCATGATTCAATTCATGATTCATTTCATGATTCATGATTCAATTCATTATTCATGATTCATGATTCAATTCATGATTCAATTCATGATTCATTTCATGATTCATGATTCAATTCATGATTCATTTCATGATTCATGATTCAATTCATGATTCATAATTCAATTCATGATTTATGATTCAATTCATGATTCATGATTCAATTCATGATTAATTTCATGATTCATGATTCATGATTTAATTCATGATTAATGATTCATGATTCCATTCATGATTCATGATGCAATTCATGATTCATGATTATATTCATGATTCATGATTCAATTCATGATTCATGATTCGATTTATGATTCATGATTCAATTCATGATTCATGATTTATGATTCAATTCATGATTCAATGCATGATTCATGATTCAATTCATGATTCGAGCTTCATGATTCGAATTATGATTCATGATTCAATTCATGATTCATGATTTATGATTCGATTCATGATTCAATTCATGATTCATGATTCATGATTCATGATTCATGATTCATGATTCATGATTCAATTCATGATTCATGATTCATAATTCATTATTCGATTTATGATTCATGATTCATGATTTAATTCATGATTCATGATTCAATTCATGATTCATGATTCGATTCATGATTCATAATTCATGATTCGATTCATGATTCATGATTCATGATTCAATTCATGATTCATGATTCGATTCATGATTCATTATTCAATTCATGATTCAATTCATGATTCAATTCATGATTTATAATTCAATTCATGATTCGAGATTCATGATTCGATTCATGATTCATGATTCAATTCATGATTCATGATTCAATTCATGATTCATGATTCAATTCATGATTCATGATTGAATTCATGATTCATTTCATGATTCATGATTCGATTCATGATTCATGATTCGATTCATGATTCGATTCATGATTCATGATTCATAATTCATAATTCAATTCATGATTATTGTTTCATGATTGAATTCATGACTCATGATTCAATTCATGATTCATGATTCGATTCATGATTCATGATTCATGATTCATGATTCATGATTCAATTCATGTTTCATGATTCGATTCATGATTCATGATTCAATTCATGATTCATGATTCATGATTCAATTCATGATTCATGATTCAATTCATGATTCATGATTCGATTCATGATTCATGATTCATGATTTGATTCATGATTCATGATTCAATTCATGATTCATGATTCGATTTATGATTCATGATTCAATTCATGATTCATGATTTGATTCATGATTAATGATTTATGATTCGTTTCATGATTCAATTCATGATTCGTGTTTCGATCCATAATTCATGATTCAATTCATGATTCATGATTCGATTCATTATTCATGATTCATGATTCATGATTCGATTCCTGATTCTTGATTCATTTCATGATTCATGATTCATGATTCAATTTATGATTCATGTTTCGATTCATGATTCATGGTTCGATTCATGATTCATGATTCATAATTCATGATTCAATTCATAATTCATGATTCATGATTAATGATTCAGTTCATGATTCATGATTTAATTCATAATTCATGATTCAATTCATGATTCATGATTTATGATTCAATTCATGATTCATGATTCGATTCATGATTCATGATTCAATTCATGATTTATGATTCAATTTATGATTCAATTCATGATTCATGATTCATAATTCATGATTCATGATTCAATTCATGATTCATGATTAAATTCATTATTCATGATTCATGATTCAATTCATGATTCAATTCATGATTCATTTCATGATTCATGATTCAATTCATGATTCATTTCATGATTCATGATTCAATTCATGATTCATGATTCAATTCATGATTCATGATTCAATTCATGATTCATGATTCAATTCATGATTCATGATTCAATTCATGATTCATTTCATGATTCATGATTCATGATTTAATTCATGATTCATTTCATGATTCAATTCATGATTCATGATGCAATTCATGATTCATGATTATATTCATGATTCATGATTCAATTCATGATTCATGATTCGATTTATGATTCATGATTCAATTCATGATTCATGATTTATGATTCAATTCATGATTCAATTCATGATTCATGATTCAATTCATGATTCGAGCTTCATGATTCGAATTATGATTAATGATTCAATTCATGATTCATGATTTATGATTCGATTCATGATTCAATTCATGATTCATGATTCATGATTCAATTCATGATTCATGATTCATGATTCAATTCATGATTCATGATTCATAATTCATTATTCGATTTATGATTCATTATTCATGATTTGATTCATGATTCAATTCATGATTCATGATTCGATTCATGATTCATAATTCAAATCATGATTGAAATCATGATTCATGATTCAATTCATGATTTATGATTCAATTCATGATTCATGATTTAATTTATGATTCATGATTCGATTCATGATTAATGATTTATGATTAGTTTCATAATTCATTTCATGATTCGTGTTTCGATTCATAATTCATGATTCAATTCATGATTTATGATTCGATTCATTATTCATGATTCATGATTCATTATTCGATTCATGATTCTTGATTCATTTCATGATTCATGATTCATGATTCAATTCATGATTCATGTTTCGATTCATGATTCATGATTCGATTCATGATTCATGATTCATAATTCATGATTCAATTCATGATTCATGATTCATGATTCATGATTCAGTTCATGATTCATGATTCAATTCATGATTCATGATTCGATTCATGATTCATGATTCATGATTCATGATTCATGATTCGATTCATGATTCATGATTCGATTCATGATTCATGATTCAATTCATGATTTATGATTCAATTTATGATTCAATTCATGATTCATGATTCATAATTCATGATTCATGATTCAATTCATGATTCATGATTAAATTCATTATTCATGATTCATGATTCAATTCATGATTCAATTCATGATTCATTTCATGATTCATGATTCAATTCATGATTCATTTCATGATTCATGATTCAATTCATGATTCATGATTCAATTCATGATTCATGATTCAATTCATGATTCATGATTCAATTCATGATTCATGATTCAATTCATGATTCATTTCATGATTCATGATTCATGATTTAATTCATGATTCATTTCATGATTCAATTCATGATTCATGATGCAATTCATGATTCATGATTATATTCATGATTCATGATTCAATTCATGATTCATGATTCGATTTATGATTCATGATTCAATTCATGATTCATGATTTATGATTCAATTCATGATTCAATTCATGATTCATGATTCAATTCATGATTCGAGCTTCATGATTCGAATTATGATTAATGATTCAATTCATGATTCATGATTTATGATTCGATTCATGATTCAATTCATGATTCATGATTCATGATTCAATTCATGATTCATGATTCATGATTCAATTCATGATTCATGATTCATAATTCATTATTCGATTTATGATTCATTATTCATGATTTGATTCATGATTCAATTCATGATTCATGATTCGATTCATGATTCATAATTCAAATCATGATTGAAATCATGATTCATGATTCAATTCATGATTTATGATTCAATTCATGATTCATGATTTAATTTATGATTCATGATTCGATTCATGATTAATGATTTATGATTAGTTTCATAATTCATTTCATGATTCGTGTTTCGATTCATAATTCATGATTCAATTCATGATTTATGATTCGATTCATTATTCATGATTCATGATTCATTATTCGATTCATGATTCTTGATTCATTTCATGATTCATGATTCATGATTCAATTCATGATTCATGTTTCGATTCATGATTCATGATTCGATTCATGATTCATGATTCATAATTCATGATTCAATTCATGATTCATGATTCATGATTCATGATTCAGTTCATGATTCATGATTCAATTCATGATTCATGATTCGATTCATGATTCATGATTCATGATTCATGATTCATGATTCGATTCATGATTCATGATTCATGATTCATGATTCATTAATCATGATTTAAATCATGATTCAAATCATGATTCATGATTCAATTCATGATTTATGATTCAATTCATGATTCATGATTTGATTCATGATTAATGATTTATGATTCGTTTCATGATTCGTGTTTCGATCCATAATTCATTATTCAATTCATGATTCATGATTCGATTCATGATTCATGATTCATGATTTATGATTCAATTCATGATTCATGATTCGATTCATGATTCATGATTCAATTCATGATTTATGATTCAATTTATGAATTAATTCATGATTCATGATTCATAATTCATGATTCATGATTCAATTCATGATTCATTTCATGATTCATGATTCAATTCATTATTCATGATTCATGATTCAATTCATGATTCAATTCATGATTCATTTCATGATTCATGATTCAATTCATGATTCATTTCATGATTCATGATTCAATTCATGATTCATAATTCAATTCATGATTTATGATTCAATTCATGATTCATGATTCAATTCATGATTCATTTCATGATTCATGATTCATGATTTAATTCATGATTAATGATTCATGATTCCATTCATGATTCATGATGCAATTCATGATTCATGATTATATTCATGATTCATGATTCAATTCATGATTCATGATTCGATTTATGATTCATGATTCAATTCATGATTCATGATTTATGATTCAATTCATGATTCAATTCATGATTCATGATTCAATTCATGATTCGAGCTTCATGATTCGAATTATGATTCATGATTCAATTCATGATTCATGATTTATGATTCGATTCATGATTCAATTCATGATTCATGATTCATGATTCAATTCATGATTCATGATTCATGATTCATGATTCATGATTCAATTCATGATTCATGATTCATAATTCATTATTCGATTTATGATTCATGATTCATGATTTAATTCATGATTCATGATTCAATTCATGATTCATGATTCGATTCATGATTCATAATTCATGATTCGATTCATGATTCATGATTCATGATTCAATTCATGATTCATGATTCGATTCATGATTCATTATTCAATTCATGATTCAATTCATGATTCAATTCATGATTTATAATTCAATTCATGATTCGAGATTCATGATTCGATTCATGATTCATGATTCAATTCATGATTCATGATTCATGATTCAATTCATGATTCATGATTCAATTCATGATTCATGATTGAATTCATGATTCATTTCATGATTCATGATTCGATTCATGATTCATGATTCGATTCATGATTCGATTCATGATTCATGATTCATAATTCATAATTCAATTCATGATTATTGTTTCATGATTGAATTCATGACTCATGATTCAATTCATGATTCATGATTCGATTCATGATTCATGATTCATGATTCATGATTCATGATTCAATTCATGTTTCATGATTCGATTCATGATTCATGATTCAATTCATGATTCATGATTCATGATTCAATTCATGATTCATGATTCAATTCATGATTCATGATTCGATTCATGATTCATGATTCATGATTTGATTCATGATTCATGATTCAATTCATGATTCATGATTCGATTTATGATTCATGATTCAATTCATGATTCATGATTGATGATTCGATTCATGATTCATGATTCATGATTCATGATTCATGATTCAAATCATGATTCAAATCATGATTCATGATTCAATTCATGATTTATGATTCAATTCATGATTCATGATTTAATTTATGATTCATGATTCGATTCATGATTAATGATTTATGATTCGTTTCATAATTCATTTCATGATTCGTGTTTCGATTCATAATTCATGATTCAATTCATGATTTATGATTCGATTCATTATTCATGACTCATGATTCATGTTTCGATTCATGATTCATGATTCGATTCATGATTCATGATTCATAATTCATGATTCAATTCATGATTCATGATTCATGATTCATGATTCAGTTCATGATTCATGATTCAATTCATGATTCATGATTCGATTCATGATTCATGATTCATAATTCATTATTCAATTCATGATTCATGATTCATGAATAATGATTCAGTTCATGATTCATGATTCAATTCATGATTCATGATTCAATTCATGATTCATGATTCATGATTTATGATTCAATTCATGATTCATGATTCGATTTATGATTCATGATTCAATTCATGATTCATGATTCATGATTTGATTCATGATTCATGATTCATAATTCATTATTCGATTTATGATTCATGATTCATGATTTAATTCATGATTCATGATTCAATTCATGATTCATGATTCGATTCATGATTCATAATTCATGATTCGATTCATGATTCATGATTCATGATTAAATTCATGATTCATGATTGGATTCAAGATTCATGATTCAATTCATGATTCAATTCATGATTCAATTCATGATTCATGATTCAATTCATGATTCATGATTCATGATTCAATTCATGATTCATGATTCAATTCATGATTCATTTCATGATTCATGATTCGATTCATGATTCATGATTCATAATTCATTATTCAATTCATGATTCATGATTCATGATTCATGATTCATGATTCATGATTCGATTCATGATTCATGATTCATGATTCATGATTCATGATTCGATTCATGATTCATGATTCAATTCATGATTCATGATTCGATTCATGATTCATGATTCAATTCATGATTCATGATTCGATTCATGATTCATGATTCAATTCATGATTCATGATTCAATTCATGATTTAATTCATGATTCATGATTCATGATTCATGATTCAATTCATGATTCATGATTCAATTCATGATTCGAGATTCATGATTCGCTTCATGATTCAATTCATGATTCATGAATTATGATTCGCTTCATGACTCAATTCATGATTAATGTTTCATGATTCGATTCATGATTCATGATTCAATTCATGATTCATGATTCATGATTCAATTCATGATTCATGATTCGATTCATGATTCATGATTCATGATTCAATTCATGATTCATGATTCGATTTATGATTCATGATTCAATTCATGATTCATGATTTATGCTTCAATTCATGATTCAATTCATGATTCATGATTCAATTCATGATTCGAGATTCATGATTCGATTCATGATTCATGATTCAATTCATGATACATGATTCGATTCATGATTTAATTCATGATTCATGATTGATGATTCATTTCATGATTCATGATTCATGATTCGATTCATGATTCATGATTCATGATTCATGATTCAAATCATGATTCAAATCATGATTCATGATTCAATTCATGATTTATGATTCAATTCATGATTCATGATTTAATTTATGATTCATGATTCGATTCATGATTAATGATTTATGATTCGTTTCATGATTCATTTCATGATTCGTGTTTCGATTCATATTTCATGATTCAATTCATGATTTATGATTCGATTCATTATTCATGATTCATGATTCATGATTCGATTCATGATTCTTGATTCATTTCATGATTCATGATTCACGATTTAATTCATGATTCATGTTTCGATTCATGATTCATGATTCGATTCATGATTCATGATTCATAATTCATGATTCAATTCATGATTCATGATTCATGATTCAGTTCATGATTCATGATTCAATTCATGATTCATGATTCGATTCATGATTCATGATTCATGATTCATGATTCATGATTCATGATTCATAATTCATAATTCATGATTCAATTCATGATTCATGTTTCATGATTCAATTCATGATTCATGATTCAATTCATGATTAATTATTCGATTCATGATTCATGATTCATGATTCGATTCATGATTCATGATTCATGATTCATGATTC
Organism: Mixophyes australis; assembly: GCA_036250195.1. Taxonomy (NCBI): domain Eukaryota; kingdom Metazoa; phylum Chordata; class Amphibia; order Anura; family Limnodynastidae; genus Mixophyes; species Mixophyes australis. The sequence goes on from JAVHZZ010000014.1 coordinate 2,801,600, forward strand.
GATTCATGATTCATGATTCATGATTCAATTCATGATTTATGATTCGATTCTTGATTCATGATTCATGATTCATGATTCAATTCATGATTCATGATTCAATTCATGATTCATGATTCAATTCATGATTCATGATTCATGATTCAATTCATGATTCAATTCATGATTCATGATTCATGATTTGATTCATGATTCTTGATTCATTTCTTGATTCATGATTCACGATTCAATTCATGATTCATGTTTCGATTCATGATTCATGATTCGATTCAGGATTCATGATTCATAATTCATGATTCAATTCATGATTCATGATTCATGATTCAGTTCATGATTCATGATTCAATTCATGATTCATGATTCGATTCATGATTCATGATTCATGATTCATGATTCATGATTCATGATTCATAATTCATGATTCAATTCATGATTCATGTTTCATGATTCAATTCATGATTCATGATTCAATTCATGATTCATTATTCGATTCATGATTCATGATTCATGATTCGATTCATGATTCATGATTCATGATTCAATTCATGATTTATGATTCGATTCTTGATTCATGATTCATGATTCATGATTCAATTCATGATTCATGATTCGATTCATGATTCATGATTCAATTCATGATTCATGATTCATGATTCAATTCATGATTCATTTCATGATTCATGATTCAATTCATGATTCATGATTTATTGATCAATTCATGATTCAATTCATGATTCATTTCATGATTCATGATTCAATTCATGATTCATGATTTATTGATCAATTCATGATTCAATTCATGATTCATTTCATGATTCATGATTCAATTCATGATTCATGATTTATTGATCAATTCATGATTCAATTCATGATTCATGATTCAATTCATGATTCGAGATTCATGATTCGATTCATGATTCAATTCATGATTCATGAATTATGATTCGCTTCATGATTCAATTCATGATTAATGATTCATGATTCAATTCATGAGTCATGATGCAATTCATGAATTAGGATTCAAATCATGATTCATGATTCAATTCATGTTTCATAATTCGATTCATGATTCATGATTCAATTCATGATTCATGATTCATGATTCAATTCATGATTCATGATTCGATTCATGATTCATGATTCATGATTCGATTCATGATTCATGATTCAATTCATGATTCATGATTCGATTTATGATTCATGATTCAATTCATGATTCATGATTGATGATTCAATTCATTATTCATGATTGATGATTCAATTCATGATTCATGATTCATGATTCGATTCATGATTCATGATTCATGATTCATGATTCAAATCATGATTCAAATCATGATTCATGATTCAATTCATGATTTATAATTCAATTCATGATTCATGATTTAATTTATGATTCATGATTCGATTCATGATTAATGATTTATGATTCGATTCATGATTCTTGATTCATTTCATGATTCATGATTCATGATTCAATTCATGATTCATGTTTCGATTCATGATTCATGATTCGATTCATGATTCATAATTCATGATTCAATTCATGATTCATGATTCATGATTCATGATTCAGTTCATGATTCATGATTCAATTCATGATTCATGATTCGATTCATGATTCATGATTCGTGATTCATGATTCATGATTCGATTCATGATTCATGATTCATGATTCATGATTCATTAATCATGATTTAAATCATGATTCAAATCATGATTCATGATTCAATTCATGATTTATGATTCAATTTATGATTCATGATTCATTTCATGATTCGTGTTTCGATCCATAATTCATGATTCAATTCATGATTCATGATTCGATTCATTATTCATGATTCATGATTCATGATTCGATTCCTGATTCTTGATTCATTTCATGATTCATGATTCATGATTCAATTTATGATTCATGTTTCGATTCATGATTCATGGTTCGATTCATGATTCATGATTCATAATTCATGATTCAATTCATGATTCATGATTCATGATTAATGATTCAGTTCATGATTCATGATTCAATTCATAATTCATGATTCAATTCATGATTCATGATTCATGATTTATGATTCAATTCATGATTTATGATTCGATTCATGATTCATGATTCAATTCATGATTTATGATTCAATTTATGATTCAATTCATGATTCATAATTCATGATTCATGATTCAATTCATGATTCATTTCATGATTCATGATTCAATTCATTATTCATGATTCATGATTCAATTCATGATTCATTTCATGATTCATGATTCAATTCATGATTCATTTCATGATTCATGATTCAATTCATGATTCATGATTCAATTCATGATTCATTTCATGATTCATGATTCATGATTTAATTCATGATTCATGATGCAATTCATGATTCATGATTATATTCATGATTCATGATTCAATTCATGATTCATGATTCGATTTATGATTCATGATTCAATTTATGATTCATGATTTATGATTCAATTCATGATTCAATTCATGATTCATGATTCAATTCATGATTCATGATTCATGATTCGATTCATGATTCATGATTCAATTCATGATTCATGATTCGATTTATGATTCATGATTCAATTCATGATTCATGATTGATGATTCAATTCATTATTCATGATTGATGATTCAATTCATGATTCATGATTCATGATTCATGATTCATGATTCAAATCATGATTCAAATCATGATTCATGATTCAATTCATGATTTATAATTCAATTCATGATTCATGATTTAATTTATGATTCATGATTCGATTCATGATTAATGATTTATGATTCGATTCATGATTCTTGATTCATTTCATGATTCATGATTCATGATTCAATTCATGATTCATGTTTCGATTCATGATTCATGATTCGATTCATGATTCATAATTCATGATTCAATTCATGATTCATGATTCATGATTCATGATTCAGTTCATGATTCATGATTCAATTCATGATTCATGATTCGATTCATGATTCATGATTCGTGATTCATGATTCATGATTCGATTCATGATTCATGATTCATGATTCATGATTCATTAATCATGATTTAAATCATGATTCAAATCATGATTCATGATTCAATTCATGATTTATGATTCAATTTATGATTCATGATTCATTTCATGATTCGTGTTTCGATCCATAATTCATGATTCAATTCATGATTCATGATTCGATTCATTATTCATGATTCATGATTCATGATTCGATTCCTGATTCTTGATTCATTTCATGATTCATGATTCATGATTCAATTTATGATTCATGTTTCGATTCATGATTCATGGTTCGATTCATGATTCATGATTCATAATTCATGATTCAATTCATGATTCATGATTCATGATTAATGATTCAGTTCATGATTCATGATTCAATTCATAATTCATGATTCAATTCATGATTCATGATTCATGATTTATGATTCAATTCATGATTCATGATTCGATTCATGATTCATGATTCAATTCATGATTTATGATTCAATTTATGATTCAATTCATGATTCATAATTCATGATTCATGATTCAATTCATGATTCATTTCATGATTCATGATTCAATTCATTATTCATGATTCATGATTCAATTCATTATTCATTTCATGATTCATGATTCAATTCATGATTCATTTCATGATTCATGATTCAATTCATGATTCATGATTCAATTCATGATTCATTTCATGATTCATGATTTAATTCATGATTAATGATTCATGATTCAATTCATGATTCATGATGCAATTCATGATTCATGATTATATTCATGATTCATGATTCAATTCATGATTCATGATTCGATTTATGATTCATGATTCAATTCATGATTCATGATTTATGATTCAATTCATGATTCAATTCATGATTCATGATTCAATTCATGATTCAAACTTCATGATTCGAATTATGATTCATGATTCAATTCATGATTCATGATTTAAGATTTGATTCATGATTCAATTCATGATTCATGATTCAATTCATGATTCATGATTCATGATTCAATTCATGATTCATGATTCATAATTCATTATTCGATTTATGATTTATGATTCATGATTTAATTCATGATTCATGATTCAATTCATGATTCATGATTCGATTCATGATTCATAATTCATGATTCGATTCATGATTCATGATTCATGATTCAATTCATGATTCATGATTCGATTCATGATTCATGATTCAATTCATGATTCAATTCATGATTCAATTCATGATTTATGATTCAATTCATGATTCGAGATTCATGATTCGATTCATGATTCATGATTCAATTCATGATTCATGATTCATGATTCAATTCATGATTCATGATTCAATTCATGATTCATGATTCAATTCATGATTCATGATTCAATTCATGATTCATGATTCAATTCATGATTCATTTCATGATTCATGATTCGATTCATGATTCATGATTCGATTCATGATTCATGATTCGATTCATGATTCATGATTCATAATTCATAATTCAATTCATGATTAATGTTTCATGATTGAATTCATGATTCATGTTTCAATTCATGATTCATGATTCGATTCATGATTCATGATTCATGATTCATGATTCATGATTCAATTCATGTTTCATGATTCGATTCATGATTCATGATTGAATTCATGATTCATGATTCATGATTCAATTCATGATTCATGATTCGATTCATGATTCATGATTCATGATTCGATTCATGATTCATGATTCAATTCATGATTCATGATTCGATTTATGATTCATGATTCAATTCATTAATCATGATTGATGATTCAATTCATGATTCATGATTCATGATTCATTATTCAAATCATGATTCAAATCATGATTCATGATTCAATTCATGATTTATGATTCAATTCATGATTCATGATTTAATTTATGATTCATGATTCGATTCATGATTCATGATTTATGATTCGTTTCATATTTCATTTCATGATTCGTGTTTCGATTCATAATTCATGATTCAATCCATGATTTATGATTCGATTCATTATTCATGATTCATGATTCATGTTTCGATTCATGATTCATGATTCGATTCATGATTCATGATTCATAATTCATGATTCAATTCATGATTCATGATTCATGATTCATGATTCAGTTCATGATTCATGATTCAATTCATGATTCATGATTCGATTCATGATTCATGATTCATGATTCATGATTCATGATTCATGATTCATAATTCATGATTCAATTCATGATTCATGATTCATGATTAATGATTCAGTTCATGTATTATGATTTAATTCATGATTCATGATTCAATTCATGATTTATGATTCAATTTATGATTCAATTCATGATTCATGATTCATAATTCATGATTCATGATTCAATTCATGATTCATTTCATGATTCATGATTCAATTCATTATTCATGATTCATGATTCAATTCATGATTCAATTCATGATTCATTTCATGATTCATGATTCAATTCATGATTCATTTCATGATTCATGATTCAATTCATGATTCATTTCATGATTCATGATTCATGATTTAATTCATGATTAATGATTCATGATTCAATTCATGATTCATGATGCAATTCATGATTCATGATTATATTCATGATTCATGATTCAATTCATGATTCATGATTCGATTCATGATTCATGATTCATAATTCATAATTCAATTCATGATTAATGTTTCATGATTGAATTCATGATTCATGATTCAATTCATGATTGATGATTCGATTCATGATTCATGATTCATGATTCAATTAATGTTTCATGATTCGATTCATGATTCATGATTCAATTCATGATTCATGATTCATGATTCGATTCATGATTCATGATTCGATTCATGATTCATGATTCATGATTCAATTCATGATTCATGATTCGATTCATGATTCATGATTCATGATTCGATTCATGATTCATGATTCATGATTCAATTAATGATTCATGATTCAATTAATGATTCATGATTCGATTTATGATTCATGATTCAATTCATGATTCATGATTGATGATTCAATTCATGATTCATGATTGATGATTCAATTCATGATTCATGATTCATGATTCGATTCATGATTCATGATTCGATTCATGATTCATAATTCATGATTCGATTCATGATTCATGATTCATGATTCATGATTCAATTCATGATTCATGATTCTATTCATGATTCATGATTCAATTCATGATTCAATTCATGATTCAATTCATGATTTATGATTCAATTCATGATTCGAGATTCATGATTCGATTCATGATTCATGATTCAATTCATGATTCATGATTCAATTCATGATTCATGATTCAATTCATGATTCATTTCATGATTCATGATTCGATTCATGATTTATGATTTGATTCATGATTCATGATTCGATTCATGATTCATGATTCATAATTCATAATTCAATTCATGATTAATGTTTCATGATTGAATTCATGATTCATGATTGAATTCATGATTCATGATTTAATTCATGATTCATGATTCGATTCATGATTCATGATTCATGATTCATTATTCATGATTCATGATTCAATTCATGTTTCATGATTCGATTCATGATTCATGATTCAATTCATGATTCAATTCATGATTCATGATTCATGATTTAATTCATGATTCATGATTTGATTCATGATTCATGATTCATGATTCGATTCATGATTCATGATTCATGATTCAATTCATGATTCATGATTCGATTTATGATTCATGATTCAATTCATGATTCATGATTCAATTCATGATTCATGATTGATGATTCAATTCATGATTCATGATTGATTATTCGATTCATGATTCATGATTCAATTCATGATTCAAATCATGATTCATGATTCAATTCATGATTTATGATTCAATTCATGATTCATGATTTAATTTATGATTCATGATTCGATTCATGATTAATGATTTATGATTCGTTTCATAATTCATTTCATGATTCGTGTTTCGATTCATAATTCATGATTCAATTCATGATTTATGATTCGATTCATTATTCATGATTCATGATTCATGTTTCGATTCATGATTCATGATTCGATTCATGATTCATGATTCATAATTCATGATTCAATTCATGATTCATGATTCATGACTCATGATTCAGTTCATGATTCATGATTCAATTCATGATTCATGATTCGATTCATGATTCATGATTCATAATTCATGATTCAATTCATGATTCATGATTCATGATTAATGATTCAGTTCATAATTCATGATTCAATTCATGATTCATGATTTATGATTAAATTCATGATTCATGATTCGATTCATGATTCATGATTCAATTCATGATTTATGATTCAATTTATGATTCAATTCATGATTCATGATTCATAATTCATGATTCATGATTCAATTCATGATTCATTTCATGATTCATGATTCAATTCATTATTCATGATTCATGATTCAATTCATGATTCAATTCATGATTCATTTCATGATTCATAATTCAATTCATGATTCATTTCATGATTCATGATTCAATTCATGATTCATTTCATGATTCATGATTCATGATTTAATTCATGATTAATGATTCATGATTCAATTCATGATTCATAATTCAATTCATGATTCATGATTATATTCATGATTCATGATTCAATTCATGATTCATGATTCGATTCATTATTCATGATTCATGATTCATGTTTCGATTCATGATTCATGATTCGATTCATGATTCATGATTCATAATTCATGATTCAACTCATGATTCATGATTCATGATTCAGTTCATGATTCATGATTCAATTCATGATTCATGATTCGATTCATGATTCATGATTCATAATTCATGATTCAATTCATGATTCATGATTCATGATTAATGATTCAGTTCATGATTCATGATTCAATTCATGATTTATGATTCAATTCATGATTCATGATTCATGATTTATGATTAAATTCATGATTCATGATTCGATTCATGATTCATGATTCAATTCATGATTTATGATTCAATTTATGATTCAATTCATGATTCATGATTCAAAATTCATGATTCATGATTCAATTCATGATTCATTTCATGATTCATGATTCAATTCATTATTCATGATTCATGATTCAATTCATGATTCAATTCATGATTCATTTCATGATTCATGATTCAATTCATGATTCATTTCATGATTCATGATTCATGATTCATGATTCATTTCATGATTCATGATTCATGATTTAATTCATGATTAATGATTCATGATTCAATTCATGATTCATGATTCAATTCATGATTCATGATTATATTCATGATTCATGATTCAATTCATGATTCATGATTGATGATTCAATTCATGATTCATGATTGATGATTCGATTCATGATTCATGATTCAATTCATGATTCAAATCATGATTCATGATTCAATTCATGATTTATGATTCAATTCATGATTCATGATTTAATTTATGATTCATGATTCGATTCATGATTAATGATTTATGATTCGTTTCATAATTCATTTCATGATTCGTGTTTCGATTCATAATTCATGATTCAATTCATGATTTATGATTCGATTCATTATTCATGATTCATGATTCATGTTTCGATTCATGATTCATGATTCGATTCATGATTCATGATTCATAATTCATGATTCAATTCATGATTCATGATTCATGATTAATGATTCAGTTCATGATTCATGATTCAATTCATGATTCATGATTCAATTCATGATTCATGATTCATGATTTATGATTAAATTCATGATTCATGATTCGATTCATGATTCATGATTCAATTCATGATTTATGATTCAATTTATGATTCAATTATGATTCATGATTCATAATTCATGATTCATGATTCAATTCATGATTCATTTCATGATTCATGATTCAATTCATTATTCATGATTCATGATTCAATTCATGATTCAATTCATGATTCATTTCATGATTCATGATTCAATTCATGATTCATTTCATGATTCATGATTCAATTCATGATTCAATTCATGATTCATTTCATGATTCATGATTCAATTCATAATTCATTTCATGATTCATGATTCATGATTTAATTCATGATTAATGATTCATGATTCAATTCATGATTCATGATTCAATTCATGATTCATGATTATATTCATGATTCATGATTCAATTCATGATTCATGATTCGATTTATGATTCATGATTCAATTCATGATTCATGATTTATGATTCAATTCATGATTCAATTCATGATTCAATTCATGATTCATGATTCAATTCATGATTCGAGCTTCATGATTCGAATTATGAATCATGATTCAATTCATGATTCATGATTCATGATTCGATTCATGATTCAATTCATGATTCATGATTCATGATTCAATTCATGATTCATGATTCATAATTCATGATTCAATTCATGATCCATGATTCATGATTAATGATTCAGTTCATGATTCATGATTTAATTCATAATTCATGATTCAATTCATGATTCATGATTCATGATTCATGATTTATGATTCAATTCATGATTCATGATTCGATTCATGATTCATGATTCAATTCATGATTTATGATTCAATTTATGATTCAATTCATGATTCATGATTCATAATTCATGATTCATGATTCAATTCATGATTCATTTCATGATTCATGATTCAATTCATTATTCATGATTCATGATTCAATTCATGATTCAATTCATGATTCATTTCATGATTCATGATTCAATTTATGATTCATTTCATGATTCATGATTCAATTCATGATTCATGATTCAATTCATGATTCATGATTCAATTCATGATTCATGATTCAATTCATGATTCAATTCATGATTCATGATTCAATTCATGATTCATTTCATGATTCATGATTCATGATTTAATTCATGATTAATGATTCATGATTCAATTCATGATTCATGATGCAATTCATGATTCATGATTATATTCATGATTCATGATTCAATTCATGATTCATGATTCGATTTATGATTCATGATTCAATTCATGATTCATGATTTATGATTCAATTCATGATTCAATTCATGATTCATGATTCAATTCATGATTCGAGCTTCATGATTCGAATTATGATTCATGATTCAATTCATGATTCATGATTTATGATTCGATTCATGAGTCAATTCATGATTCATGATTCATGATTCAATTCATGATTCATGATTCATGATTCAATTCATGATTCATGATTCATAATTATTATTCGATTTATGATTCATGATTCATGATTTAATTCATGATTCATGATTCAATTCATGATTCATGATTCGATTCATGATTCATAATTCATGATTCGATTCATGATTCATGATTCATGATTCAATTCATGATTCATGATTCGATTCATGATTCGAGATTCATGATTCGATTCATGACTCATGATTCAATTCATGATTCATGATTCATGATTCAATTCATGATTCATGATTCAATTCATGATTCATGATTGAATTCATGATTCATTTCATGATTCATGATTCGATTCATGATTCATGATTCGATTCATGATTCATGATTCGATTCATGATTCATGATTCGATTCATGATTCATGATTCATAATTCATAATTTAATTCATGATTAATGTTTCATTATTGAATTCATGATTCATGATTCAATTCATGATTCATGATTCGATTCATGATTCATGATTCATGATTCATGATTCATAATTGATGATTCAATTCATGTTTCATGATTCGATTCATGATTCATGATTCAATTCATGATTCATGATTCATGATTCAATTCATGATTCATGATTCGATTCATGATTCATGATTCAATTCATGATTCATGATTCGATTTATGATTCATGATTCAATTCATGATTCATGATTGATGATTCAATTCATGATTCATGATTTATGATTCAATTCATGATTCATGATTTAATTTATGATTCATGTTTCGATTCATGATTAATGATTTATGATTCGTTTCATAATTCATTTCATGATTCGTGTTTCGATTCATGATTCATGATTCGATTCATGATTCATGATTCATAATTCATGATTCAATTCATGATTCATGATTCATGATTCAGTTCATGATTCATGATTCAATTCATGATTCATGATTCAATTCATGATTCATGATTCATGATTTATGATTAAATTCATGATTCATGATTCGATTCATGATTCATGATTCAATTCATGATTTATGATTCAATTTATGATTCAATTCATGATTCATGATTCATAATTCATGATTCATGATTCAATTCATGATTCATTTCATGATTCATGATTCAATTCATTATTCATGATTCATGATTCAATTCATGATTCAATTCATGATTCATTTCATGATTCATGATTCAATTCATGATTCATTTCATGATTCATGATTCATGATTCATTTCATGATTCATGATTCATGATTTAATTCATGATTAATGATTCATGATTCAATTCATGATTCATGATTCAATTCATGATTCATGATTATATTCATGATTCATGATTCAATTCATGATTCATGATTGATGATTCAATTCATGATTCATGATTGATGATTCGATTCATGATTCATGATTCAATTCATGATTCAAATCATGATTCATGATTCAATTCATGATTTATGATTCAATTCATGATTAATGATTTATGATTCGTTTCATAATTCATTTCATGATTCGTGTTTCGATTCATAATTCATGATTCAATTCATGATTTATGATTCGATTCATTATTCATGATTCATGATTCATGTTTCGATTCATGATTCATGATTCGATTCATGATTCATGATTCATAATTCATGATTCAATTCATGATTCATAATTCATGATTAATGATTCAGTTCATGATTCATGATTCAATTCATGATTCATGATTCAATTCATGATTCATGATTCATGATTTATGATTAAATTCATGATTCATGATTCGATTCATGATTCATGATTCAATTCATGATTTATGATTCAATTTATGATTCAATTCATGATTCATGATTCATAATTCATGATTCATGATTCAATTCATGATTCATTTCATGATTCATGATTCAATTCATTATTCATGATTCATGATTCAATTCATGATTTAATTCATGATTCATTTCATGATTCATGATTCAATTCATGATTCATTTCATGATTCATGATTCAATTCATGATTCATTTCATGATTCATGATTCATGATTTAATTCATGATTAATGATTCATGATTCAATTCATGATTCATGATTCAATTCATGATTCATGATTATATTCATGATTCATGATTCAATTCAAGATTCATGATTCGATTTATGATTCATGATTCAATTCATGATTCATGATTTATGATTCAATTCATGATTCAATTCATGATTCAATTCATGATTCATGATTCAATTCATGATTCGAGCTTCATGATTCGAATTATGAATCATGATTCAATTCATGATTCATGATTCATGATTCGATTCATGATTCAATTCATGATTCATGATTCATGATTCAATTCATGATTCATGATTCATAATTCATAATTCAATTCATGATCCATGATTCATGATTAATGATTCAGTTCATGATTCATGATTTAATTCATAATTCATGATTCAATTCATGATTCATGATTCATGATTTATGATTCAATTCATGATTCATGATTCGATTCATGATTCATGATTCAATTCATGATTTATGATTCAATTTATTATTCAATTCATGATTCATGATTCATAATTCATGATTCATGATTCAATTCATGATTCATTTCATGATTCATGATTCAATTCATTATTCATGATTCATGATTCAATTCATGATTCAATTCATGATTCATTTCATGATTCATGATTCAATTTATGATTCATTTCATGATTCATGATTCAATTCATGATTCATGATTCAATTCATGATTCATGATTCAATTCATGATTCAATTCATGATTCATGATTCAATTCATGATTCATTTCATGATTCATGATTCATGATTTAATTCATGATTAATGATTCATGATTCAATTCATGATTCATGATGCAATTCATGATTCATGATTATATTCATGATTCATGATGCAATTCATGATTCATAATTATATTCATGATTCATGATTCAATTCATGATTCATGATTCGATTTATGATTCATGATTCAATTCATGATTCATGATTTATGATTCAATTCATGATTCAATTCATGATTCATGATTCAATTCATGATTCGAGCTTCATGATTCGAATTATGATTCATGATTCAATTCATGATTCATGATTTATGATTCGATTCATGATTCAATTCATGATTCATGATTCAATTCATGATTCATGATTCATGATTCAATTCATGATTCATAATTCATAATTCATTATTCGATTTATGATTCATGATTCATGATTTAATTTATGATTCATGATTCAATTCATGATTCATGATTCAATTCATGATTCATGATTCGATTCATGATTCATAATTCATGATTCGATTCATGATTCATGATTCATGATTCAATTCATGATTCATGATTCGATTCATGATTCGAGATTCATGATTCGATTCATGACTCATGATTCAATTCATGATTCATGATTCATGATTCAATTCATGATTCATGATTGAATTCATGATTCATGATTGAATTCATGATTCATTTCATGATTCATGATTCGATTCATGATTCATGATTCGATTCATGATTCATGATTCGATTCATGATTCATGATTCGATTCATGATTCATGATTCATAATTCATAATTTAATTCATGATTAATGTTTCATGATTGAATTCATGATTCATGATTCAATTCATGATTCATGATTCGATTCATGATTCATGATTCATGATTCATGATTCATAATTGATGATTCAATTCATGTTTCATGATTCGATTCATGATTCATGATTCAATTCATGATTCATGATTCATGATTCAATTCATGATTCATGATTCGATTCATGATTCATGATTCATGATTCGATTCATGATTCATGATTCAATTCATGATTCATGATTCATGATTGATGATTCAATTCATGATTCATGATTTATGATTCAATTCATGATTCATGATTTATGATTCAATTCATGATTCATGATTTAATTTATGATTCATGTTTCGATTCATGATTAATGATTTATGATTCGTTTCATAATTCATTTCATGATTCGTGTTTCGATTCATGATTCATGATTCGATTCATGATTCATGATTCATAATTCATGATTCAATTCATGATTCATGATTCATGATTCAGTTCATGATTCATGATTCAATTCATGATTCATGATTCGATTCATGATTCATGATTCATAATTCATGATTCAATTCATGATTCATGATTCATGACTAATGATTCAGTTCATGATTCATGATTCAATTCATGATTCATGATTCAATTCATGATTCATGATTCATGATTTATGATTCAATTCAAGATTCATGATTCGATTCATGATTCATGATTCAATTCATGATTTATGATTCAATTTATTATTCAATTCATGATTCATAATTCATGATTCATGATTCAATTCATTATTCATGATTCATGATTCAATTCATGATTCAATTCATGATTCATGATTCATAATTCATGATTCATGATTCAATTCATTATTCATGATTCATGATTCAATTCATGATTCAATTCATGATTCATTTCATGATTCATGATTCAATTCATGATTCATTTCATGATTCATGATTCAATTCATATTTCATTTCATGATTCATGATTCATGATTTAATTCATGATTAATGATTCATGATTCAATTCATGATTCATGATGCAATTCATGATTCATGATTATATTCATGATTCATGATTCAATTCATGATTCATGATTCGATTTATGATTCATGATTCAATTCATGATTCATGATTTATGATTCAATTCATGATTCAATTCATGATTCATGATTCAATTCATGATTCGAGCTTCATGATTCGAATTATGATTCATGATTCAATTCATGATTCATGATTCGATTCATGATTCAATTCATGATTCATGATTCATGATTCAATTCATGATTCATGATTCATGATTCGATTCATGATTCATGATTCATAATTCATTATTCGATTTATGATTCATGATTCATGATTTAATTCATGATTCATGATTCAATTCATGATTCATGATTCGATTCATGATTCATAATTCATGATTCGATTCATGATTCATGATTCATGATTCATGATTCAATTCATAAATCATGATTCGATTCATGATTCATGATTCAATTCATGATTCAATTCATGATTCAATTCATGATTTATGATTCAATTCATGATTCGAGATTCATGATTCGATTCATGATTCATGATTCAATTCATGATTCATGATTCATGATTCAATTCATGATTCATGATTCATGATTCAATTCATGATTCATTTCATGATTCATGATTCGATTCATGATTCATGATTCGATTCATGATTCATGATTCGATTCATGATTCATAATTCATGATTCGATTCATGATTCATGATTCATGATTCAATTCATGATTCATGATTCGATTCATGATTCATGATTCAATTCATGATTCAATTCATGATTCAATTCATGATTTATGATTCAATTCATGATTCGAGATTCATGATTCATGATTCATGATTCAATTCATGATTCATGATTCATGATTCAATTCATGATTCATGATTCATGATTCAATTCATGATTCATTTCATGATTCATGATTCGATTCATGATTCATGATTCGATTCATGATTCATGATTCATAATTCATGATTCAATTCATGATTCATAATTCATGATTCAATTCATGATTCATGTTTCATGATTCGATTCATGATTCATGATTCGATTCATGATTCATGATTCGATTCATGATTCATGATTCGATTCATGATTCATGATTCATAATTCATAATTTAATTCATGATTAATGTTTCATGATTGAATTCATGATTCATGATTCAATTCATGATTCATGATTCGATTCATGATTCATGATTCATGATTCATGATTCATAATTGATGATTCAATTCATGTTTCATGATTCGATTCATGATTCATGATTCAATTCATGATTCATGATTCATGATTCAATTCATGATTCATGATTCGATTCATGATTCATGATTCATGATTCGATTCATGATTCATGATTCAATTCATGATTCATGATTCATGATTGATGATTCAATTCATGATTCATGATTTATGATTCAATTCATGATTCATGATTTATGATTCAATTCATGATTCATGATTTAATTTATGATTCATGTTTCGATTCATGATTAATGATTTATGATTCGTTTCATAATTCATTTCATGATTCGTGTTTCGATTCATGATTCATGATTCGATTCATGATTCATGATTCATAATTCATGATTCAATTCATGATTCATGATTCATGATTCAGTTCATGATTCATGATTCAATTCATGATTCATGATTTGATTCATGATTCATGATTCATAATTCATGATTCAATTCATGATTCATGATTCATGACTAATGATTCAGTTCATGATTCATGATTCAATTCATGATTCATGATTCAATTCATGATTCATGATTCATGATTTATGATTCAATTCAAGATTCATGATTCGATTCATGATTCATGATTCAATTCATGATTTATGATTCAATTTATTATTCAATTCATGATTCATAATTCATGATTCATGATTCAATTCATTATTCATGATTCATGATTCAATTCATGATTCAATTCATGATTCATGATTCATAATTCATGATTCATGATTCAATTCATTATTCATGATTCATGATTCAATTCATGATTCAATTCATGATTCATTTCATGATTCATGATTCAATTCATGATTCATTTCATGATTCATGATTCAATTCATATTTCATTTCATGATTCATGATTCATGATTTAATTCATGATTAATGATTCATGATTCAATTCATGATTCATGATGCAATTCATGATTCATGATTATATTCATGATTCATGATTCAATTCATGATTCATGATTCGATTTATGATTCATGATTCAATTCATGATTCATGATTTATGATTCAATTCATGATTCAATTCATGATTCATGATTCAATTCATGATTCGAGCTTCATGATTCGAATTATGATTCATGATTCAATTCATGATTCATGATTCGATTCATGATTCAATTCATGATTCATGATTCATGATTCAATTCATGATTCATGATTCATGATTCGATTTATGATTCATGATTCATGATTTAATTCATGATTCATGATTCAATTCATGATTCATGATTCGATTCATGATTCATAATTCATGATTCGATTCATGATTCATGATTCATGATTCAATTCATAAATCATGATTCGATTCATGATTCATGATTCAATTCATGATTCAATTCATGATTCAATTCATGATTTATGATTCAATTCATGATTCGAGATTCATGATTCGATTCATGATTCATGATTTAATTCATGATTCATGATTCATGATTCAATTCATGATTCATGATTCATGATTCAATTCATGATTCATTTCATGATTCATGATTCGATTCATGATTCATGATTCGATTCATGATTCATGATTCGATTCATGATTCATAATTCATGATTCGATTCATGATTCATGATTCATGATTCAATTCATGATTCATGATTCGATTCATGATTCATGATTCAATTCATGATTCAATTCATGATTCAATTCATGATTTATGATTCAATTCATGATTCGAGATTCATGATTCATGATTCATGATTCATGATTCAATTCATGATTCATGATTCATGATTCAATTCATGATTCATGATTCATGATTCAATTCATGATTCATTTCATGATTCATGATTCGATTCATGATTCATGATTCGATTCATGATTCATGATTCATAATTCATGATTCAATTCATGATTCATAATTCATGATTCAATTCATGATTCATGTTTCATGATTCGATTCATGATTCATGATTCGATTCATGATTCATGATTCGATTCATGATTCATGATTCGATTCATGATTCATGATTCATAATTCATAATTTAATTCATGATTAATGTTTCATGATTGAATTCATGATTCATGATTCAATTCATGATTCATGATTCGATTCATGATTCATGATTCATGATTCATGATTCATAATTGATGATTCAATTCATGTTTCATGATTCGATTCATGATTCATGATTCAATTCATGATTCATGATTCATGATTCAATTCATGATTCATGATTCGATTCATGATTCATGATTCATGATTCGATTCATGATTCATGATTCAATTCATGATTCATGATTCATGATTGATGATTCAATTCATGATTCATGATTTATGATTCAATTCATGATTCATGATTTATGATTCAATTCATGATTCATGATTTAATTTATGATTCATGTTTCGATTCATGATTAATGATTTATGATTCGTTTCATAATTCATTTCATGATTCGTGTTTCGATTCATGATTCATGATTCGATTCATGATTCATGATTCATAATTCATGATTCAATTCATGATTCATGATTCATGATTCAGTTCATGATTCATGATTCAATTCATGATTCATGATTCGATTCATGATTCATGATTCATAATTCATGATTCAATTCATGATTCATGATTCATGACTAATGATTCAGTTCATGATTCATGATTCAATTCATGATTCATGATTCAATTCATGATTCATGATTCATGATTTATGATTCAATTCAAGATTCATGATTCGATTCATGATTCATGATTCAATTCATGATTTATGATTCAATTTATTATTCAATTCATGATTCATAATTCATGATTCATGATTCAATTCATTATTCATGATTCATGATTCAATTCATGATTCAATTCATGATTCATGATTCATAATTCATGATTCATGATTCAATTCATTATTCATGATTCATGATTCAATTCATGATTCAATTCATGATTCATTTCATGATTCATGATTCAATTCATGATTCATTTCATGATTCATGATTCAATTCATATTTCATTTCATGATTCATGATTCATGATTTAATTCATGATTAATGATTCATGATTCAATTCATGATTCATGATGCAATTCATGATTCATGATTATATTCATGATTCATGATTCAATTCATGATTCATGATTCGATTTATGATTCATGATTCAATTCATGATTCATGATTTATGATTCAATTCATGATTCAATTCATGATTCATGATTCAATTCATGATTCGAGCTTCATGATTCGAATTATGATTCATGATTCAATTCATGATTCATGATTCGATTCATGATTCAATTCATGATTCATGATTCATGATTCAATTCATGATTCATGATTCATGATTCGATTCATGATTCATGATTCATAATTCATTATTCGATTTATGATTCATGATTCATGATTTAATTCATGATTCATGATTCAATTCATGATTCATGATTCGATTCATGATTCATAATTCATGATTCGATTCATGATTCATGATTCATGATTCAATTCATAAATCATGATTCGATTCATGATTCATGATTCAATTCATGATTCAATTCATGATTCAATTCATGATTTATGATTCAATTCATGATTCGAGATTCATGATTCGATTCATGATTCATGATTCAATTCATGATTCATGATTCATGATTCAATTCATGATTCATGATTCATGATTCAATTCATGATTCATTTCATGATTCATGATTCGATTCATGATTCATGATGCGATTCATGATTCATGATTCGATTCATGATTCATAATTCATGATTCGATTCATGATTCATGATTCATGATTCAATTCATGATTCATGATTCGATTCATGATTCATGATTCAATTCATGATTCAATTCATGATTCAATTCATGATTTATGATTCAATTCATGATTCGAGATTCATGATTCATGATTCATGATTCATGATTCAATTCATGATTCATGATTCATGATTCAATTCATGATTCATGATTCATGATTCAATTCATGATTCATTTCATGATTCATGATTCGATTCATGATTCATGATTCGATTCATGATTCATGATTCATAATTCATGATTCAATTCATGATTCATAATTCATGATTCAATTCATGATTCATGTTTCATGATTCAATTCATGATTCATGATTCAATTCATGATTCATGATTCGATTCATGATTCATGATTCATGATTCATGATTCATGATTCGATTCATGATTCATGATTCAATTCATGATTCATGATTCAATTCATGATTCATGATTCATGATTCAATTTATGATTCATGTTTCGATTCATGATTCATGATTCAATTCATGATTCATGATTCATGATTCAATTCATGATTCAATTCATGATTCATGATTCATGATTCATGATTCATGATTCGATTAATGATTCATGATTCAATTCATGATTCATGATTTATTGATCAATTCATGATTTAATTCATGATTCATGATTTAATTCATGATTCATGATTCAATTCATGATTCGAGATTCATGATTCGATTCATGATTCAATTCATGATTCATGAATTATGATTCGCTTCATGATTCAGTTCATGATTAATGATTCATGATTCAATTCATGATTCATGATGCAATTCATGAATTATGATTCAAATCATGATTCATGATTCAATTCATGTTTCATGATTCGATTCATGATTCATGATTCAATTCATGATTCATGATTTATGATTCAATTCATGATTCAATTCATGATTCATGATTCAATTCATGATTTATGAATCAATTCACAATTCATGATTTAATTCATGATTCATGATTCGATTCATGATTAATGATTTATGATTCGTTTCATGATTCATTTCATGATTCGTGTTTTGATTCATAATTCATGATTCAATTCATGATTTATGATTCGATTCATTATTCATGATTCATGATTCATGATTCGATTCATGATTCATGATTCAATTCATGATTCAATTCATGATTCAATTCATGATTTATGATTCAATTCATGATTCGAGATTCATGATTCGATTCATGATTCATGATTCAATTCATGATTCATGATTCAATTCATGATTCATGATTCATGATTCAATTCATGATTCATGATTCATGATTCAATTCATGATTCATTTCATGATTCATGATTCGATTCATGATTCATGATTCGATTCATGATTCATGATTCGATTCATGATTCATGATTCATAATTCATGATTCAATTCATGATTCATAATTCATGATTCAATTCATGATTCATGTTTCATGATTCAATTCATGATTCATGATTCGATTCATGATTCATGATTCATGATTCATGATTCATGATTCGATTCATGATTCATGATTCATGATTCATGATTCAATTCATGATTCATGATTCGATTCATGATTCATGATTCATGATTCATGATTCAATTTATGATTCATGTTTCGATTCATGATTCATGATTCAATTCATGATTCATGATTCATGATTCAATTCATGATTCAATTCATGATTCATGATTCATGATTCATGATTCGATTTATGATTCATGATTCAATTCATGATTCATGATTTATTGATCAATTCATGATTCAATTCATGATTCATTATTCAATTCATGATTTGAGATTCATGATTCGATTCATGATTCAATTCATGATTCATGATTTATTGATCAATTCATGATTCAATTCATGATTCATTATTCAATTCATGATTAATGATTCATGATTCAATTCATGATTCATGATGCAATTCATGAATTATGATTCAAATCATGATTCATGATTCAATTCATGTTTCATGATTCGATTCATGATTCATGATTCAATTCATGATTCATGATTAAATTCATGATTCATGATTCAATTCATGATTTAAGATTCATGATTCGATTCATGATTCATGATTCATGATTCAATTCATGATTCATGATTCGATTCATGATTCATGATTCAATTCATGATTCATGATTCGATTTATGATTCATGATTCAATTCATGATTCATGATTGATGATTCAATTCATGATTCATGATTCATGATTAAATTCATGATTCATGATTCAATTCATGATTTAAGATTCATGATTCGATTCATGATTCATGATTCATGATTCAATTCATGATTCATGATTCGATTCATGATTCATGATTCAATTCATGATTCATGATTCGATTTATGATTCATGATTCAATTCATGATTCATGATTTATGATTCAATTCATGATTCAATTCATGATTCATGATTCAATTCATGATTCGAGCTTCATGATTCGAATTATGATTCATGATTCAATTCATGATTCATGATTCGATTCATGATTCAATTCATGATTCATGATTCATGATTCGATTCATGATTCATGATTCATAATTCATTATTCGATTTATGATTCATGATTCATGATTTAATTCATGATTCATGATTCAATTCATGATTCATGATTCGATTCATGATTCATAATTCATGATTCGATTCATGATTCATGATTCATGATTCAATTCATAAATCATGATTCGATTCATGATTCATGATTCAATTCATGATTCAATTCATGATTCAATTCATGATTTATGATTCAATTCATGATTCGAGATTCATGATTCGATTCATGATTCATGATTCAATTCATGATTCATGATTCATGATTCAATTCATGATTCATGATTCAATTCATGATTCATTTCATGATTCATGATTCGATTCATGATTCATGATTCGATTCATGATTCATGATTCGATTCATGATGCATAATTCATGATTCGATTCATGATTCATGATTCATGATTCAATTCATGATTCATGATTCGATTCATGATTCATGATTCAATTCATGATTCAATTCATGATTCAATTCATGATTTATGATACAATTCATGATTCGAGATTCATGATTCATGATTCATGATTCATGATTCAATTCATGATTCATGATTCATGATTCAATTCATGATTCATGATTCATGATTCAATTCATGATTCATTTCATGATTCATGATTCGATTCATGATTCATGATTCGATTCATGATTCATGATTCATAATTCATGATTCAATTCATGATTCATAATTCATGATTCAATTCATGATTCATGTTTCATGATTCAATTCATGATTCATGATTCAATTCATGATTCATGATTTGATTCATGATTCATGATTCATGATTCATGATTCTTGATTCGATTCATGATTCATGATTCAATTCATGATTCATGATTCAATTCATGATTCATGATTCATGATTCATGATTCAATTTATGATTCATGTTTCGATTCATGATTCATGATTCAATTCATGATTCATGATTCATGATTCAATTCATGATTCAATTCATGATTCATGATTCATGATTCATGATTCATGATTCGATTAATGATTCATGATTCAATTCATGATTCATGATTTATTGATCAATTCATGATTTAATTCATGATTCATGATTCAATTCATGATTCGAGATTCATGATTCGATTCATGATTCAATTCATGATTCATGAATTATGATTCGCTTCATGATTCAGTTCATGATTAATGATTCATGATTCAATTCATGATTCATGATGCAATTCATGAATTATGATTCAAATCATGATTCATGATTCAATTCATGTTTCATGATTCGATTCATGATTCATGATTCAATTCATGATTCATGATTTATGATTCAATTCATGATTCAATTCATGATTCATGATTCAATTCATGATTTATGAATCAATTCACAATTCATGATTTAATTCATGATTCATGATTCGATTCATGATTAATGATTTATGATTCGTTTCATGATTCATTTCATGATTCGTGTTTTGATTCATAATTCATGATTCAATTCATGATTTATGATTCGATTCATTATTCATGATTCATGATTCATGATTCGATTCATGATTCATGATTCAATTCATGATTCAATTCATGATTCAATTCATGATTCAATTCATGATTTATGATTCAATTCATGATTCGAGATTTATGATTCGATTCATGATTCATGATTCAATTCATGATTCATGATTCATGATTCAATTCATGATTCATGATTCATGATTCAATTCATGATTCATGATTCATGATTCAATTCATGATTCATTTCATGATTCATGATTCGATTCATGATTCATGATTCGATTCATGATTCATGATTCGATTCATGATTCATGATTCATAATTCATGATTCAATTCATGATTCATAATTCATGATTCAATTCATGATTCATGTTTCATGATTCAATTCATGATTCATGATTCGATTCATGATTCATGATTCATGATTCATGATTCATGATTCGATTCATGATTCATGATTCATGATTTATTGATCAATTCATGATTTAATTCATGATTCATGATTCAATTCATGATTCGAGATTCATGATTCGATTCATGATTCAATTCATGATTCATGAATTATGATTCGCTTCATGATTCAGTTCATGATTAATGATTCATGATTCAATTCATGATTCATGATGCAATTCATGAATTATGATTCAAATCATGATTCATGATTCAATTCATGTTTCATGATTCGATTCATGATTCATGATTCAATTCATGATTCATGATTTATGATTCAATTCATGATTCAATTCATGATTCATGATTCAATTCATGATTTATGAATCAATTCACAATTCATGATTTAATTCATGATTCATGATTCGATTCATGATTAATGATTTATGATTCGTTTCATGATTCATTTCATGATTCGTGTTTTGATTCATAATTCATGATTCAATTCATGATTTATGATTCGATTCATTATTCATGATTCATGATTCATGATTCGATTCATGATTCATGATTCAATTCATGATTCAATTCATGATTCAATTCATGATTCAATTCATGATTTATGATTCAATTCATGATTCGAGATTTATGATTCGATTCATGATTCATGATTCAATTCATGATTCATGATTCATGATTCAATTCATGATTCATGATTCATGATTCAATTCATGATTCATGATTCATGATTCAATTCATGATTCATTTCATGATTCATGATTCGATTCATGATTCATGATTCGATTCATGATTCATGATTCGATTCATGATTCATGATTCATAATTCATGATTCAATTCATGATTCATAATTCATGATTCAATTCATGATTCATGTTTCATGATTCAATTCATGATTCATGATTCGATTCATGATTCATGATTCATGATTCATGATTCATGATTCGATTCATGATTCATGATTCATGATTCATGATTCAATTCATGATTCATGATTCGATTCATGATTCATGATTCATGATTCATGATTCAATTTATGATTCATGTTTCGATTCATGATTCATGATTCAATTCATGATTCATGATTCATGATTCAATTCATGATTCAATTCATGATTCATGATTCATGATTCATGATTCGATTTATGATTCATGATTCAATTCATGATTCATGATTTATTGATCAATTCATGATTCAATTCATGATTCATTATTCAATTCATGATTTGAGATTCATGATTCGATTCATGATTCAATTCATGATTCATGATTTATTGATCAATTCATGATTCAATTCATGATTCATTATTCAATTCATGATTAATGATTCATGATTCAATTCATGATTCATGATGCAATTCATGAATTATGATTCAAATCATGATTCATGATTCAATTCATGTTTCATGATTCGATTCATGATTCATGATTCAATTCATGATTCATGATTAAATTCATGATTCATGATTCAATTCATGATTTAAGATTCATGATTCGATTCATGATTCATGATTCATGATTCAATTCATGATTCATGATTCGATTCATGATTCATGATTCAATTCATGATTCATGATTCGATTTATGATTCATGATTCAATTCATGATTCATGATTGATGATTCAATTCATGATTCATGATTGATGATTCAATTCATGATTCATTATTCAATTCATGATTAATGATTCATGATTCAATTCATGATTCATGATGCAATTCATGAATTATGATTCAAATCATGATTCAATTCATGTTTCATGATTCGATTCATGATTCATGATTCAATTCATGATTCATGATTAAATTCATGATTCATGATTCAATTCATGATTTAAGATTCATGATTCGATTCATGATTCATGATTCATGATTCAATTCATGATTCATGATTCGATTCATGATTCATGATTCAATTCATGATTCATGATTCGATTTATGATTCATGATTCAATTCATGATTCATGATTGATGATTCAATTCATGATTCATGATTGATGATTCAATTCATGATTCATGATTCGATTCATGATTCATGATTCATGATTCATGATTCATGATTCAAATCATGATTCAAATCATGATTCATGATTCAATTCATGATTTATAATTCAATTCATGATTCATGATTTAATTTATGATTCATGATTCGATTCATGATTAATGATTCATGTTTCGATTCATGATTCATGATTCGATTCATGATTCATAATTCATGATTCAATTCATGATTCATGATTCATGATTCAGTTCATGATTCATGATTCAATTCATGATTCATGATTCGATTCATGATTCATGATTCATGATTCATGATTCAATTCATGATTCATGATTGATGATTCAATTCATGATTCATGATTGATGATTCAATTCATGATTCATGATTCGATTCATGATTCATGATTCATGATTCATGATTCAAATCATGATTCAAATCATGATTCATGATTCAATTCATGATTTATAATTCAATTCATGATTCATGATTCAATTCATTATTCATGATTCATGATTCAATTCATGATTCAATTCATGATTCATGATTCATAATTCATGATTCATGATTCAATTCATTATTCATGATTCATGATTCAATTCATGATTCAATTCATGATTCATTTCATGATTCATGATTCAATTCATGATTCATTTCATGATTCATGATTCAATTCATGATTCATGATTGATGATTCAATTCATGATTCATGATTGATGATTCAATTCATGATTCATGATTCGTAATTTAATTCATGATTAATGATTCATGATTCAATTCATGATTCATGATGCAATTCATGATTCATGATTATATTCATGATTCATGATTCAATTCATGATTCATGATTCGATTTATGATTCATGATTCAATTCATGATTCATGATTCAATTCATGATTCATGATTTATGATTCAATTCATGATTCAATTCATGATTCATGATTCAATTCATGATTCGAGCTTCATGATTCGAATTATGATTCATGATTCAATTCATGATTCATGATTCGATTCATGATTCAATTCATGATTCATGATTCATGATTCAATTCATGATTCATGATTCGATTCATGATTCATGATTCATAATTCATTATTCGATTTATGATTCATGATTCATGATTTAATTCATGATTCATGATTCAATTCATGATTCATGATTCGATTCATGATTCATAATTCATGATTCGATTCATGATTCATGATTCATGATTCAATTCATGATTCATGATTCGATTCATGATTCATGATTCAATTCATGATTCATGATTCATGATTCAATTCATGATTCAATTCATGATTCATGATTCATGATTCATGATTCGATTTATGATTCATGATTCAATTCATGATTCATGATTTATTGATCAATTCATGATTCAATTCATGATTCATTATTCAATTCATGATTTGAGATTCATGATTCGATTCATGATTCAATTCATGATTCATGATTTATTGATCAATTCATGATTCAATTCATGATTCATTATTCAATTCATGATTAATGATTCATGATTCAATTCATGATTCATGATGCAATTCATGAATTATGATTCAAATCATGATTCATGATTCAATTCATGTTTCATGATTCGATTCATGATTCATGATTCAATTCATGATTCATGATTAAATTCATGATTCATGATTCAATTCATGATTTAAGATTCATGATTCGATTCATGATTCATGATTCATGATTCAATTCATGATTCATGATTCGATTCATGATTCATGATTCAATTCATGATTCATGATTCGATTTATGATTCATGATTCAATTCATGATTCATGATTGATGATTCAATTCATGATTCATGATTGATGATTCAATTCATGATTCATTATTCAATTCATGATTAATGATTCATGATTCAATTCATGATTCATGATGCAATTCATGAATTATGATTCAAATCATGATTCAATTCATGTTTCATGATTCGATTCATGATTCATGATTCAATTCATGATTCATGATTAAATTCATGATTCATGATTCAATTCATGATTTAAGATTCATGATTCGATTCATGATTCATGATTCATGATTCAATTCATGATTCATGATTCGATTCATGATTCATGATTCAATTCATGATTCATGATTCGATTTATGATTCATGATTCAATTCATGATTCATGATTGATGATTCAATTCATGATTCATGATTGATGATTCAATTCATGATTCATGATTCGATTCATGATTCATGATTCATGATTCATGATTCATGATTCAAATCATGATTCAAATCATGATTCATGATTCAATTCATGATTTATAATTCAATTCATGATTCATGATTTAATTTATGATTCATGATTCGATTCATGATTAATGATTCATGTTTCGATTCATGATTCATGATTCGATTCATGATTCATAATTCATGATTCAATTCATGATTCATGATTCATGATTCAGTTCATGATTCATGATTCAATTCATGATTCATGATTCGATTCATGATTCATGATTCATGATTCATGATTCAATTCATGATTCATGATTGATGATTCAATTCATGATTCATGATTGATGATTCAATTCATGATTCATGATTCGATTCATGATTCATGATTCATGATTCATGATTCAAATCATGATTCAAATCATGATTCATGATTCAATTCATGATTTATAATTCAATTCATGATTCATGATTCAATTCATTATTCATGATTCATGATTCAATTCATGATTCAATTCATGATTCATGATTCATAATTCATGATTCATGATTCAATTCATTATTCATGATTCATGATTCAATTCATGATTCAATTCATGATTCATTTCATGATTCATGATTCAATTCATGATTCATTTCATGATTCATGATTCAATTCATGATTCATGATTGATGATTCAATTCATGATTCATGATTGATGATTCAATTCATGATTCATGATTCGTAATTTAATTCATGATTAATGATTCATGATTCAATTCATGATTCATGATGCAATTCATGATTCATGATTATATTCATGATTCATGATTCAATTCATGATTCATGATTCGATTTATGATTCATGATTCAATTCATGATTCATGATTCAATTCATGATTCATGATTTATGATTCAATTCATGATTCAATTCATGATTCATGATTCAATTCATGATTCGAGCTTCATGATTCGAATTATGATTCATGATTCAATTCATGATTCATGATTCGATTCATGATTCAATTCATGATTCATGATTCATGATTCAATTCATGATTCATGATTCGATTCATGATTCATGATTCATAATTCATTATTCGATTTATGATTCATGATTCATGATTTAATTCATGATTCATGATTCAATTCATGATTCATGATTCGATTCATGATTCATAATTCATGATTCGATTCATGATTCATGATTCATGATTCAATTCATGATTCATGATTCGATTCATGATTCATGATTCAATTCATGATTCAATTCATGATTCAATTCATGATTTATGATTCAATTCATGATTCGAGATTCATGATTCGATTCATGATTCATGATTCAATTCATGATTCATGATTCATGATTCAATTCATGATTCATGATTCATGATTCAATTCATGATTCATTTCATGATTCATGATTCGATTCATGATTCATGATTCGATTCATGATTCATGATTCGATTCATGATTCATAATTCATGATTCGATTCATGATTCATGATTCATGATTCAATTCATGATTCATGATTCGATTCATGATTCATGATTCAATTCATGATTCAATTCATGATTCAATTCATGATTCAATTCATGATTTATGATTCAATTCATGATTCGAGATTCATGATTCGATTCATGATTCATGATTCAATTCATGATTCATGATTCATGATTCAATTCATGATTCATGATTCATGATTCAATTCATGATTCAATTCATGATTCATGATTCGATTCATGATTCATGATTCGATTCATGATTCATGATTCATAATTCATGATTCAATTCATGATTCATAATTCATGATTCAATTCATGATTCATGTTTCATGATTCAATTCATGATTCATGATTCAATTCATGATTCATGATTCGATTCATGATTCATGATTCATGATTCATGATTCATGATTCGATTCATGATTCATGATTCAATTCATGATTCATGATTCGATTCATGATTCATGATTCATGATTCATGATTCAATTTATGATTCATGTTTCGATTCATGATTCATGATTCAATTCATGATTCATGATTCATGATTCAATTCATGATTCAATTCATGATTCATGATTCATGATTCATGATTCATGATTCGATTAATGATTCATGATTCAATTCATGATTCATGATTTATTGATCAATTCATGATTCAATTCATGATTCATGATTCAATTCATGATTCGAGATTCATGATTCGATTCATGATTCAATTCATGATTCATGAATTATGATTCGCTTCATGATTCAATTCATGATTAATGATTCATGATTCAATTCATGATTCATGATGCAATTCATGAATTATGATTCAAATCATGATTCATGATTCAATTCATGTTTCATGATTCGATTCATGATTCATGATTCAATTCATGATTCATGATTTATGATTCAATTCATGATTCAATTCATGATTCATGATTCAATTCATGATTTATGAATCAATTCACAATTCATGATTTAATTCATGATTCATGATTCGATTCATGATTAATGATTTATGATTCGTTTCATGATTCATTTCATGATTCGTGTTTTGATTCATAATTCATGATTCAATTCATGATTTATGATTCGATTCATTATTCATGATTCATGATTCATGATTCGATTCATGATTCATGATTCAATTCATGATTCAATTCATGATTCAATTCATGATTTATGATTCAATTCATGATTCGAGATTCATGATTCGATTCATGATTCATGATTCAATTCATGATTCATGATTCATGATTCAATTCATGATTCATGATTCATGATTCAATTCATGATTCATGCTTCATGATTCAATTCATGATTCATTTCATGATTCATGATTCGATTCATGATTCATGATTCGATTCATGATTCATGATTCGATTCATGATTCATGATTCATAATTCATGATTCAATTCATGATTCATAATTCATGATTCAATTCATGATTCATGTTTCATGATTCAATTCATGATTCATGATTCAATTCATGATTCATGATTCGATTCATGATTCATGATTCATGATTCATGATTCATGATTCGATTCATGATTCATGATTCATGATTCATGATTCAATTCATGATTCATGATTCGATTCATGATTCATGATTCATGATTCAATTTATGATTCATGTTTCGATTCATGATTCATGATTCAATTCATGATTCATGATTCAATTCATGATTCAATTCATGATTCATGATTCATGATTCATGATTCATGATTCGATTTATGATTCATGATTCAATTCATGATTCATGATTTATTGATCAATTCATGATTCAATTCATGATTCATTATTCAATTCATGATTCGAGATTCATGATTCGATTCATGATTCAATTCATGATTCATGATTTATTGATCAATTCATGATTCAATTCATGATTCATTATTCAATTCATGATTAATGATTCATGATTCGATTCATGATTCATGATGCAATTCATGAATTATGATTCAAATCATGATTCATGATTCAATTCATGTTTCATGATTCGATTCATGATTCATGATTCAATTCATGATTCATGATTAAATTCATGATTCATGATTCAATTCATGATTTAAGATTCATGATTCGATTCATGATTCATGATTCATGATTCAATTCATGATTCATGATTCGATTCATGATTCATGATTCAATTCATGATTCATGATTCGATTTATGATTCATGATTCAATTCATGATTCATGATTGATGATTCAATTCATGATTCATGATTGATGATTCAATTCATGATTCATGATTCGATTCATGATTCGTGATTCATGATTCATGATTCATGATTCAAATCATGATTCAAATCATGATTCATGATTCAATTCATGATTTATAATTCAATTCATGATTCATGATTTAATTTATGATTCATGATTCGATTCATGATTAATGATTTATGATTCGATTCATGATTCTTGATTCATTTCATGATTCATGATTCATGATTCAATTCATGATTCATGTTTCGATTCATGATTCATGATTCGATTCATGATTCATAATTCATGATTCAATTCATGATTCATGATTCATGATTCAGTTCATGATTCATGATTCAATTTATGATTCATGATTCGATTCATGATTCATGATTCATGATTCATGATTCATTAATCATGATTTAAATCATGATTCAAATCATGATTCATGATTCAATTCATGATTTATGATTCAATTTATGATTCATGATTCATTTCATGATTCGTGTTTCGATCCATAATTCATGATTCAATTCATGATTCATGATTCGATTCATTATTCATGATTCATGATTCATGATTCGATTCCTGATTCTTGATTCATTTCATGATTCATGATTCATGATTCAATTTATGATTCATGTTTCGATTCATGATTCATGGTTCGATTCATGATTCATGATTCATAATTCATGATTCAATTCATGATTCATGATTCATGATTAATGATTCTGTTCATGATTCATGATTCAATTCATAATTCATGATTCAATTCATGATTCATGATTCATGATTTATGATTCAATTCATGATTCATGATTCGATTCATGATTCATGATTCAATTCATGATTTATGATTCAATTTATGATTCAATTCATGATTCATAATTCATGATTCATGATTCAATTCATGATTCATTTCATGATTCATGATTCAATTCATTATTCATGATTCATGATTCAATTCATGATTCATTTCATGATTCATGATTCAATTCATGATTCATTTCATGATTCATGATTCAATTCATGATTCATGATTCAATTCATGATTCATTTCATGATTCATGATTCATGATTTAATTCATGATTAATGATTCATGATTCAATTCATGATTCATGATGCAATTCATGATTCATGATTATATTCATGATTCATGATTCAATTCATGATTCATGATTCGATTTATGATTCATGATTCAATTCATGATTCATGATTTATGATTCAATTCATGATTCAATTCATGATTCATGATTCAATTCATGATTCGAGCTTCATGATTCGAATTATGATTCATGATTCAATTCATGATTCATGATTTATGATTCGATTCATGATTCAATTCATGATTCATGATTCATGATTCAATTCATGATTCATGATTCATGATTCAATTCATGATTCATGATTCATAATTCATTATTCGATTTATGATTCATGATTCATGATTTAATTCATGATTCATGATTCAATTCATGATTCATGATTCGATTCATGATTCATAATTCATGATTCGATTCATGATTCATGATTCATGATTCAATTCATGATTCATGATTCGATTCATGATTCATGATTCAATTCATGATTCAATTCATGATTCAATTCATGATTTATGATTCAATTCATGATTCGAGATTCATGATTCGATTCATGATTCATGATTCAATTCATGATTCATGATTCATGATTCAATTCATGATTCATGATTCAATTCATGATTCATGATTCGATTCATGATT
Organism: Mixophyes australis; assembly: GCA_036250195.1. Lineage (NCBI taxonomy): Eukaryota > Metazoa > Chordata > Amphibia > Anura > Limnodynastidae > Mixophyes > Mixophyes australis. Next base: position 2,835,370 of record JAVHZZ010000014.1, read on the forward strand.
CATGATTCGATTCATGATTCATGATTCATAATTCATAATTCAATTCATGATTAATGTTTCATGATTGAATTCATGATTCATGATTCAATTAATGATTCATGATTCGATTCATGATTCATGATTCATGATTCATGATTCATGATTCATGATTCAATTCATGTTTCATGATTCGATTCATGATTCATGATTCAATTCATGATTCATGATTCATGATTCAATTCATGATTCATGATTCGATTCATGATTCATGATTCGATTCATGATTCATGATTCAATTCATGATTCATGATTCGATTTATGATTCATGATTCAATTCATTAATCATGATTGATGATTCAATTCATGATTCATGATTCATGATTCGATTCATGATTCATGATTCATGATTCATTATTCAAATCATGATTCAAATCATGATTCATGATTCAATTCATGATTTATGATTCAATTCATGATTCATGATTTAATTTATGATTCATGATTCGATTCATGATTCATGATTTATGATTCGTTTCATAATTCATTTCATGATTCGTGTTTCGATTCATAATTCATGATTCAATCCATGATTTATGATTCGATTCATTATTCATGATTCATGATTCATGTTTCGATTCATGATTCATGATTCGATTCATGATTCATGATTCATAATTCATGATTCAATTCATGATTCATGATTCATGATTCATGATTCAGTTCATGATTCATGATTCAATTCATGATTCATGATTCGATTCATGATTCATGATTCATGATTCATAATTCATGATTCAATTCATGATTCATGATTCATGATTAATGATTCAGTTCATGATTTATGATTCAATTCATGATTCATGATTCAATTCATGATTTATGATTCAATTTATGATTCAATTCATGATTCATAATTCATGATTCATGATTCAATTCATGATTCATTTCATGATTCATGATTCAATTCATTATTCATGATTCATGATTCAATTCATGATTCAATTCATGATTCATTTCATGATTCATGATTCAATTCATGATTCATTTCATGATTCATGATTCAATTCATGATTCATTTCATGATTCATGATTTAATTCATGATTAATGATTCATGATTCAATTCATGATTCATGATGCAATTCATGATTCATGATTATATTCATGATTCATGATTCAATTCATGATTCATGATTCGATTTATGATTCATGATTCAATTCATGATTCATGATTTATGATTCAATTCATGATTCAATTCATGATTCATGATTCGAGCTTCATGATTCGAATTATGATTCATGATTTAATTCATGATTCATGATTCGATTCATGATTCAATTCATGATTCATGATTCAATTCATGATTCATGATTCATGATTCGTAATTCATGATTCAATTCATGATTCATGATTCATGATTAATGATTCAGTTCATGATTCATGATTCAATTCATAATTCATGATTCAATTCATGATTCATGAATCATGATTTATGATTCAATTCATGATTCATGATTCGATTCATGATTCATGATTCAATTCATGATTTATGATTCAATTTATGATTCAATTCCTGATTCATGATTCATAATTCATGATTCATGATTCAATTTATGATTCATTTCATGATTCATGATTCAATTCATTATTCATGATTCATGATTCAATTCATGATTCAATTCATGATTCATTTCATGATTCATGATTCATTTCTTGATTCATGATTCAATTCATGATTCATGATTTAATTCATGATTAATGATTCATGATTCAATTCATGATTCATGATGCAATTCATGATTCATGATTATATTCATGATTCATGATTCAATTCATGATTCATGATTCGATTTATGATTCATGATTCAATTCATGATTCATGATTTATGATTCAATTCATGATTCAATTCATGATTCGAGCTTCATGATTCAATTCATGATTCATGATTTATGATTCAATTCATGATTCAATTCATGATTCATGATTCAATTCATGATTCGAGCTTCTAGATTCGAATTATGATTCATGATTCAATTCATGATTCATGATTTATTATTCGATTCATGATTCAATTCATGATTCATGATTCATGATTCAATTCATGATTAATGATTCATGATTCAATTCATGATTAATGATTCATGATTCAATTCATGATTCATGATTCATAATTCATTATTCGATTTATGATTCATGATTCATGATTTAATTCATGATTCATGATTCAATTCATGATTCATGATTCGATTCATGATTCATAATTCATGATTCGATTCATGATTCATGATTCATGATTCAATTCATGATTAATGATTCATGATTCAATTCATGATTCATGATTCATAATTCATTATTCGATTTATGATTCATGATTCATGATTTAATTCATGATTCATGATTCAATTCATGATTCATGATTCGATTCATGATTCATAATTCATGATTCAATTCATGATTCATGATTCGATTCATGATTCATGATTCAATTCATGATTCAATTCATGATTCAATTCATGATTTATGATTCAATTCATGATTCGAGATTCATGATTCGATTCATGATTCATAATTCAATTCATGATTCATGATTCATGATTCAATTCATGATTCATGATTCAATTCATGATTCATGATTCAATTCATGATTCATTTCATGATTCCTGATTCGATTCATGATTCATGATTCGATTCATGATTCATGATTCGATTCATGATTCATGATTCATAAGTCATAATTCAATTCATGATTAATGTTTCATGATTGAATTCATGATTCATGATTCAATTCATGATTCATGATTCGATTCATGATTCATGATTCATGATTCATGATTCATGATTCAATTAATGTTTCATGATTCGATTCATGATTCATGATTCATGATTCAATTCATGATTCATGATTCGATTCATGATTCATGATTCATGATTCGATTCATGATTCATGATTCATGATTCAATTCATGATTCATGATTCAATTCATGATTCATGATTCAATTTATGATTCATGATTCAATTCATGATTCATGATTGATGATTCAATTCATGATTCATGATTGATGATTCAATTCATGATTCATGATTCATGATTCGATTCATGATTCATGATTCGATTCATGATTCATAATTCATGATTCGATTCATGATTCATGATTCATGATTCAATTCATGATTCATGATTCTATTCATGATTCAATTCATGATTCAATTCATGATTCAATTCATGATTTATGATTTAATTCATGATTCGAGATTCATGATTCGATTCATGATTCATGATTCAATTCATGATTCATGATTCATGATTCAATTCATGATTCATGATTCAATTCATGATTCATGATTCAATTCATGATTCATGATTCAATTCATGATTCATGATTCAATTCATGATTCATGATTGAATTCATGATTCATTTCATGATTCATGATTCGATTCATGATTTATGATTTGATTCATGATTCAGGATTCGATTCATGATTCATGATTCATAATTCATAATTCAATTCATGATTAATGTTTCATGATTGAATTCATGATTCATGATTTAATTTATGATTCATGATTCGATTCATGATTCATGATTCATGATTCATGATTCATGATTCATGATTCAATTCATGTTTCATGATTCGATTCATGATTCATGATTCAATTCATGATTGAATTCATGATTCATGATTCATGATTTAATTCATGATTCATGATTTGATTCATGATTCATGATTCATGATTTGATTCATGATTCATGATTCATGATTCAATTCATGATTCATGATTCGATTTATGATTCATGATTCAATTCATGATTCATGATTGATGATTCAATTCATGATTCATGATTGATGATTCAATTCATGATTCATGATTGATGATTCGATTCATGATTCATGATTCAAATTATGATTCAAATCATGATTCATGATTCAATTCATGATTTATGATTCAATTCATGATTCATGATTTAATTTATGATTCATGATTCGATTCATGATTAATGATTTATGATTCGTTTCATAATTCATTTCATGATTCGTGTTTCGATTCATAATTCATGATTCAATTCATGATTTATGATTCGATTCATTATTCATGATTCATGATTCATGTTTTGATTCATGATTCATGATTCGTAATTCATGATTCAATTCATGATTCATGATTCATGATTAATGATTCAGTTCATGATTCATGATTCAATTCATAATTCATGATTCAATTCATGATTCATGAATCATGATTTATGATTCAATTCATGATTCATGATTCGATTCATGATTCATGATTCAATTCATGATTTATGATTCAATTTATGATTCAATTCCTGATTCATGATTCATAATTCATGATTCATGATTCAATTTATGATTCATTTCATGATTCATGATTCAATTCATTATTCATGATTCATGATTCAATTCATGATTCAATTCATGATTCATTTCATGATTCATGATTCATTTCTTGATTCATGATTCAATTCATGATTCATGATTTAATTCATGATTAATGATTCATGATTCAATTCATGATTCATGATGCAATTCATGATTCATGATTATATTCATGATTCATGATTCAATTCATGATTCATGATTCGATTTATGATTCATGATTCAATTCATGATTCATGATTTATGATTCAATTCATGATTCAATTCATGATTCGAGCTTCATGATTCAATTCATGATTCATGATTTATGATTCAATTCATGATTCAATTCATGATTCATGATTCAATTCATGATTCGAGCTTCTAGATTCGAATTATGATTCATGATTCAATTCATGATTCATGATTTATTATTCGATTCATGATTCAATTCATGATTCATGATTCATGATTCAATTCATGATTCATGATTCATAATTCATTATTCGATTTATGATTCATGATTCATGATTTAATTCATGATTCATGATTCAATTCATGATTCATGATTCGATTCATGATTCATAATTCATGATTCGATTCATGATTCATGATTCATGATTCAATTCATGATTAATGATTCATGATTCAATTCATGATTCATGATTCATAATTCATTATTCGATTTATGATTCATGATTCATGATTTAATTCATGATTCATGATTCAATTCATGATTCATGATTCGATTCATGATTCATAATTCATGATTCAATTCATGATTCATGATTCGATTCATGATTCATGATTCAATTCATGATTCAATTCATGATTCAATTCATGATTTATGATTCAATTCATGATTCGAGATTCATGATTCGATTCATGATTCATAATTCAATTCATGATTCATGATTCATGATTCAATTCATGATTCATGATTCAATTCATGATTCATGATTCAATTCATGATTCATTTCATGATTCCTGATTCGATTCATGATTCATGATTCGATTCATGATTCATGATTCGATTCATGATTCATGATTCATAATTCATAATTCAATTCATGATTAATGTTTCATGATTGAATTCATGATTCATGATTGAATTCATGATTCATGATTCGATTCATGATTCATGATTCATGATTCATGATTCATGATTCAATTAATGTTTCATGATTCGATTCATGATTCATGATTCATGATTCAATTCATGATTCATGATTCGATTCATGATTCATGATTCATGATTCGATTCATGATTCATGATTCATGATTCAATTCATGATTCATGATTCAATTCATGATTCATGATTCAATTTATGATTCATGATTCAATTCATGATTCATGATTGATGATTCAATTCATGATTCATGATTGATGATTCAATTCATGATTCATGATTCATGATTCGATTCATGATTCATGATTCGATTCATGATTCATAATTCATGATTCGATTCATGATTCATGATTCATGATTCAATTCATGATTCATGATTCTATTCATGATTCAATTCATGATTCAATTCATGATTCAATTCATGATTTATGATTTAATTCATGATTCGAGATTCATGATTCGATTCATGATTCATGATTCAATTCATGATTCATGATTCATGATTCAATTCATGATTCATGATTCAATTCATGATTCATGATTCAATTCATGATTCATGATTCAATTCATGATTCATGATTGAATTCATGATTCATTTCATGATTCATGATTCGATTCATGATTTATGATTTGATTCATGATTCAGGATTCGATTCATGATTCATGATTCATAATTCATAATTCAATTCATGATTAATGTTTCATGATTGAATTCATGATTCATGATTTAATTTATGATTCATGATTCGATTCATGATTCATGATTCATGATTCATGATTCATGATTCATGATTCAATTCATGTTTCATGATTCGATTCATGATTCATGATTCAATTCATGATTGAATTCATGATTCATGATTCATGATTTAATTCATGATTCATGATTTGATTCATGATTCATGATTCATGATTTGATTCATGATTCATGATTCATGATTCAATTCATGATTCATGATTCGATTTATGATTCATGATTCAATTCATGATTCATGATTGATGATTCAATTCATGATTCATGATTGATGATTCAATTCATGATTCATGATTGATGATTCGATTCATGATTCATGATTCAAATTATGATTCAAATCATGATTCATGATTCAATTCATGATTTATGATTCAATTCATGATTCATGATTTAATTTATGATTCATGATTCGATTCATGATTAATGATTTATGATTCGTTTCATAATTCATTTCATGATTCGTGTTTCGATTCATAATTCATGATTCAATTCATGATTTATGATTCGATTCATTATTCATGATTCATGATTCATGTTTTGATTCATGATTCATGATTCGATTCATGATTCATGATTCATAATTCATGATTCAATTCATGATTCATGATTCATGATTCATGATTCAGTTCATGATTTATGATTCAATTCATGATTCGATTCATGATTCATGATTCATAATTCATGATTCAATTCATGATTCATGATTCATGATTAATGATTCAGTTCATGATTCATGATTCAATTCATGATTCATGATTCAATTCATGATTCATGATTCATGATTTATGATTAAATTCATGATTCATGATTCGATTCATGATTCATGATTCAATTCATGATTTATGATTCAATTTATGATTCAATTCATGATTCATGATTCATAATTCATGATTCATGATTCAATTCATGATTTATTTCATGATTCATGATTCAATTCATTATTCATGATTCATGATTCAATTCATGATTCAATTCATGATTCATTTCATGATTCATGATTCAATTCATGATTCATTTCATGATTCATGATTCAATTCATGATTCATTTCATGATTCATGATTTAATTCATGATTAATGATTCATGATTCAATTCATGATTCATGATTCAATTCATGATTCATGATTATATTCATGATTCATGATTCAATTCATGATTCATGATTCGATTCATTATTCATGATTCATGATTCATGTTTCGATTCATGATTCATGATTCGATTCATGATTCATGATTCATAATTCATGATTCAACTCATGATTCATGATTCATGATTCAGTTCATGATTCATGATTCAATTCATGATTCATGATTCGATTCATGATTCATGATTCATAATTCATGATTCAATTCATGATTCATGATTCATGATTAATGATTCAGTTCATGATTCATGATTCAATTCATGATTTATGATTCAATTCATGATTCATGATTCATGATTTATGATTAAATTCATGATTCATGATTCGATTCATGATTCATGATTCAATTCATGATTTATGATTCAATTTATGATTCAATTCATAATTCATGATTCATGATTCAATTCATGATTCATTTCATGATTCATGATTCAATTCATTATTCATGATTCATGATTCAATTCATGATTCAATTCATGATTCATTTCATGATTCATGATTCAATTCATGATTCATTTCATGATTCATGATTCATGATTCATGATTCATTTCATGATTCATGATTCATGATTTAATTCATGATTAATGATTCATGATTCAATTCATGATTCATGATTCAATTCATGATTCATGATTATATTCATGATTCATGATTCAATTCATGATTCATGATTGATGATTCAATTCATGATTCATGATTGATGATTCGATTCATGATTCATGATTCAATTCATGATTCAAATCATGATTCATGATTCAATTCATGATTTATGATTCAATTCATGATTCATGATTTAATTTATGATTCATGATTCGATTCATGATTAATGATTTATGATTCGTTTCATAATTCATTTCATGATTCGTGTTTCGATTCATAATTCATGATTCAATTCATGATTTATGATTCGATTCATTATTCATGATTCATGATTCATGTTTCGATTCATGATTCATGATTCGATTCATGATTCATGATTCAATTCATGATTCATGATTCATGATTTATGATTAAATTCATGATTCATGATTCGATTCATGATTCATGATTCAATTCATGATTTATGATTCAATTTATGATTCAATTCATGATTCATGATTCATAATTCATGATTCATGATTCAATTCATGATTCATTTCATGATTCATGATTCAATTCATTATTCATGATTCATGATTCAATTCATGATTCAATTCATGATTCATTTCATGATTCATGATTCAATTAATGATTCATTTCATGATTCATGATTCAATTCATGATTCATTTCATGATTCATGATTCATGATTTAATTCATGATTCATGATTTATGATTCAATTCATGATTCAATTCATGATTCATGATTCAATTCATGATTCGAGCTTCATGATTCAATTCATGATTCATGATTTATGATTCAATTCATGATTTAATTCATGATTCATGATTCAATTCATGATTCGAGCTTCATGATTCGAATTATGATTCATGATTCAATTCATGATTCATGATTTATTATTCGATTCATGATTCAATTCATGATTCATGATTCATGATTCAATTCATGATTAATGATTCATGATTCAATTCATGATTCATGATTCATAATTCATTATTCGATTTATGATTCATGATTCATGATTTAATTCATGATTCATGATTCAATTCATGATTCATGATTCGATTCATAATTCATGATTCGATTCATGATTCATGATTCATGATTCAATTCATGATTCATGATTCGATTCATGATTCATGATTCAATTCATGATTCAATTCATGATTCAATTCATGATTTATGATTCAATTCATGATTCGAGATTCATGATTCGATTCATGATTCATAATTCAATTCATGATTCATGATTCATGATTCAATTCATGATTCATGATTCAATTCATGATTCATTTCATGATTCCTGATTCGATTCATGATTCATGATTCGATTCATGATTCATGATTCGATTCATGATTCATGATTCATAATTCATAATTGAATTCATGATTAATGTTTCATGATTGAATTCATGATTCATGATTCAATTCATGATTCATGATTCGATTCATGATTCATGATTCATGATTCATGATTCATGATTCAATTAATGTTTCATGATTCGATTCATGATTCATGATTCAATTCATGATTCATGATTCATGATTCAATTCATGATTCATGATTCGATTCATGATTCATGATTCGATTCATGATTCATGATTCATGATTCAATTCATGATTCATGATTCAATTCATGATTCATGATTCGATTTATGATTCATGATTCAATTCATGATTCATGATTGATGATTCAATTCATGATTCATGATTGATGATTCAATTCATGATTCATGATTCATGATTCGATTCATGATTCATGATTTTTCGATTCATGATTCATAATTCTTGATTCGATTCATGATTCATGATTCATGATTCAATTCATGATTCATGATTCTATTCATGATTCATGATTCAATTCATGATTCAATTCATGATTCAATTCATGATTTATGATTCAATTCATGATTCGAGATTCATGATTCGATTCATGATTCATGATTCAATTCATGATTCATGATTCATGATTCAATTCATGATTCATGATTCAATTCATGATTTAATGATTGAATTCATGATTCATTTCATGATTCATGATTCGATTCATGATTTATGATTTGATTCATGATTCATGATTCGATTCATGATTCATGATTCATAATTCATAATTCAATTCATGATTAATGTTTCATGATTGAATTCATGATTCATGATTTAATTTATGATTCATGATTCGATTCATGATTCATGATTCATGATTCATGATTCATGATTCAATTCATGTTTCATGATTCGATTCATGATTCATGATTCAATTCATGATTCAATTCATGATTCATGATTCATGATTTAATTCATGATTCATGATTTGATTCATGATTCATGATTCATGATTCGATTCATGATTCATGATTCATGATTCAATTCATGATTCATGATTCGATTTATGATTCATGATTCAATTCATGATTCATGATTCATGATTCAATTCATGATTCATGATTGACGATTCAATTCATGATTCATGATTGATGATTCGATTCATGATTCATGATTCAATTCATGATTCAAATCATGATTCATGATTCAATTCATGATTTATGATTCAATTCATGATTCATGATTCAATTCATGATTCATGATTCGATTTATGATTCATGATTCAATTCATGATTCATGATTCATGATTCAATTCATGATTCATGATTGACGATTCAATTCATGATTCATGATTGATGATTCGATTCATGATTCATGATTCAATTCATGATTCAAATCATGATTCATGATTCAATTCATGATTCAATTCATGTTTCATGATTCGATTCATGATTCATGATTCAATTCATGATTCAATTCATGATTCATGATTCATGATTTAATTCATGATTCATGATTTGATTCATGATTCATGATTCATGATTCGATTCATGATTCATGATTCATGATTCAATTCATGATTCATGATTCATGATTCAATTCATGATTCATGATTGACGATTCAATTCATGATTCATGATTGATGATTCGATTCATGATTCATGATTCAATTCATGATTCAAATCATGATTCATGATTCAATTCATGATTCATGATTCAATTCATGATTCGTGTTTCGATTCATAATTCATGATTCAATTCATGATTTATGATTCGATTCATTATTCATGATTCATGATTCATGTTTCGATTCATGATTCATGATTCGATTCATGATTCATGATTCATAATTCATGATTCAATTCATGATTCATGATTCATGATTCATGATTCAGTTCATGATTCATGATTCAATTCATGATTCATGATTCGATTCATGATTCATGATTCATAATTCATGATTCAATTCATGATTCATGATTCATGATTAATGATTCAGTTCATGATTCATGATTCAATTCATGATTCATGATTCAATTCATGATTCATGATTCATGATTTATGATTAAATTCATAATTCATGATTCATGATTCAATTCATGATTCATTTCATGATTCATGATTCAATTTATGATTCAATTCATGATTCATGATTCATAATTCATGATTCATGATTCAATTCATGATTCATTTCATGATTCATGATTCAATTCATTATTCATGATTCAATATTCAATTCATGATTCAATTCATGATTCATTTCATGATTCATGATTCAATTCATGATTCATTTCATGATTCATGATTCAATTCATGATTCATTTCATGATTCATGATTCATGATTTAATTCATGATTAATGATTCATGATTCAATTCATGATTCATGATTCAATTCATGATTCATGATTATATTCATGATTCATGATTCAATTCATGATTCATGATTCGATTCATTATTCATGATTCATGATTCATGTTTCGATTCATGATTCATGATTCGATTCATGATTCATGATTCATAATTCATGATTCAACTCATGATTCATGATTCATGATTCAGTTCATGATTCATGATTCAATACATGATTCATGATTCGATTCATGATTCATGATTCATAATTCATGATTCAATTCATGATTCATGATTCATGATTAATGATTCAGTTCATGATTCATGATTCAATTCATGATTTATGATTCAATTCATGATTCATGATTCATGATTTATGATTAAATTCATGATTCATGATTCGATTCATGATTCATGATTCAATTCATGATTTATGATTCAATTTATGATTCAATTCATGATTCATGATTCATAATTCATGATTCATGATTCAATTCATGATTCATTTCATGATTCATGATTCAATTCATTATTCATGATTCATGATTCAATTCATGATTCAATTCATGATTCATTTCATGATTCATGATTCATTTCATGATTCATGATTCAATTCATGATTCATTTCATGATTCATGATTCATGATTCATGATTCATTTCATGATTCATGATTTAATTCATGATTAATGATTCATGATTCAATTCATGATTCATGATTCAATTCATGATTCATGATTATATTCATGATTCATGATTCAATTCATGATTCATGATTGATGATTCAATTCATGATTCATGATTGATGATTCGATTCATGATTCATGATTCAATTCATGATTCAAATCATGATTCATGATTCAATTCATGATTTATGATTCAATTCATGATTCATGATTTAATTTATGATTCATGATTCGATTCATGATTAATGATTTATGATTCGTTTCATAATTCATTTCATGATTCGTGTTTCGATTCATAATTCATGATTCAATTCATGATTTATGATTCGATTCATTATTCATGATTCATGATTCATGTTTCGATTCATGATTCATGATTCGATTCATGATTCATGATTCAATTCATGATTCATGATTCATGATTTATGATTAAATTCATGATTCATGATTCAATTCATGATTTATGATTCAATTTATGATTCAATTCATGATTCATGATTCATAATTCATGATTCATGATTCAATTCATGATTCATTTCATGATTCATGATTCAATTCATTATTCATGATTCATGATTCAATTCATGATTCAATTCATGATTCATTTCATGATTCATGATTCAATTAATGATTCATTTCATGATTCATGATTCAATTCATGATTCATTTCATGATTCATGATTCATGATTTAATTCATGATTAATGATTCATGATTCAATTCATGATTCATGATTCATGATTAATGATTCAGTTCATGATTCATGATTCAATTCATGATTCATGATTCAATTCATGATTCATGATTCATGATTTATGATTAAATTCATGATTCATGATTCGATTCATGATTCATGATTCAATTCATGAATTATGATTCAATTTATGATTCAATTCATGATTCATGATTCATAATTCATGATTCATGATTCAATTCATGATTCATTTCATGATTCATGATTCAATTCATTATTCATGATTCATGATTCAATTCATGATTCAATTCATGATTCATTTCATGATTCATGATTCAATTAATGATTCATTTCATGATTCATGATTCAATTCATGATTCATTTCATGATTCATGATTCATGATTTAATTCATGATTAATGATTCATGATTCAATTCATAATTCATGATTCAATTCATGATTCATGATTCATGATTTATGATTCAATTCATGATTCATGATTCGATTCATGATTCATGATTCAATTCATGATTTATGATTCAATTTATGATTCAATTCATGGTTCATGATTCATAATTCATGATTCATGATTCAATTCATGATTCATTTCATGATTCATGATTCATTTCATGATTCATGATTCAATTCATTATTCATGATTCATGATTCAATTCATGATTCAATTCATGATTCATTTCATGATTCATGATTCAATTTATGATTCATTTCATGATTCATGATTCAATTCATGATTCATGATTCAATTCATGATTCATGATTCAATTCATGATTCATGATTCAATTCATGATTCATTTCATGATTCATGATTCATGATTTAATTCATGATTAATGATTCATGATTCAATTCATGATTCATGATGCAATTCATGATTCATGATTATATTCATGATTCATGATTCAATTCATGATTCATGATTCGATTTATGATTCATGATTCAATTCATGATTCATGATTTATGATTCAATTCATGATTCAATTCATGATTCATGATTCAATTCATGATTCGAGCTTCATGATTCGAATTATGATTCATGATTCAATTCATGATTCATGATTTATGATTCGATTCATGATTCAATTCATGATTCATGATTCATGATTCAATTCATGATTCATGATTCATGATTCAATTCATGATTCATGATTCATAATTCATTATTCGATTTATGATTCATGATTCATGATTTAATTCATGATTCATGATTCAATTCATGATTCATGATTCGATTCATGATTCATAATTCATGATTCGATTCATGATTCATGATTCATGATTCAATTTATGATTCATGATTCGATTCATGATTCATGATTCAATTCGTGATTCAATTCATTATTCAATTCATGATTTATGATTCAATTCATGATTCGAGATTCATGATTCGATTCATGACTCATGATTCAATTCATGATTCATGATTCATGATTCAATTCATGATTCATGATTCAATTCATGATTCATGATTGAATTCATGATTCATGATTCGATTCACGATTCATGATTCGATTCATGATTCATGATTCGATTCATGATTCATGATTCGATTCATGATTCATGATTCATAATTCATAATTTATTTCATGATTAATGTTTCATGATTGAATTCATGATTCATGATTCAATTCATGATTCATGATTCGATTCATGATTCATGATTCATGATTCATGATTCATAATTGATGATTCAATTCATGTTTCATGATTCGATTCATGATTCATGATTCAATTCATGATTCATGATTCATGATTCAATTCATGATTCATGATTCGATTCATGATTCATGATTCATGATTCGATTCATGATTCATGATTCATGATTCAATTCATGATTCATGATTCGATTTATGATTCATGATTCAATTCATGATTCATGATTGATGATTCAATTCATGATTCATGATTGATGATTCAATTCATGATTCATGATTCATGATTCGATTCATGATTCATGATTCATGATTCATGATTCATGATTCAAATCATGATTCAAATCATGATTCATGATTCAATTCATGATTTATGATTCAATTCATGATTCATGATTTAATTTATGATTCATGATTCGATTCATGATTAATGATTTATGATTCGTTTCATAATTCATTTCATGATTCGTGTTTCGATTCATGATTCATGATTCGATTCATGATTCATGATTCATAATTCATGATTCAATTCATGATTCATGATTCATGATTCAGTTCATGATTCATGATTCAATTCATGATTCATGATTCGATTCATGATTCATGATTCATAATTCATGATTCAATTCATGATTCATGATTCATGACTAATGATTCAGTTCATGATTCATGATTCAATTCATGATTCATGATTCAATTCATGATTCATGATTCATGATTTATGATTTAATTCAAGATTCATGATTCGATTCATGATTCATGATTCAATTCATGATTTATGATTCAATTTATTATTCAATTCATGATTCTTGATTCATAATTCATGAATCATGATTCAATTCATTATTCATGATTCATGATTCAATTCATGATTCAATTCATGATTCATGATTCATAATTCATGATTCATGATTCAATTCATTATTCATGATTCATGATTCAATTCATGATTCAATTCATGATTCATTTCATGATTCATGATTCAATTCATGATTCATTTCATGATTCATGATTGAATTCATGATTCATTTCATGATTCATGATTCATGATTTAATTCATGATTAATGATTCATGATTCAATTCATGATTCATGATGCAATTCATGATTCATGATTATATTCATAATTCATGATTCATGATTCGATTTATGATTTATGATTCAATTCATGATTCATTATTTATGATTCAATTCATGATTCAATTCATGATTCATGATTCAATTCATGATTCGAGCTTCATGATTCGAATTATGATTCATGATTCAATTCATGATTCATGATTCGATTCATGATTCAATTCATGATTCATGATTCATGATTCAATTCATGATTCATGATTCGATTCATGATTCATGATTCATGATTCGTTTCATGATTCATGATTCATGATTCAATTCATGATTCATGATTCGATTTATGATTGATGATTCAATTCATGATTCATGATTGATGATTCAATTCATGATTCATGATTCATGATTCAATTCATGATTCATGATTCATGATTCGATTCATGATTCATGATTCATGATTCATGATTCATGATTCAAATCATGATTCAAATCATGATTCATGATTCAATTCATGATTTATGATTCAATTCATGATTCATGATTTAATTTATGATTCATGATTCGATTCATGATTAATGATTTATGATTCGTTTCATAATTCATTTCATGATTCGTGTTTCGATTCATGATTCATGATTCGATTCATGATTCATGATTCATAATTCATGATTCAATTCATGATTCATGATTCATGATTCAGTTCATGATTCATGATTCAATTCATGATTCATGATTCGATTCATGATTCATGATTCATAATTCATGATTCAATTCATGATTCATGATTCATGACTAATGATTCAGTTCATGATTCATGATTCAATTCATGATTCATGATTCAATTCATGATTCATGATTCATGATTTATGATTCAATTCAAGATTCATGATTCGATTCATGATTCATGATTCAATTCATGATTTATGATTCAATTTATTATTCAATTCATGATTCATGATTCATAATTCATGAATCATGATTCAATTCATTATTCATGATTCATGATTCAATTCATGATTCAATTCATGATTCATGATTCATAATTCATGATTCATGATTCAATTCATTATTCATGATTCATGATTCAATTCATGATTCAATTCATGATTCATTTCATGATTCATGATTCAATTCATGATTCATTTCATGATTCATGATTGAATTCATGATTCATTTCATGATTCATGATTCATGATTTAATTCATGATTAATGATTCATGATTCAATTCATGATTCATGATGCAATTCATGATTCATGATTATATTCATAGTTCATGATTCAATTCATGATTCATGATTCGATTTATGATTCATGATTCAATTCATGATTCATTATTTATGATTCAATTCATGATTCAATTCATGATTCATGATTCAATTCATGATTCGAGCTTCATGATTCGAATTATGATTCATGATTCAATTCATGATTCATGATTCGATTCATGATTCAATTCATGATTCATGATTCATGATTCAATTCATGATTCATGATTCATGATTCGATTCATGATTCATGATTCATAATTCATTATTCAATTTATGATTCATGATTCATGATTTAATTCATGATTCATGATTCAATTCATGATTCATGATTCGATTCATGATTCATAATTCATGATTCGATTCATGATTCATGATTCATGATTCAATTCATGATTCAAATCATGATTCATGATTCAATTCATGATTTATGATTCAATTCATGATTCATGATTTAATTTATGATTCATGATTCGATTCATGATTAATGATTTATGATTCGTTTCATAATTCATTTCATGATTCGTGTTTCGATTCATAATTCATGATTCAATTCATGATTTATGATTCGATTCATTATTCATGATTCATGATTCATGTTTCGATTCATGATTCATGATTCGATTCATGATTCATGATTCAATTCATGATTCATGATTCATGATTTATGATTAAATTCATGATTCATGATTCGATTCATGATTCATGATTCAATTCATGATTTATGATTCAATTTATGATTCAATTCATGATTCATGATTCATAATTCATGATTCATGATTCAATTCATGATTCATTTCATGATTCATGATTCAATTCATTATTCATGATTCATGATTCAATTCATGATTCAATTCATGATTCATTTCATGATTCATGATTCAATTAATGATTCATTTCATGATTCATGATTCAATTCATGATTCATTTCATGATTCATGATTCATGATTTAATTCATGATTAATGATTCATGATTCAATTCATGATTCATGATTCATGATTAATGATTCAGTTCATGATTCATGATTCAATTCATGATTCATGATTCAATTCATGATTCATGATTCATGATTTATGATTAAATTCATGATTCATGATTCGATTCATGATTCATGATTCAATTCATGAATTATGATTCAATTTATGATTCAATTCATGATTCATGATTCATAATTCATGATTCATGATTCAATTCATGATTCATTTCATGATTCATGATTCAATTCATTATTCATGATTCATGATTCAATTCATGATTCAATTCATGATTCATTTCATGATTCATGATTCAATTAATGATTCATTTCATGATTCATGATTCAATTCATGATTCATTTCATGATTCATGATTCATGATTTAATTCATGATTAATGATTCATGATTCAATTCATGATTCATGATTCAATTCATGATTCATGATTATATTCATGATTCATGATTCAATTCATGATTCATGATTCGATTTATGATTCATGATTCAATTCATGATTCATGATTTATGATTCAATTCATGATTCAATTCATGATTCAATTCATGATTCATGATTCAATTCATGATTCGAGCTTCATGATTCGAATTATGATTCATGATTCAATTCATGATTCATGATTCATGATTCGATTCATGATTCAATTCATGATTCATGATTCATGATTCAATTCATGATTCATGATTCATAATTCATGATTCAATTCATGATCCATGATTCAATTCATAATTCATGATTCAATTCATGATTCATGATTCATGATTTATGATTCAATTCATGATTCATGATTCGATTCATGATTCATGATTCAATTCATGATTTATGATTCAATTTATGATTCAATTCATGGTTCATGATTCATAATTCATGATTCATGATTCAATTCATGATTCATTTCATGATTCATGATTCAATTCATTATTCATGATTCATGATTCAATTCATGATTCAATTCATGATTCATTTCATGATTCATGATTCAATTTATGATTCATTTCATGATTCATGATTCAATTCATGATTCATGATTCAATTCATGATTCATGATTCAATTCATGATTCATGATTCAATTCATGATTCATGATTCAATTCATGATTCATTTCATGATTCATGATTCATGATTTAATTCATGATTAATGATTCATGATTCAATTCATGATTCATGATGCAATTCATGATTCATGATTATATTCATGATTCATGATTCAATTCATGATTCATGATTCGATTTATGATTCATGATTCAATTCATGATTCATGATTTATGATTCAATTCATGATTCAATTCATGATTCATGATTCAATTCATGATTCGAGCTTCATGATTCGAATTATGATTCATGATTCAATTCATGATTCATGATTTATGATTCGATTCATGATTCAATTCATGATTCATGATTCATGATTCAATTCATGATTCATGATTCATGATTCAATTCATGATTCATGATTCATAATTCATTATTCGATTTATGATTCATGATTCATGATTTAATTCATGATTCATGATTCAATTCATGATTCATGATTCGATTCATGATTCATAATTCATGATTCGATTCATGATTCATGATTCATGATTTAATTTATGATTCATGATTCGATTCATGATTCATGATTCAATTCGTGATTCAATTCATTATTCAATTCATGATTTATGATTCAATTCATGATTCGAGATTCATGATTCGATTCATGACTCATGATTCAATTCATGATTCATGATTCAATTCATGATTCATGATTGAATTCATGATTCATGATTCGATTCACGATTCATGATTCGATTCATGATTCATGATTCGATTCATGATTCATGATTCGATTCATGATTCATGATTCATAATTCATAATTTAATTCATGATTAATGTTTCATGATTGAATTCATGATTCATGATTCAATTCATGATTCATGATTCGATTCATGATTCATGATTCATGATTCATGATTCATAATTGATGATTCAATTCATGTTTCATGATTCGATTCATGATTCATGATTCAATTCATGATTCATGATTCATGATTCAATTCATGATTCATGATTCGATTCATGATTCATGATTCATGATTCGATTCATGATTCATGATTCAATTCATGATTCATGATTCGATTTATGATTCATGATTCAATTCATGATTCATGATTGATGATTCAATTCATGATTCATGATTGATGATTCAATTCATGATTCATGATTCATGATTCGATTCATGATTCATGATTCATGATTCAAATCATGATTCAAATCATGATTCATGATTCAATTCATGATTTATGATTCAATTCATGATTCATGATTTAATTTATGATTCATGATTCGATTCATGATTAATGATTTATGATTCGTTTCATAATTCATTTCATGATTCGTGTTTCGATTCATGATTCATGATTCGATTCATGATTCATGATTCATAATTCATGATTCAATTCATGATTCATGATTCATGATTCAGTTCATGATTCATGATTCAATTCATGATTCATGATTCGATTCATGATTCATGATTCATAATTCATGATTCAATTCATGATTCATGATTCATGACTAATGATTCAGTTCATGATTCATGATTCAATTCATGATTCATGATTCAATTCATGATTCATGATTCATGATTTATGATTCAATTCAAGATTCATGATTCGATTCATGATTCATGATTCAATTCATGATTTATGATTCAATTTATTATTCAATTCATGATTCTTGATTCATAATTCATGAATCATGATTCAATTCATTATTCATGATTCATGATTCAATTCATGATTCAATTCATGATTCATGATTCATAATTCATGATTCATGATTCAATTCATTATTCATGATTCATGATTCAATTCATGATTCAATTCATGATTCATTTCATGATTCATGATTCAATTCATGATTCATTTCATGATTCATGATTGAATTCATGATTCATTTCATGATTCATGATTCATGATTTAATTCATGATTAATGATTCATGATTCAATTCATGATTCATGATGCAATTCATGATTCATGATTATATTCATAATTCATGATTCAATTCATGATTCATGATTCGATTTATGATTTATGATTCAATTCATGATTCATTATTTATGATTCAATTCATGATTCAATTCATGATTCATGATTCAATTCATGATTCGAGCTTCATGATTCGAATTATGATTCATGATTCAATTCATGATTCATGATTCGATTCATGATTCAATTCATGATTCATGATTCAATTCATGATTCATGATTCGATTCATGATTCATGATTCATGATTCGTTTCATGATTCATGATTCATGATTCAATTCATGATTCATGATTCGATTTATGATTGATGATTCAATTCATGATTCATGATTGATGATTCAATTCATGATTCATGATTGATGATTCAATTCATGATTCATGATTCATGATTCGATTCATGATTCATGATTCATGATTCATGATTCATGATTCAAATCATGATTCAAATCATGATTCATGATTCAATTCATGATTTATGATTCAATTCATGATTCATGATTTAATTTATGATTCATGATTCGATTCATGATTAATGATTTATGATTCATTTCATAATTCATTTCATGATTCGTGTTTCGATTCATGATTCATGATTCGATTCATGATTCATGATTCATAATTCATGATTCAATTCATGATTCATGATTCAGTTCATGATTCATGATTCAATTCATGATTCATGATTCGATTCATGATTCATGATTCATAATTCATGATTCAATTCATGATTCATGATTCATGACTAATGATTCAGTTCATGATTCATGATTCAATTCATGATTCATGATTCAATTCATGATTCATGATTCATGATTTATGATTCAATTCAAGATTCATGATTCGATTCATGATTCATGATTCAATTCATGATTTATGATTCAATTTATTATTCAATTCATGATTCATGATTCATAATTCATGAATCATGATTCAATTCATTATTCATGATTCATGATTCAATTCATGATTCAATTCATGATTCATGATTCATAATTCATGATTCATGATTCAATTCATTATTCATGATTCATGATTCAATTCATGATTCAATTCATGATTCATTTCATGATTCATGATTCAATTCATGATTCATTTCATGATTCATGATTGAATTCATGATTCATTTCATGATTCATGATTCATGATTTAATTCATGATTAATGATTCATGATTCAATTCATGATTCATGATGCAATTCATGATTCATGATTATATTCATAGTTCATGATTCAATTCATGATTCATGATTCGATTTATGATTCATGATTCAATTCATGATTCATTATTTATGATTCAATTCATGATCCAATTCATGATTCATGATTCAATTCATGATTCGAGCTTCATGATTCGAATTATGATTCATGATTCAATTCATGATTCATGATTCGATTCATGATTCAATTCATGATTCATGATTCATGATTCAATTCATGATTCATGATTCATGATTCGATTCATGATTCATGATTCATAATTCATTATTCAATTTATGATTCATGATTCATGATTTAATTCATGATTCATGATTCAATTCATGATTCATGATTCGATTCATGATTCATAATTCATGATTCGATTCATGATTCATGATTCATGATTCAATTCATGATTCATGATTCGATTCATGATTCATGATTCAATTCATGATTCAATTCATGATTCAATTCATGATTTATGATTCAATTCATGATTCGAAATTCACGATTCGATTCATGATTCATGATTCAATTCATGATTCATGATTCATGATTCAATTCATGATTCATGATTCATGATTCAATTCATGATTCATTTCATGATTCATGATTCGATTCATGATTCATGATTCGATTCATGATTCATGATTCGATTCATGATTCATGATTCATAATTCATGATTCAATTCATGATTCATAATTCATGATTCAACTCATGATTCATGTTTCATGATTCAATTCATGATTCATGATTCAATTCATGATTCATGATTCGATTCATGATTCATGATTCATGATTCATGATTCATGATTCATGATTCGATTCATGATTCATGATTCAATTCATGATTCATGATTCGATTCATGATTCATGATTCATGATTCATGATTCAATTTATGATTCATGTTTCGATTCATGATTCATGATTCATGATTCATGATTCATGATTCATGATTCGATTTATGATTCATGATTCAATTCATGATTCATGATTTATTGATCAATTCATGATTCAATTCATGATTCATGATTCAATTCATGATTCGAGATTCATGATTCGATTCATGATTCAATTCATGATTCATGAATTATGATTCGCTTCATGATTCAATTCATGATTAATGATTCATGATTCAATTCATGATTTATGATGCAATTCATGAATTATAATTCAAATCATGATTCATGATTCAATTCATGTTTCATGATTCGATTCATGATTCATGATTCAATTCATGATTCATGATTAAATTCATGATTCATGATTCGATTCATGATTTATGATTCATGATTCGATTCATGATTCATGATTCATGATTCAATTCATGATTCATGATTCAATTTATGATTCATGATTCAATTCATGATTCATGATTCATGATTTATGATTCAATTCAAGATTCATGATTCGATTCATGATTCATGATTCAATTCATGATTTATGATTCAATTTATTATTCAATTCATGATTCATGATTCATAATTCATGAATCATGATTCAATTCATTATTCATGATTCATGATTCAATTCATGATTCAATTCATGATTCATGATTCATAATTCATGATTCATGATTCAATTCATTATTCATGATTCATGATTCAATTCATGATTCAATTCATGATTCATTTCATGATTCATGATTGAATTCATGATTCATTTCATGATTCATGATTCATGATTTAATTCATGATTAATGATTCATGATTCAATTCATGATTCATGATGCAATTCATGATTCATGATTATATTCATAGTTCATGATTCAATTCATGATTCATGATTCGATTTATGATTCATGATTCAATTCATGATTCATTATTTATGATTCAATTCATGATTCAATTCATGATTCATGATTCAATTCATGATTCGAGCTTCATGATTCGAATTATGATTCATGATTCAATTCATGATTCATGATTCGATTCATGATTCAATTCATGATTCATGATTCATGATTCAATTCATGATTCATGATTCATGATTCGATTCATGATTCATGATTCATAATTCATTATTCAATTTATGATTCATGATTCATGATTTAATTCATGATTCATGATTCAATTCATGATTCATGATTCGATTCATGATTCATAATTCATGATTCGATTCATGATTCATGATTCATGATTCAATTCATGATTCATGATTCGATTCATGATTCATGATTCAATTCATGATTCAATTCATGATTCAATTCATGATTTATGATTCAATTCATGATTCGAAATTCACGATTCGATTCATGATTCATGATTCAATTCATGATTCATGATTCATGATTCAATTCATGATTCATGATTCATGATTCAATTCATGATTCATTTCATGATTCATGATTCGATTCATGATTCATGATTCGATTCATGATTCGATTCATGATTCATGATTCATAATTCATGATTCAATTCATGATTCATAATTCATGATTCAACTCATGATTCATGTTTCATGATTCAATTCATGATTCATGATTCAATTCATGATTCATGATTCGATTCATGATTCATGATTCATGATTCATGATTCATGATTCATGATTCGATTCATGATTCATGATTCAATTCATGATTCATGATTCGATTCATGATTCATGATTCATGATTCATGATTCAATTTATGATTCATGTTTCGATTCATGATTCATGATTCAATTCATGATTCATGATTCATGATTCAATTCATGATTCAATTCATGATTCATGATTCATGATTCATGATTCGATTTATGATTCATGATTCAATTCATGATTCATGATTTATTGATCAATTCATGATTCAATTCATGATTCATGATTCAATTCATGATTCGAGATTCATGATTCGATTCATGATTCAATTCATGATTCATGAATTATGATTCGCTTCATGATTCAATTCATGATTAATGATTCATGATTCAATTCATGATTTATGATGCAATTCATGAATTATAATTCAAATCATGATTCATGATTCAATTCATGTTTCATGATTCGATTCATGATTCATGATTCAATTCATGATTCATGATTAAATTCATGATTCATGATTCGATTCATGATTAATGATTCATGATTCAATTCATGATTTATGATGCAATTCATGAATTATAATTCAAATCATGATTCATGATTCAATTCATGTTTCATGATTCGATTCATGATTCATGATTCAATTCATGATTCATGATTAAATTCATGATTCATGATTCGATTCATGATTTATGATTCATGATTCGATTCATGATTCATGATTCATGATTCAATTCATGATTCATGATTCAATTTATGATTCATGATTCAATTCATGATTCATGATTCATGATTTATGATTCAATTCAAGATTCATGATTCGATTCATGATTCATGATTCAATTCATGATTTATGATTCAATTTATTATTCAATTCATGATTCATGATTCATAATTCATGAATCATGATTCAATTCATTATTCATGATTCATGATTCAATTCATGATTCAATTCATGATTCATGATTCATAATTCATGATTCATGATTCAATTCATTATTCATGATTCATGATTCAATTCATGATTCAATTCATGATTCATTTCATGATTCATGATTCAATTCATGATTCATTTCATGATTCATGATTCATGATTTAATTCATGATTAATGATTCATGATTCAATTCATGATTCATGATGCAATTCATGATTCATGATTATATTCATAATTCATGATTCAATTCATGATTCATGATTCGATTTATGATTCATGATTCAATTCATGATTCATTATTTATGATTCAATTCATGATTCAATTCATGATTCATGATTCAATTCATGATTCGAATTATGATTCATGATTCAATTCATGATTCATGATTCGATTCATGATTCAATTCATGATTCATGATTCATGATTCAATTCATGATTCATGATTCATGATTCGATTCATGATTCATGATTCATAATTCATTATTCAATTTATGATTCATGATTCATGATTTAATTCATGATTCATGATTCAATTCATGATTCATGATTCGATTCATGATTCATAATTCATGATTCGATTCATGATTCATGATTCATGATTCAATTCATGATTCATGATTCGATTCATGATTCATGATTCAATTCATGATTCAATTCATGATTTATGATTCAATTCATGATTCGAAATTCACGATTCGATTCATGATTCATGATTCAATTCATGATTCATGATTCATGATTCAATTCATGATTCATGATTCATGATTCAATTCATGATTCATGATTCGATTCATGATTCATGATTCGATTCATGATTTATGATTCGATTCATGATTCATGATTCATAATTCATGATTCAATTCATGATTCATAATTCATGATTCAATTCATGATTCATGTTTCATGATTCAATTCATGATTCATGATTCAATTCATGATTCATGATTCGATTCATGATTCATGATTCATGATTCATGATTCATGATTCATGATTCGATTCATGATTCATGATTCATGATTCAATTCATGATTCATGATTCGATTCATGATTCATGATTCATGATTCATGATTCAATTTATGATTCATGTTTCGATTCATGATTCATGATTCAATTCATGATTCATGATTCATGATTCAATTCATGATTCAATTCATGATTCATGATTCATGATTCATGATTCATGATTCGATTTATGATTCATGATTCAATTCATGATTCATGATTTATTGATCAATTCATGATTCAATTCATGATTCATGATTCAATTCATGATTCGAGATTCATGATTCGATTCATGATTCAATTCATTATTCATGAATTATGATTCGCTTCATGATTCAATTCATGATTAATGATTCATGATTCAATTCATGATTTATGATGCAATTCAAGAATTATAATTCAAATCATGATTCATGATTCAATTCATGTTTCATGATTCGATTCATGATTCATGATTCAATTCATGATTCATGATTAAATTCATGATTCATGATTAAATTCATGATTCATGATTCGATTCATGATTTATGATTCATGATTCGATTCATGATTCATGATTCATGATTCAATTCATGATTCATGATTCAATTTATGATTCATGATTCAATTCATGATTCATGATTTATGATTCAATTCATGATTCAATTTATGATTCATGATTCAATTCATGATTTATGAATCAATTCACAATTCATGATTTAATTCATGATTCGATTCATGATTAATGATTTATGATTCGTTTCATGATTCATTTCATGATTCGTGTTTTGATTCATAATTCATGATTCAATTCATGATTTATGATTCGATTCATTATTCATGATTCATGATTCATGATTTGATTCATGATTCATGATTCAATTCATGATTCATGATTGAATTCATGATTCAATTCATGATTCAATTCATGATTTATGATTCAATTCATGATTTGAGATTCATGATTCGATTCATGATTCAAGATTCAATTCATGATTCATGATTTAATTCATGATTCATGATTCAATTCATGATTCATGATTCATGATTCAATTCATGATTCATTTCATGATTCATGATTCGATTCATGATTAATGATTCGATTCATGATTCATGATTCGATTCATGATTCATGATTCATAATTCATGATTCAATTCATGATTCATAATTCATGATTCAATTCATGATTCATGTTTCATGATTCAATTCATGATTCATGATTCAATTCATGATTCATGATTCGATTCATGATTCATGATTCATGATTCATGATTCGATTCATGATTCATGATTCATGATTCAATTCATGATTCATGATTCGATTCATGATTCATGATTCATGATTCATGATTCAATTTATGATTCATGTTTCGATTCATGATTCCTGATTCAATTCATGATTCATGATTCATGATTCAATTCATGATTCAATTCATGATTCATGATTCATGATTCATGATTCATGATTCGATTTATGATTCATGATTCAATTCATGATTCATGATTTATTGATCAATTCATGATTCAATTCATGATTCATTATTCAATTCATGATTCGAGATTCATGATTCGATTCATGATTCAATTCATGATTCATGAATTATGATTCGCTTCATGATTCAATTCATGATTAATGATTCATGATTCAATTCATGATTCATGATGCAATTCATGAATTATGATTCAAATCATGATTCATGATTCAATTCATGTTTCATGATTCGATTCATGATTCATGATTCAATTCATGATTCATGATTAAATTCATGATTCATGATTCAATTCATGATTTATGATTCATGATTCGATTCATGATTCATGATTCATGATTCAATTCATGATTCATGATTCAATTCATGATTCATGATTTATGATTCAATTCATGATTCAATTCATGATTCATGATTCAATTCATGATTCATGATTCAATTCATGATTTATGAACCAATTCACAATTCATGATTTAATTCATGATTCATGATTCGATTCATGATTAATGATTTATGATTCGTTTCATGATTCATTTCATGATTCGTGTTTTGATTCATAATTCATGATTCAATTCATGATTTATGATTCGATTCATTATTCATGATTCATGATTCATGATTCGATTCATGATTCTTGATTCATTTCATGATTCATGATTCAATTCATGATTCATGTTTCGATTCATGATTCATGATTCGATTCATGATTCATGATTCATAATTCATGATTCAATTCATGATTCATGATTCAATTCATGATTCATGATTCGATTCATGATTCATGATTTAAATCATGATTCAAATCATGATTCTTGATTCAATTCATGATTTATGATTCAATTCATGATTCATGATTTAATTCATGATTCATGATTCGATTCATGATTAATGATTTATGATTTGTTTCATGATTCATTTCATGATTCGTGTTTCGATTCATAATTCATGATTCAATTCATGATTCATGATTCGATTCATTATTCATGATTCATGATTCGATTCCTGATTCTTGATTCATTTCATGATTCATTTCATGATTCGTGTTTCGATTCATAATTCATGATTCAATTCATGATTCATGATTCGATTCATTATTCATGATTCATGATTCATGATTCGATTCATGATTCTTGATTCATTTCATGATTCATGATTATTGATTCAATTCATGATTCATGTTTCGATTCATGATTCATGATTCATAATTCATGATTCAATTCATGATTCATGATTCATGATTCATGATTCGATTCATGATTCTTGATTCATTTCATGATTCATGATTATTGATTCAATTCATGATTCATGTTTCGATTCATGATTCATGATTCATAATTCATGATTCAATTCATGATTCATGATTCATGATTCGATTCATGATTCATGATTCATGATTCAATTCATGATTCATGATTCGATTCATGATTCATGATTCATGATTCATGATTCAATTTATGATTCATGTTTCGATTCATGATTTAATTCATGATTCATGATTCATGATTCAATTCATGATTCAATTCATGATTCATGATTCATGATTCATGATTCATGATTCGATTTATGATTCATGATTCAATTCATGATTCATGATTTATGGATCAATTCATGATTCAATTCATGATTCATTATTCAATTCATGATTCGAGATTCATGATTCGATTCATGATTCAATTCATGATTCATGAATTATGATTTGCTTCATGATTCAATTCATGATTAATGATTCATGATTCAATTCATGATTCATGATGCAATTCATGAATTATGATTCAAATCATGATTCATGATTCAATTCATGTTTCATGATTCGATTCATGATTCATGATTCAATTCATGATTCATGATTAAATTCATGATTCATGATTCGATTCATGATTTATGATTCATGATTCGATTCATGATTCATGATTCATGATTCAATTCATGATTCATGATTCAATTTATGATTCATGATTCAATTCATGATTCATGATTCATGATTCAATTCATGATTCAATTCATGATTCATGATTCAATTCATGATTTATGAATCAATTCACAATTCATGATTTAATTCATGATTCATGATTCGATTCATGATTAATGATTTATGATTCGTTTCATGATTCATTTCATGATTCGTGTTTTGATTCATAATTCATGATTCAATTCATGATTTATGATTCGATTCATTATTCATGATTCATGATTCATGATTCGATTCATGATTCTTGATTCATTTCATGATTCATGATTCAATTCATGATTCATGTTTCGATTCATGATTCATGATTCGATTCATTATTCATGATTCATGATTCATGATTCGATTCCTGATTCTTGATTCATTTCATGATTCATTTCATGATTCGTGTTTCGATTCATAATTCATGATTCAATTCATGATTCATGATTCGATTCATTATTCATGATTCATGATTCGATTCATGATTCTTGATTCATTTCATGATTCATGATTATTGATTCAATTCATGATTCATGTTTCGATTCATGATTCATGATTCATAATTCATGATTCAATTCATGATTCATGATTCATGATTCATGATTCAATTCATGATTCATGATTCAATTCATGATTCATGATTCGATTCATGATTCATGATTCATGAATCATGATTCGATTCATGATTCATGATTTATGATTCAATTCATGATTTATGATTTATGATTCAATTTATGATTTAATTCATGATTCATGATTCATGATTCATGATTCATGATTTATGATTTATGATTCAATTTATGATTTAATTCATGATTCATGATTCATGATTCATGATTCATGATTCGATTCATGATTCATGATTCAATTCATGATTCATGATTCATTATTTAAATTATGATTCGATTCATGATTTATGTTTCAATTCATGATTCATGATTCATGATTCATTTCATGATTCATGATTCGATTCATGATTCATGATTCATAATTCATGATTCAATTCATGATTCATGATTCGATTCATGATTCATGATTCAATTCAGGATTCTTGATTTATGATTCAATTCATGATTCAATTCATGATTCATGATTCATGATTCATGATTCGATTCATGATTTTTGATTCGATTTATGATTCATGATTCAATTCATGATTCATGATTTATGATTCAATTCATGATTCAATTCATGATTCATGATTCAATTCATGATTCGAGATTCGATTCATGATTCATGATTCATAATTCATGATTCAATTCATGATTCATGATTCGATTCATGATTCAATTCAGGATTCTTGATTTATGATTCAATTCATAATTCAATTCATGATTCATGATTCATGATTCAATTTATGATTCATGATTTGATTCATGATTCATGATTCAATTCATGATTCATGATTCATGATTCAATTCATGATTCATTTCATGATTCATGATTCAATTCATGATTCATGATTCAATTCATGATTCATGATTCAATTCATGATTCATGATTCAATTCATGATTCATTTCATGATTCATGATTCAATTCATTATTCATGATTCATGATTCAATTTATGATTCAATTCATGATTCATTTCATGATTCATGATTCAATTCATGATTCATTTCATGATTCATGATTCATGATTTAATTCATGATTAATGATTCATGATTCAATTCATGATTCATGATGCAATTCATGATTCAGGATTATATTCATGATTCATGATTCAATTCATGATTCATGATTCGATTTATGATTCATGATTAAATTCATGATTCATGATTTATGATTCAATTCATGATTCAATTCATGATTCATGATTCATGATTCATGATTCGATTCATGATTTAATTCATGATTCATGATTCATGATTCATGATTCAATTCATGATTCAATTCATGATTCATGATTCGATTCATGATTCATGATTCAATTTATGATTCATGATTTGATTCATGATTCATGATTCAATTCATGATTCATGATTCGATTCATGATTCAATTCATGATTCATGATTCATGATTCATGATTCAATTCATGATTCATGATTCATGATTCGATTCATGATTCATGATTCATAATTTATTATTCGATTTATGATTCATGATTCATGATTTAATTCATGATTCATGATTCAACTAATGATTCATGATTCGATTCATGATTCATAATTCAATTCATGATTCATGATTCATTATTTAATTCATGATTCGATTCATGATTTATGTTTCAATTCATGATTCATGATTCATGATTCATTTCATGATTCATGATTCGATTCATGATTCATGATTCATAATTCATGATTCAATTCATGATTCATGATTCGATTCATGATTCATGATTCAATTCAGGATTCTTGATTTATGATTCAATTCATGATTCAATTCATGATTCATGATTCATGATTCATGATTCGATTCATGATTTTTGATTCGATTTATGATTCATGATTCAATTCATGATTCATGATTTATGATTCAATTCATGATTCAATTCATGATTCATGATTCAATTCATGATTCGAGATTCGATTCATGATTCATGATTCATAATTCATGATTCAATTCATGATTCATGATTCGATTCATGATTCATGATTCAATTCAGGATTCTTGATTTATGATTCAATTCATAATTCAATTCATGATTCATGATTCAATTTATGATTCATGATTTGATTCATGATTCATGATTCAATTCATGATTCATGATTCATGATTCAATTCATGATTCATTTCATGATTCATGATTCAATTCATGATTCATGATTCAATTCATGATTCATGATTCAATTCATGATTCATTTCATGATTCATGATTCAATTCATTATTCATGATTCATGATTCAATTTATGATTCAATTCATGATTCATTTCATGATTCATGATTCAATTCATGATTCATTTCATGATTCATGATTCATGATTTAATTCATGATTAATGATTCATGATTCAATTCATGATTCATGATGCAATTCATGATTCATGATTATATTCATGATTCATGATTCAATTCATGATTCATGATTCGATTTATGATTCATGATTCAATTCATGATTCATGATTTATGATTCAATTCATGATTCAATTCATGATTCATGATTCATGATTCATGATTCGATTCATGATTTAATTCATGATTCATGATTCATGATTCATGATTCAATTCATGATTCAATTCATGATTCATGATTCGATTCATGATTCATGATTCAATTTATGATTCATGATTTGATTCATGATTCATGATTCAATTCATGATTCATGATTCGATTCATGATTCAATTCATGATTCATGATTCATGATTCATGATTCAATTCATGATTCATGATTCATGATTCGATTCATGATTCATGATTCATAATTCATTATTCGATTTATGATTCATGATTCATGATTTAATTCATGATTCATGATTCAACTAATGATTCATGATTCGATTCATGATTCATAATTCATGATTCAATTCATGATTCATGATTCATGATTCATGATTCGATTCATGATTCAATTCATGATTCATGATTCATGATTCATGATTCATGATTCGATTCATGATTTAATTCATGATTCATGATTCATGATTCATGATTCAATTCATGATTTAATTCATGATTCATGATTCATGATTCGATTCATGATTCAATTTATGATTCATGATTTGATTCATGATTCATGATTCAATTCATGAATCATGATTCATGATTCATGATTCAATTCATGATTCATGATTCATGATTCATTTCATGATTCATTTCATGATTCATGATTCAATTCATGATTCATGATTCAATTCATGATTCATGATTCAATTCATGATTCATTTAATGATTCATGATTCAATTCATTATTCATGATTCATGATTCAATTAATGATTCAATTTATGATTCATTTCATGATTCATGATTCAATTCATGATTCATTTCATGATTCATGATTCATGATTTAATTCATGATTGATGATTCATGATTCAATTCATGATTCATGATGCAATTCATGATTCATGATTATATTCATAATTCATGATCCAATTCATGATTCATGATTCGATTTATGATTCATGATTCAATTCATGATTCATGATTTATGATTCAGTTCATGATTCAATTCATGATTCATGATTCAATTCATGATTCGAGATTCATGATTCGAATTATGATTCATGATTCAATTCATGATTCATGATTTGATTCATGATTGAATTCATGATTCATGATTCATGATTCATGATTCAATTCAAGATTCATGATTCATGATTCGATTCATGATTCATGATTCATAATTCATTATTCGATTTATGATTCATGATTCATAATTTAATTCATGATGCATGATTCAATTCATGATTCATGATTCGATTCATGATTCATAATTCATGATTCGATTCATGATTCATGATTCATGATTCATGATTCAATTCATGGTTCATGATTCGATTCATGATTCATGATTCATAATTCATGATTCAATTCATGATTCATGATTCGATTCATGATTCATGATTTAATTCAGGATTCTTGATTTATGATTCAATTCATGATTCAATTCATGATTCATGATTCGATTCATGATTCATGATTCATAATTCATGATTCAATTCATGATTCATGATTCGATTCAAGATTTATGATTCGATTTATGATTCATGATTCAATTCATGATTCATGATTCATGATTCAAATCATGATTCAATTCATGATTCATGATTCAATTCATGATTCATGATTCGATTCATGATTAATGATTTATGATTCGTTTCATGATTCATGATTCATTTCATGATTCTTGTTTCGATTCATAATTCATGATTCAATTCATGATTCATGATTCAATTCATGATTCATGATTCGATTCATTATTCATGATTTATGATTCATGATTCGATTCATGATTCATGTTTCGATTCATGATTCATAATTCATGATTCAATTCATGATTCATGATTCATGATTCATGATTCAATTCATGATTCATGATTCAATTCATGATTCATGATTCGATTCATGATTTATGATTCATGAATCATGATTCGATTCATGATTCATGATTTATGATTCAATTCATGATTTATGATTTATGATTCAATTTATGATTTAATTCATGATTCATGATTCATGATTCATGATTCATGATTCGATTCATGATTCATGATTCAATTCATGATTCATGATTCATTATTTAATTCATGATTCGATTCATGATTTATGATTTATGATTCATTTCATGATTCATGATTAATAATTCATGATTCAATTCATGATTCATGATTCGATTCATGATTCATGATTCAATTCAGGATTCTTGATTTATGATTCAATTCATGATTCAATTCATGATTCATGATTCATGATTCGATTCATGATTTATGATTCGATTTATGATTCATGATTCATGATTTATGATTCAATTCATGATTCAATTCATGATTCATTATTCAATTCATGATTCGAGATTCATGATTCGATTCATGATTCATGATTCATTTCATGATTAATGATTCGATTCATGATTCATGATTCATAATTCATGATTCATGATTCGATTCATGATTCATGATTCAATTCAGGATTCTTGATTTATGATTCAATTCATGATTCATTTCATGATTCATGATTCAATTCATGATTCATGATTCAATTCATGATTCATGATTCAATTCATGACTCATTTCATGATTCATGATTCAATTCCATATTCATGATTCATGATTCAATTTATGATTCAATTCATGATTCATTTCATGATTCATGATTCAATTCATGATTCATTTCATGATTCATGATTCATGATTTAATTCATGATTAATGATTCATGATTCAATTCATGATTCATGATGCAATTCATGATTCATGATTATATTCATGATTCATGATTCAATTCATGATTCATGATTCAATTCATGATTCATGATTCGATTTATGATTCATGATTCAATTCATGATTCATGATTCATGATTTATGATTCAATTCATGATTCAATTCATAAATCATGATTCATGATTCATGATTCATGATTCGATTCATGATTTAATTCATGATTCATGATTCATGATTCATGATTCAATTCATGAATCAATTCATAATTCTTGATTCGATTCATGATTCATGATTCAACTTATGATTCATGATTTGATTCATGTTTCATGATTCAATTCATGAATCATGATTCGATTCATGATTCAATTCATGATTCATGATTCATGATTCAATTCATGATTCAATTCATGATTCATGATTCGATTTATGATTCATGATTCAATTCATGATTCATGATTCATGATTCAATTCAAGATTCAGGATTCATGATTCGATTCATGATTCATGATTCATAATTCATTATTCGATTTATGATTCATGATTCATGATTTAATTCATGATGCATGATTCAATTCATGATTCATGATTCGATTCATGATTCATAATTCATGATTCGATTCATGATTCATGATTCATGATTCAATTCATGATTCATGATTCGATTCATGATTCATGATTCATAATTCATGATTCAATTCATGATTCATGATTCGATTCATGATTCATGATTCAATTCAGGATTCTTGATTTATGATTCAATTCATGATTCAATTTATGATTCATGATTCGATTCATGATTCATGATTCAATTCATGATTCATGATTCATGATTCAAATCATGATTCAATTCATGATTCATGATTCAATTCATGATTCATGATTCGATTCATGATTAATGATTTATGATTCGTTTCATGATTCATGATTCATTTCATGATTCTTGTTTCGATTCATAATTCATGATTCAATTCATGATTCATGATTCAATTCATGATTCATGATTCGATTCATTATTCATGATTCATGATTCATGATTCGATTCATGATTCTTGATTCATTTCATGATTCATGATTCATGATTCAATTCATGATTCATGTTTCGATTCATGCTTCATAATTCATGATTCAATTCATGATTCATGATTCATGATTCATGATTCAATTCATGATTCATGATTCAATTCATGATTCATGATTCGATTCATGATTTATGATTCATGAATCATGATTCGATTCATGATTCATGGTTTATGATTCAATTTATGATTTATGATTTATGATTCAATTTATGATTTAATTCATGATTCATGATTCATGATTCATGATTCATGATTCGATTCATGATTCATGATTCAATTCATGATTCATGATTCATTATTTAATTCATTATTCTATTCATGATTTATGATTCAATTCATGATTCATGATTTATGATTCATTTCATGATTCATGATTCGATTCATGATTCATGATTCATAATTCATGATTCAATTCATGATTCATGATTTATGATTCAATTCATGATTCAATTCATGATTCATGATTCATGATTCATGATTCAATTCATGATTTATGATTCGATTTATGATTCATGATTCAATTCATGATTCATGATTTATGATTCAATTCATGATTCAATTCATGATTCATGATTCAATTCATGATTCGAGATTCATGATTCGATTCATGATTCATGATTCATTTCATGATTCATGATTCGATTCATGATTCATGAATTATAATTCATGATTCAATTCATGATTCATGATTCAATTCATGATTCGAGATTCGATTCATGATTCATGATTCATAATTCATGATTCAATTCATGATTCATGATTCGATTCATGATTCATGATTCAATTCAGGATTCTTGATTTATGATTCAATTCATAATTCAATTCATGATTCATGATTCATGATTCAATTTATGATTCATGATTTGATTCATGATTCATGATTCAATTCATGATTCATGATTCATGATTCAATTCATGATTCATTTCATGATTCATGATTCAATTCATGATTCATGATTCAATTCATGATTCAATTCATGATTCATTTCATGATTCATGATTCAATTCATTATTCATGATTCATGATTCAATTTATGATTCAATTCATGATTCATTTCATGATTCATGATTCAATTCATGATTCATTTCATGATTCATGATTCATGATTTAATTCATGATTAATGATTCATGATTCAATTCATGATTCATGATGCAATTCATGATTCATGATTATAATCATGATTCATGATTCAATTCATGATTCATGATTCGATTTATGATTCATGATTCAATTCATGATTCATGATTTATGATTCAATTCATGATTCAATTCATGATTCATGATTCATGATTCATGATTCATGATTCGATTCATGATTCAATTCATGATTCATGATTCGATTCATGATTCATGATTCAATTTATGATTCATGATTTGATTCATGATTCATGAT
This sequence comes from Mixophyes australis, assembly GCA_036250195.1. NCBI lineage: Eukaryota > Metazoa > Chordata > Amphibia > Anura > Limnodynastidae > Mixophyes > Mixophyes australis. The sequence goes on from JAVHZZ010000014.1 coordinate 2,873,814, forward strand.
TCAATTCATGATTCATGATTCGATTCATGATTCAATTCATGATTCATGATTCATGATTCATGATTCAATTCATGATTCATGATTCATGATTCGATTCATGATTCATGATTCATAATTCATTATTCGATTTATGATTCATGATTCATGATTTAATTCATGATTCATGATTCAACTAATGATTCATGATTCGATTCATGATTCAATTCATGATTCAATTCATGATTCATGATTCATAATTCATGATTCATGATTCGATTCATGATTTAATTCATGATTCATGATTCATGATTCATGATTCAATTCATGATTTAATTCATGATTCATGATTCATGATTCGATTCATGATTCAATTTATGATTCATGATTTGATTCATGATTCATGATTCAATTCATGAATCATGATTCATGATTCATGATTCAATTCATGATTCATGATTCATGATTCATTTCATGATTCATTTCATGATTCATGATTCAATTCATGATTCATGATTCAATTCATGATTCATGATTCAATTCATGATTCATTTAATGATTCATGATTCAATTCATTATTCATGATTCATGATTCAATTAATGATTCAATTTATGATTCATTTCATGATTCATGATTCAATTCATGATTCATTTCATGATTCATGATTCATGATTTAATTCATGATTGATGATTCATGATTCAATTCATGATTCATGATGCAATTCATGATTCATGATTATATTCATAATTCATGATTCAATTCATGATTCATGATTCGATTTATGATTCATGATTCAATTCATGATTCATGATTTATGATTCAGTTCATGATTCAATTCATGATTCATGATTCAATTCATGATTCGAGATTCATGATTCGAATTATGATTCATGATTCAATTCATGATTCATGATTCGATTCATGATTGAATTCATGATTCATGATTCATGATTCATGATTCAATTCAAGATTCATGATTCATGATTCGATTCATGATTCATGATTCATAATTCATTATTCGATTTATGATTCATGATTCATAATTTAATTCATGATGCATGATTCAATTCATGATTCATGATTCAATTCATGATTCATGATTCGATTCATGATTCATGATTCATGATTCATGATTCAATTCATGATTCATGATTCGATTCATGATTCATGATTCATAATTCATGATTCAATTCATGATTCATGATTCGATTCATGATTCATGATTTAATTCAGGATTCTTGATTTATGATTCAATTCATGATTCAATTCATGATTCATGATTCGATTCATGATTCATGATTCATAATTCATGATTCAATTCATGATTCATGATTCGATTCAAGATTTATGATTCGATTTATGATTCATGATTCAATTCATGATTCATGATTCATGATTCAAATCATGATTCAATTCATGATTCATGATTCAATTCATGATTCATGATTCGATTCATGATTAATGATTTATGATTCGTTTCATGATTCATGATTCATTTCATGATTCTTGTTTCGATTCATAATTCATGATTCAATTCATGATTCATGATTCAATTCATGATTCATGATTCGATTCATTATTCATGATTTATGATTCATGATTCGATTCATGATTCATGTTTCGATTCATGATTTATAATTCATGATTCAATTCATGATTCATGATTCATGATTCATGATTCAATTCATGATTCATGATTCAATTCATGATTCATGATTCGATTCATGATTTATGATTCATGAATCATGATTCGATTCATGATTCATGATTTATGATTCAATTCATGATTTATGATTTATGATTCAATTTATGATTTAATTCATGATTCATGATTCATGATTCATGATTCATGATTCGATTCATGATTCATGATTCAATTCATGATTCATGATTCATTATTTAATTCATGATTCGATTCATGATTTATGATTTATGATTCATTTCATGATTCATGATTCGATTCATGATTCATGATTAATAATTCATGATTCAATTCATGATTCATGATTCGATTCATGATTCATGATTCAATTCAGGATTCTTGATTTATGATTCAATTCATGATTCAATTCATGATTCATGATTCATGATTCGATTCATGATTTATGATTCGATTTATGATTCATGATTCATGATTTATGATTCAATTCATGATTCAATTCATGATTCATGATTCAATTCATGATTCGAGATTCATGATTCGATTCATGATTCATGATTCATTTCATGATTAATGATTCGATTCATGATTCATGATTCATAATTCATGATTCATGATTCGATTCATGATTCATGATTCAATTCAGGATTCTTGATTTATGATTCAATTCATGATTCATTTCATGATTCATGATTCAATTCATGATTCATGATTCAATTCATGATTCATGATTCAATTCATGACTCATTTCATGATTCATGATTCAATTCCATATTCATGATTCATGATTCAATTTATGATTCAATTCATGATTCATTTCATGATTCATGATTCAACTCATGATTCATTTCATGATTCATGATTCATGATTTAATTCATGATTAATGATTCATGATTCAATTCATGATTCATGATGCAATTCATGATTCATGATTATATTCATGATTCATGATTCAATTCATGATTCATGATTCGATTTATGATTCATGATTCAATTCATGATTCATGATTCATGATTTATGATTCAATTCATGATTCAATTCATAAATCATGATTCATGATTCATGATTCGATTCATGATTTAATTCATGATTCATGATTCATGATTCATGATTCAATTCATGAATCAATTCATAATTCTTGATTCGATTCATGATTCATGATTCAACTTATGATTCATGATTTGATTCATGTTTCATGATTCAATTCATGAATCATGATTCGATTCATGATTCAATTCATGATTCATGATTCATGATTCAATTCATGATTCAATTCATGATTCATGATTCGATTTATGATTCATGATTCAATTCATGATTCATGATTTATGATTCAATTCATGATTCAATTCATGATTCATGATTCAATTCATGATTCGAGATTCATGATTCGAATTATGATTCATGATTCAATTCATGATTCATGATTCGATTCATGATTCATGATTCAATTCATGATTCATGATTCAATTCAAGATTCATGATTCATGATTCGATTCATGATTCATGATTCATAATTCATTATTCGATTTATTATTCATGATTCATGATTTAATTCATGATGCATGATTCAATTCATGATTCATGATTCGATTCATGATTCATAATTCATGATTCGATTCATGATTCATGATTCATGATTCAATTCATGATTCATGATTCGATTCATGATTCATGATTCATAATTCATGATTCAATTCATGATTCATGATTCGATTCATGATTCATGATTCAATTCAGGATTCTTGATTTATGATTCAATTCATGATTCAATTTATGATTCATGATTCGATTCATGATTCATGATTCATAATTCATGATTCAATTCATGATTCATGATTCGATTCAAGATTTATAATTTGATTTATGATTCATGATTCAATTCATGATTCATGATTCATGATTCAAATCATGATTCAATTCATGATTCATGATTCAATTCATGATTCATGATTCGATTCATGATTAATGATTTATGATTCGTTTCATGATTCATGATTCATTTCATGATTCTTGTTTCGATTCATAATTCATGATTCAATTCATGATTCATGATTCAATTCATGATTCATGATTCGATTCATTATTCATGATTCATGATTCATGATTCGATTCATGATTCTTGATTCATTTCATGATTCATGATTCATGATTCAATTCATGATTCATGTTTCGATTCATGCTTCATAATTCATGATTCAATTCATGATTCATGATTCATGATTCATGATTCAATTCATGATTCATGATTCAATTCATGATTCATGATTCGATTCATGATTTATGATTCATGAATCATGATTCGATTCATGATTCATGGTTTATGATTCAATTTATGATTTATGATTTATGATTCAATTTATGATTTAATTCATGATTCATGATTCATGATTCATGATTCGATTCATGATTCATGATTCAATTCATGATTCATGATTCATTATTTAATTCATTATTCTATTCATGATTTATGATTCAATTCATGATTCATGATTTATGATTCATTTCATGATTCATGATTCGATTCATGATTCATGATTCATAATTCATGATTCAATTCATGATTCATGATTTATGATTCAATTCATGATTCAATTCATGATTCATGATTCATGATTCATGATTCAATTCATGATTTATGATTCGATTTATGATTCATGATTCAATTCATGATTCATGATTTATGATTCAATTCATGATTCAATTCATGATTCATGATTCAATTCATGATTCGAGATTCATGATTCGATTCATGATTCATGATTCATTTCATGATTCATGATTCGATTCATGATTCATGAATTATAATTCATGATTCAATTCATGATTCATGATTCGATTCATGATTCATGATTCATTTCAGGATTCTTGATTTATGATTCAATTCATGAATCATTTCATGATTCATGATTCAATTCATGATTCATGATTCAATTCATGATTCATGATTCAATTCATGATTCATGATTCAATTCATGACTCATTTCATGATTCATGATTCAATTCATTATTCATGATTCATGATTCAATTTATGATTCAATTCATGATTCATTTCATGATTCATGATTCAATTCATGATTCATTTCATGATTCATGATTTATGATTCAATTCATGATTCATGTTTCGATTCATGATTCATAATTCATGATTCAATTCATGATTCATGATTCATGATTCATGATTCAATTCATGATTCATGATTCAATTCATGATTCATGATTCGATTCATGATTTATGATTCATGAATCATGATTCGATTCATGATTCATGATTTATGATTCAATTCATGATTTATGATTTATGATTCAATTTATGATTTAATTCATGATTCATGATTCATGATTCATGATTCGATTCATGATTCATGATTCAATTCATGATTCATGATTCATTATTTAATTCATGATTCGATTCATGATTTATGATTCAATTCATGATTCATGATTTATGATTCATTTCATGATTCATGATTCGATTCATGATTCATGATTCATAATTCATGATTCAATTCATGATTCATGATTCGATTCATGATTCATGATTCAATTCAGGATTCTTGATTTATGATTCAATTCATGATTCAATTCATGATTCATGATTCATGATTCATGATTCGATTCATGATTTATGATTCGATTTATGATTCATGATTCAATTCATGATTCATGATTTATGATTCAATTCATGATTCAATTCATGATTCATGATTCAATTCATGATTCGAGATTCATGATTCGATTCATGATTCATGATTCATTTCATGATTCATGATTCGATTCATGATTCATGATTCAATTCAGGATTCTTGATTTATGATTCAATTCATGATTCATTTCATGATTCATGATTCAATTCATGATTCATTTCATGATTCATGATTCATGATTTAATTCATGATTAATGATTCAATTCATGATTCATGATTCGATTTATGATTCATGATTCAATTCATGATTCATGATTTATGATTCAATTCATGATTCAATTCATAAATCATGATTCATGATTCATGATTCATGAATCGATTCATGATTTAATTCATGATTCATGATTCATGATTCATGATTCAATTCATGAATCAATTCATAATTCATGATTCGATTCATGATTCATGATTCAATTTATGATTCATGATTTGATTCATGTTTCATGATTCAATTCATGAATCATGATTCGATTCATGATTCAATTCATGATTCATGATTCAATTCATGATTCAATTCATGATTCATGATTCGATTTATGATTCATGATTCAATTCATAATTCATGATTTATGATTCAATTCATGATTCAATTCATGATTCATGATTCAATTCATGATTCAATTCATGATTCATGATTCATGATTCAATTCAAGATTCATGATTCGAATTATGATTCATGATTCAATTCATGATTCATGATTCGATTCATGATTCAATTCATGATTCATGATTCATGATTCATGATTCAATTCAAGATTCATGATTCATGATTCGATTCATGATTCATAATTCATTATTCGATTTATGATTCATGATTCATGATTTAATTCATGATGCATGATTCAATTCATGATTCATGATTCGATTCATGATTCATAATTCATGATTCGATTCATGATTCATGATTCAATTCATGATTCATGATTCGATTCATGATTCATGATTCATAATTCATATTTTAATTCATGATTCATGATTCGATTCATGATTCATGATTCAATTCAGGATTCTTGATTTATGATTCAATTCATGATTCAATTTATGATTCATGATTCGATTCATGATTCATGATTCATAATTCATGATTCAATTCATGATTCATGATTCGATTCAAGATTTATAATTCGATTTATGATTCATGATTCAATTCATGATTCATGATTCATGATTCAAATCATGATTCAATTCATGATTCATGATTCAATTCATGATTCATGATTCGATTCATGATTAATGATTTATGATTCGTTTCATGATTCATGATTCATTTCATGATTCTTGTTTCGATTCATAATTCATGATTCAATTCATGATTCATGATTCAATTCATGATTCATGATTCGATTCATTATTCATGATTCATGATTCATGATTCGATTCATGATTCTTGATTCATTTCATGATTCATGATTCAATTCATGATTCATGTTTCGATTCATGCTTCATAATTCATGATTCAATTCATGATTCATGATTCATGATTCATGATTCAATTCATGATTCATGTTTCAATTCATGATTCATGATTCGATTCATGATTTATGATTCATGAATCATGATTCGATTCATGATTCATGATTTATGATTCAATTCATGATTTATGATTTATGATTCAATTTATGATTTAATTCATGATTCATGATTCATGATTCGATTCATGATTCATGATTCAATTCATGATTCATGATTCATTATTTAATTCATGATTCGATTCATGATTTATGATTCAATTCATGATTCATGATTTATGATTCATTTCATGATTCATGATTCGATTCATGATTCATGATTCATAATTCATGATTCAATTCATGATTCATGATTCGATTCATGATTCATGATTCAATTCAGGATTCTTGATTTATGATTCAATTCATGATTCAATTCATGATTCATGATTCATGATTCATGATTCGATTCATGATTTATGATTCGATTTATGATTCATGATTCAATTCATGATTCATGATTTATGATTCAATTCATGATTCAATTCATGATTCATGATTCAATTCATGATTCGAGATTCATGATTCGATTCATGATTCATGATTCATTTCATGATTAATGATTCGATTCATGATTCATGATTCATAATTCATGATTCAATTCATGATTCATGATTCGATTCATGATTCATGATTCAATTCAGGATTCTTGATTTATGATTCAATTCATGATTCATTTCATGATTCATGATTCAATTCATGATTCATTTCATGATTCATGATTCATGATTTAATTCATGATTAATGATTCAATTCATGATTCATGATTCGATTTATGATTCATGATTCAATTCATGATTCATGATTTATGATTCAATTCATGATTCAATTCATAAATCATGATTCATGATTCATGATTCATGAATCGATTCATGATTTAATTCATGATTCATGATTCATGATTCATGATTCAATTCATGAATCAATTCATAATTCATGATTCGATTCATGATTCATGATTCAATTTATGATTCATGATTTGATTCATGTTTCATGATTCAATTCATGAATCATGATTTGATTCATGATTCAATTCATGATTCATGATTCATGATTCAATTCATAATTCAATTCATGATTCATGATTCGATTTATGATTCATGATTCAATTCATAATTCATGATTTATGATTCAATTCATGATTCAATTCATGATTCATGATTCAATTCATGATTCAATTCATGATTCATGATTCATGATTCATGATTCAATTCAAGATTCATGATTCGAATTATGATTCATGATTCAATTCATGATTCATGATTCGATTCATGATTCAATTCATGATTCATGATTCATGATTCATGATTCAATTCAAGATTCATGATTCATGATTCGATTCATGATTCATAATTCATTATTCGATTTATGATTCATGATTCATGATTTAATTCATGATGCATGATTCAATTCCTGATTCATGATTCGATTCATGATTCATAATTCATGATTCGATTCATGATTCATGATTCAATTCATGATTCATGATTCGATTCATGATTCATGATTCATAATTCATATTTTAATTCATGATTCATGATTCGATTCATGATTCATGATTCAATTCAGGATTCTTGATTTATGATTCAATTCATGATTCAATTTATGATTCATGATTCGATTCATGATTCATGATTCATAATTCATGATTCAATTCATGATTCATGATTCGATTCAAGATTTATAATTCGATTTATGATTCATGATTCAATTCATGATTCATGATTCATGATTCAAATCATGATTCAATTCATGATTCATGATTCAATTCATGATTCATGATTCGATTCATGATTAATGATTTATGATTCGTTTCATGATTCATGATTCATTTCATGATTCTTGTTTCGATTCATAATTCATGATTCAATTCATGATTCATGATTCAATTCATGATTCATGATTCGATTCATTATTCATGATTCATGATTCATGATTCGATTCATGATTCTTGATTCATTTCATGATTCATGATTCAATTCATGATTCATGTTTCGATTCATGCTTCATAATTCATGATTCAATTCATGATTCATGATTCATGATTCATGATTCAATTCATGATTCATGTTTCAATTCATGATTCATGATTCGATTCATGATTTATGATTCATGAATCATGATTCGATTCATGATTCATGGTTTTTGATTCAATTTATGATTTATGATTTATGATTCAATTTATGATTTAATTCATGATTCATGATTCATGATTCGATTCATGATTCATGATTCAATTCATGATTCATGATTCATTATTTAATTCATGATTCTATTCATGATTTATGATTCAATTCATGATTCATGATTTATGATTCATTTCATGATTCATGATTCGATTCATGTTTCATGATTCATAATTCATGATTCAATTCATGATTCATGATTTATGATTCAATTCATGATTCAATTCATGATTCATGATTCATGATTCGATTCATGATTTATGATTCGATTTATGATTCATGATTCAATTCATGATTCATGATTTATGATTCAATTCATGATTCAATTCATGATTCATGATTCAATTCATGATTCGAGATTCATGATTCGATTCATGATTCATGATTCATTTCATGATTCATGATTCGATTCATGATTCATGATTTATAATTCATGATTCAATTCATGATTCATGATTCGATTCATGATTCATGATTCAATTCAGGATTCTTGATTTATGATTCAATTCATGATTCATTTCATGATTCATGATTCAATTCATGATTCATGATTCAATTCATGATTCATGATTCAATTCATGATTCATGATTCAATTCATGACTCATTTCATGATTCATGATTCAATTCATGATTCATTTCATGATTCATGATTCAATTCATGATTCATGATTCAATTCATGATTCATGATTCAATTCATGATTCATGATTCAATTCATGACTCATTTCATGATTCATGATTCAATTCATGATTCATTTCATGATTCATGATTCATGATTTAATTCATGATTAATGATTCATGATTCAATTCATGATTCATGATGCAATTCATGATTCATGATTATATTCATGATTCATGATTCAATTCATGATTCATGATTCGATTTATGATTCATGATTCAATTCATGATTCATGATTTATGATTCAATTCATGATTCAATTCATAAATCATGATTCATGATTCATGATTCGATTCATGATTTAATTCATGATTCATGATTCATGATTCAATTCATGAATCAATTCATAATTCATGATTCGATTCATGATTCATGATTCAATTCATGATTCATTTCATGATTCATGATTCAATTCATGATTCATTTCATGATTCATGATTCATGATTTAATTCATGATTCATGATGCAATTCATGATTCATGATTCAATTCATGATTCATGATTCATTATTTAATTCATGATTCGATTCATGATTTATGATTTATGATTCATTTCATAATTCATGATTCAATTCATGATTCATGATTCGATTCATGATTCATGATTCAATTCAGGATTCTTGATTTATGATTCAATTCATGATTCAATTCATGATTCATGATTCATGATTCATGATTCGATTCATGATTTATGATTCGATTTATGATTCATGATTCAATTCATGATTCATGATTTATGATTCAATTCATGATTCAATTCATGATTCATGATTCAATTCATGATTCGAGATTCATGATTCGATTCATGATTCATGATTCATTTCATGATTAATGATTCGATTCATGATTCATGATTCATAATTCATGATTCATGATTCGATTCATGATTCATGATTCAATTCAGGATTCTTGATTTATGATTCAATTCATGATTCATTTCATGATTCATTATTCAATTCATGATTCATGATTCATAATTCATGATTCAATTCATGATTCATGATTTATGATTCAATTCATGATTCAATTCATGATTCATGATTCATGATTCGATTCATGATTTATGATTCGATTTATGATTCATGATTCAATTCATGATTCATGATTTATGATTCAATTCATGATTCAATTCATGATTCATGATTCAATTCATGATTCGAGATTCATGATTCGATTCATGATTCATGATTCATTTCATGATTCATGATTCGATTCATGATTCATGATTTATAATTCATGATTCAATTCATGATTCATGATTCGATTCATGATTCATGATTCAATTCAGGATTCTTGATTTATGATTCAATTCATGATTCATTTCATGATTCATGATTCAATTCATGATTCATGATTCAATTCATGATTCATGATTCAATTCATGATTCATGATTCAATTCATGACTCATTTCATGATTCATGATTCAATTCATGATTCATTTCATGATTCATGATTCAATTCATGATTCATGATTCAATTCATGATTCATGATTCAATTCATGATTCATGATTCAATTCATGACTCATTTCATGATTCATGATTCAATTCATGATTCATTTCATGATTCATGATTCATGATTTAATTCATGATTAATGATTCATGATTCAATTCATGATTCATGATGCAATTCATGATTCATGATTATATTCATGATTCATGATTCAATTCATGATTCATGATTCGATTTATGATTCATGATTCAATTCATGATTCATGATTTATGATTCAATTCATGATTCAATTCATAAATCATGATTCATGATTCATGATTCGATTCATGATTTAATTCATGATTCATGATTCAATTCATGAATCAATTCATAATTCATGATTCGATTCATGATTCATGATTCAATTCATGATTCATTTCATGATTCATGATTCAATTCATGATTCATTTCATGATTCATGATTCATGATTTAATTCATGATTCATGATGCAATTCATGATTCATGATTCAATTCATGATTCATGATTCATTATTTAATTCATGATTCGATTCATGATTTATGATTTATGATTCATTTCATAATTCATGATTCAATTCATGATTCATGATTCGATTCATGATTCATGATTCAATTCAGGATTCTTGATTTATGATTCAATTCATGATTCAATTCATGATTCATGATTCATGATTCATGATTCGATTCATGATTTATGATTCGATTTATGATTCATGATTCAATTCATGATTCATGATTTATGATTCAATTCATGATTCAATTCATGATTCATGATTCAATTCATGATTCGAGATTCATGATTCGATTCATGATTCATGATTCATTTCATGATTAATGATTCGATTCATGATTCATGATTCATAATTCATGATTCATGATTCGATTCATGATTCATGATTCAATTCAGGATTCTTGATTTATGATTCAATTCATGATTCATTTCATGATTCATTATTCAATTCATGATTCATGATTCATAATTCATGATTCAATTCATGATTCATGATTTATGATTCAATTCATGATTCAATTCATGATTCATGATTCATGATTCATGATTCGATTCATGATTTATGATTCGATTTATGATTCATGATTCAATTCATGATTCATGATTTATGATTCAATTCATGATTCAATTCATGATTCATGATTCAATTCATGATTCGAGATTCATGATTCGATTCATGATTCATGATTCATTTCATGATTCATGATTCGATTCATGATTCATGATTTATAATTCATGATTCAATTCATGATTCATGATTCGATTCATGATTCATGATTCAATTCAGGATTCTTGATTTATGATTCAATTCATGATTCATTTCATGATTCATGATTCAATTCATGATTCATGATTCAATTCATGATTCATGATTCAATTCATGATTCATGATTCAATTCATGACTCATTTCATGATTCATGATTCAATTCATGATTCATTTCATGATTCATGATTTAATTCATGATTAATGATTCATGATTCAATTCATGATTCATGATGCAATTCATGATTCATGATTATATTCATGATTCATGATTCAATTCATGATTCATGATTCGATTTATGATTCATGATTCAATTCATGATTCATGATTTATGATTCAATTCATGATTCAATTCATAAATCATGATTCATGATTCATGATTCGATTCATGATTTAATTCATGATTCATGATTCATGATTCAATTCATGAATCAATTCATAATTCATGATTCGATTCATGATTCATGATTCAATTCATGATTCATTTCATGATTCATGATTCAATTCATGATTCATTTCATGATTCATGATTCATGATTTAATTCATGATTCATGATGCAATTCATGATTCATGATTCAATTCATAATTCATGATTCATTATTTAATTCATGATTCGATTCATGATTTATGATTTATGATTCATTTCATAATTCATGATTCAATTCATGATTCATGATTCGATTCATGATTCATGATTCAATTCAGGATTCTTGATTTATGATTCAATTCATGATTCAATTCATGATTCATGATTCATGATTCATGATTCGATTCATGATTTATGATTCGATTTATGATTCATGATTCAATTCATGATTCATGATTTATGATTCAATTCATGATTCAATTCATGATTCATGATTCAATTCATGATTCGAGATTCATGATTCGATTCATGATTCATGATTCATTTCATGATTAATGATTCGATTCATGATTCATGATTCATAATTCATGATTCATGATTCGATTCATGATTCATGATTCAATTCAGGATTCTTGATTTATGATTCAATTCATGATTCATTTCATGATTCATTATTCAATTCATGATTCATGATTCAATTCATGACTCATTTCATGATTCATGATTCAATTCCATATTCATGATTCATGATTCAATTTATGATTCAATTCATGATTCATTTCATGATTCATGATTCAATTCATGATTCATTTCATGATTCATGATTCATGATTTAATTCATGATTAATGATTCATGATTCAATTTATGATTCATGATGCAATTCATGATTCATGATTATATTCATGATTCATGATTCAATTCATGATTCATGATTCGATTTATGATTCATGATTCAATTCATGATTCATGATTCATGATTTATGATTCAATTCATGATTCAATTCATAAATCATGATTCATGATTCATGATTCATGATTCGATTCATGATTTAATTCATGATTCATGATTCATGATTCATGATTCAATTCATGAATCAATTCATAATTCATGATTCGATTCATGATTCATGATTCAACTTATGATTCATGATTTGATTCATGTTTCATGATTCAATTCATGAATCATGATTCGATTCATGATTCAATTCATGATTCATGATTCATGATTCAATTCATGATTCAATTCATGATTCATGATTCGATTTATGATTCATGATTCGATTCATGATTCATGATTTATGATTCAATTCATGATTCAATTCATGATTCATGATTCAATTCATGATTCGAGATTCATGATTCGAATTATGATTCATGATTCAATTCATGATTCATGATTCGATTCATGATTCATGATTCAATTCATGATTCATGATTCATGATTCAATTCAAGATTCATGATTCATGATTCGATTCATGATTCATGATTCATAATTCATTATTCGATTTATGATTCATGATTCATGATTTAATTCATGATGCATGATTCAATTCATGATTCATGATTCGATTCATGATTCATGATTCAATTCAGGATTCTTGATTTATGATTCAATTCATGATTCAATTCATGATTCATGATTCATGATTCATGATTCGATTCATGATTTATGATTCGATTTATGATTCATGATTCAATTCATGATTCATGATTTATGATTCAATTCATGATTCAATTCATGATTCATGATTCAATTCATGATTCGAGATTCATGATTCGATTCATGATTCATGATTCATTTCATGATTAATGATTCGATTCATGATTCATGATTCATAATTCATGATTCATGATTCGATTCATGATTCATGATTCAATTCAGGATTCTTGATTTATGATTCAATTCATGATTCATTTCATGATTCATTATTCAATTCATGATTCATGATTCATAATTCATGATTCAATTCATGATTCATGATTTATGATTCAATTCATGATTCAATTCATGATTCATGATTCATGATTCATGATTCGATTCATGATTTATGATTCGATTTATGATTCATGATTCAATTCATGATTCATGATTTATGATTCAATTCATGATTCAATTCATGATTCATGATTCAATTCATGATTCGAGATTCATGATTCGATTCATGATTCATGATTCATTTCATGATTTATGATTCGATTCATGATTCATGATTTATAATTCATGATTCAATTCATGATTCATGATTCGATTCATGATTCATGATTCAATTCAGGATTCTTGATTTATGATTCAATTCATGATTCATTTCATGATTCATGATTCAATTCATGATTCATGATTCAATTCATGATTCATGATTCAATTCATGATTCATGATTCAATTCATGACTCATTTCATGATTCATGATTCAATTCATGATTCATTTCATGATTCATGATTCAATTCATGATTCATGATTCAATTCATGATTCATGATTCAATTCATGATTCATGATTCAATTCATGACTCATTTCATGATTCATGATTCAATTCATGATTCATTTCATGATTCATGATTCATGATTTAATTCATGATTAATGATTCATGATTCAATTCATGATTCATGATGCAATTCATGATTCATGATTATATTCATGATTCATGATTCAATTTATGATTCATGATTCGATTTATGATTCATGATTCAATTCATGATTCATGATTTATGATTCAATTCATGATTCAATTCATAAATCATGATTCATGATTCATGATTCGATTCATGATTTAATTCATGATTCATGATTCAATTCATGAATCAATTCATAATTCATGATTCGATTCATGATTCATGATTCAATTCATGATTCATTTCATGATTCATGATTCAATTCATGATTCATTTCATGATTCATGATTCATGATTTAATTCATGATTCATGATGCAATTCATGATTCATGATTCAATTCATGATTCATGATTCATTATTTAATTCATGATTCGATTCATGATTTATGATTTATGATTCATTTCATAATTCATGATTCAATTCATGATTCATGATTCGATTCATGATTCATGATTCAATTCAGGATTCTTGATTTATGATTCAATTCATGATTCAATTCATGATTCATGATTCATGATTCATGATTCGATTCATGATTTATGATTCGATTTATGATTCATGATTCAATTCATGATTCATGATTTATGATTCAATTCATGATTCAATTCATGATTCATGATTCAATTCATGATTCGAGATTCATGATTCGATTCATGATTCATGATTCATTTCATGATTAATGATTCGATTCATGATTCATGATTCATAATTCATGATTCATGATTCGATTCATGATTCATGATTCAATTCAGGATTCTTGATTTATGATTCAATTCATGATTCATTTCATGATTCATTATTCAATTCATGATTCATGATTCATAATTCATGATTCAATTCATGATTCATGATTTATGATTCAATTCATGATTCAATTCATGATTCATGATTCATGATTCATGATTCGATTCATGATTTATGATTCGATTTATGATTCATGATTCAATTCATGATTCATGATTTATGATTCAATTCATGATTCAATTCATGATTCATGATTCAATTCATGATTCGAGATTCATGATTCGATTCATGATTCATGATTCATTTCATGATTCATGATTCGATTCATGATTCATGATTTATAATTCATGATTCAATTCATGATTCATGATTCGATTCATGATTCATGATTCAATTCAGGATTCTTGATTTATGATTCAATTCATGATTCATTTCATGATTCATGATTCAATTCATGATTCATGATTCAATTCATGATTCATGATTCAATTCATGATTCATGATTCAATTCATGACTCATTTCATGATTCATGATTCAATTCATGATTCATTTCATGATTCATGATTCATGATTTAATTCATGATTAATGATTCATGATTCAATTCATGATTCATGATGCAATTCATGATTCATGATTATATTCATGATTCATGATTCAATTCATGATTCATGATTCGATTTATGATTCATGATTCAATTCATGATTCATGATTTATGATTCAATTCATGATTCAATTCATAAATCATGATTCATGATTCATGATTCGATTCATGATTTAATTCATGATTCATGATTCATGATTCAATTCATGAATCAATTCATAATTCATGATTCGATTCATGATTCATGATTCAATTCATGATTCATTTCATGATTCATGATTCAATTCATGATTCATTTCATGATTCATGATTCATGATTTAATTCATGATTCATGATGCAATTCATGATTCATGATTCAATTCATAATTCATGATTCATTATTTAATTCATGATTCGATTCATGATTTATGATTTATGATTCATTTCATAATTCATGATTCAATTCATGATTCATGATTCGATTCATGATTCATGATTCAATTCAGGATTCTTGATTTATGATTCAATTCATGATTCAATTCATAAATCATGATTCATGATTCATGATTCGATTCATGATTTAATTCATGATTCATGATTCAATTCATGAATCAATTCATAATTCATGATTCGATTCATGATTCATGATTCAATTCATGATTCATTTCATGATTCATGATTCAATTCATGATTCATTTCATGATTCATGATTCATGATTTAATTCATGATTCATGATGCAATTCATGATTCATGATTCAATTCATGATTCATGATTCATTATTTAATTCATGATTCGATTCATGATTTATGATTTATGATTCATTTCATAATTCATGATTCAATTCATGATTCATGATTCGATTCATGATTCATGATTCAATTCAGGATTCTTGATTTATGATTCAATTCATGATTCAATTCATGATTCATGATTCATGATTCATGATTCGATTCATGATTTATGATTCGATTTATGATTCATGATTCAATTCATGATTCATGATTTATGATTCAATTCATGATTCAATTCATGATTCATGATTCAATTCATGATTCGAGATTCATGATTCGATTCATGATTCATGATTCATTTCATGATTAATGATTCGATTCATGATTCATGATTCATAATTCATGATTCATGATTCGATTCATGATTCATGATTCAATTCAGGATTCTTGATTTATGATTCAATTCATGATTCATTTCATGATTCATTATTCAATTCATGATTCATGATTCATAATTCATGATTCAATTCATGATTCATGATTTATGATTCAATTCATGATTCAATTCATGATTCATGATTCATGATTCATGATTCGATTCATGATTTATGATTCGATTTATGATTCATGATTCAATTCATGATTCATGATTTATGATTCAATTCATGATTCAATTCATGATTCAATTCATGATTCATGATTCAATTCATGATTCGAGATTCATGATTCGATTCATGATTCATGATTCATTTCATGATTCATGATTCGATTCATGATTCATGATTTATAATTCATGATTCAATTCATGATTCATGATTCGATTCATGATTCATGATTCAATTCAGGATTCTTGATTTATGATTCAATTCATGATTCATTTCATGATTCATGATTCAATTCATGATTCATGATTCAATTCATGATTCATGATTCAATTCATGATTCATGATTCAATTCATGACTCATTTCATGATTCATGATTCAATTCATGATTCATTTCATGATTCATGATTCATGATTTAATTCATGATTAATGATTCATGATTCAATTCATGATTCATGATGCAATTCATGATTCATGATTATATTCATGATTCATGATTCAATTCATGATTCATGATTCGATTTATGATTCATGATTCAATTCATGATTCATGATTTATGATTCAATTCATGATTCAATTCATAAATCATGATTCATGATTCATGATTCGATTCATGATTTAATTCATGATTCATGATTCATGATTCAATTCATGAATCAATTCATAATTCATGATTCGATTCATGATTCATGATTCAATTCATGATTCATTTCATGATTCATGATTCAATTCATGATTCATTTCATGATTCATGATTCATGATTTAATTCATGATTCATGATGCAATTCATGATTCATGATTCAATTCATAATTCATGATTCATTATTTAATTCATGATTCGATTCATGATTTATGATTTATGATTCATTTCATAATTCATGATTCAATTCATGATTCATGATTCGATTCATGATTCATGATTCAATTCAGGATTCTTGATTTATGATTCAATTCATGATTCAATT
The DNA here is from genome assembly GCA_036250195.1 of Mixophyes australis. Taxonomy (NCBI): domain Eukaryota; kingdom Metazoa; phylum Chordata; class Amphibia; order Anura; family Limnodynastidae; genus Mixophyes; species Mixophyes australis. The sequence continues at coordinate 2,892,900 of JAVHZZ010000014.1, forward strand.
CATGATTCATGATTCATGATTCATGATTCGATTCATGATTTATGATTCGATTTATGATTCATGATTCAATTCATGATTCATGATTTATGATTCAATTCATGATTCAATTCATGATTCATGATTCAATTCATGATTCGAGATTCATGATTCGATTCATGATTCATGATTCATTTCATGATTAATGATTCGATTCATGATTCATGATTCATAATTCATGATTCATGATTCGATTCATGATTCATGATTCAATTCAGGATTCTTGATTTATGATTCAATTCATGATTCATTTCATGATTCATTATTCAATTCATGATTCATGATTCAATTCATGATTCATGATTCAATTCATGACTCATTTCATGATTCATGATTCAATTCCATATTCATGATTCATGATTCAATTTATGATTCAATTCATGATTCATTTCATGATTCATGATTTAATTCATGATTCATTTCATGATTCATGATTCATGATTTAATTCATGATTAATGATTCATGATTCAATTTATGATTCATGATGCAATTCATGATTCATGATTATATTCATGATTAATGATTCAATTCATGATTCATGATTCGATTTATGATTCATGATTCAATTCATGATTCATGATTCATGATTTATGATTCAATTCATGATTCAATTCATAAATCATGATTCATGATTCATGATTCATGATTCGATTCATGATTTAATTCATGATTCATGATTCATGATTCATGATTCAATTCATGAATCAATTCATAATTCATGATTCGATTCATGATTCATGATTCAACTTATGATTCATGATTTGATTCATGTTTCATGATTCAATTCATGAATCATGATTCGATTCATGATTCAATTCATGATTCATGATTCATGATTCAATTCATGATTCAATTCATGATTCATGATTCGATTTATGATTCATGATTCGATTCATGATTCATGATTTATGATTCAATTCATGATTCAATTCATGATTCATGATTCATGATTCAATTCATGATTCGAGATTCATGATTCGAATTATGATTCATGATTCAATTCATGATTCATGATTCGATTCATGATTCATGATTCAATTCATGATTCATGATTCATGATTCAATTCAAGATTCATGATTCATGATTCGATTCATGATTCATGATTCATAATTCATTATTCGATTTATGATTCATGATTCATGATTTAATTCATGATGCATGATTCAATTCATGATTCATGATTCGATTCATGATTCATAATTCATGATTCGATTTATGATTCATGATTCATGATTCAATTCATGATTCATGATTCGATTCATGATTCATGATTCATAATTCATGATTCAATTCATGATTCATGATTCGATTCATGATTCATGATTCAATTCAGGATTCTTGATTTATGATTCAATTCATGATTCAATTTATGATTCATGATTCGATTCATGATTCATGATTCATAATTCATGATTCAATTCATGATTCATGATTCGATTCAAGATTTATAATTCGATTTATGATTCATGATTCAATTCATGATTCATGATTCATGATTCAAATCATGATTCAATTCATGATTCATGATTCAATTCATGATTCATGATTCGATTCATGATTAATGATTTATGATTCGTTTCATGATTCATGATTTATTTCATGATTCTTGTTTCGATTCATAATTCATGATTCAATTCATGATTCATGATTCAATTCATGATTCATGATTCGATTCATTATTCATGATTCATGATTCATGATTCGATTCATGATTCTTGATTCATTTCATGATTCATGATTCATGATTCAATTCATGATTCATGTTTCGATTCATGCTTCATAATTCATGATTCAATTCATGATTCATGATTCATGATTCATGATTCAATTCATGATTCATGATTCAATTCATGATTCATGATTCGATTCATGATTTATGATTCATGAATCATGATTCGATTCATGATTCATGGTTTATGATTCAATTTATGATTTATGATTTATGATTCAATTTATAATTTAATTCATGATTCATGATTCATGATTCATGATTCATTATTTAATTCATTATTCTATTCATGATTTATGATTCAATTCATGATTCATGATTTATGATTCATTTCATGATTCATGATTCGATTCATGATTCATGATTCATAATTCATGATTCAATTCATGATTCATGATTTATGATTCAATTCATGATTCAATTCATGATTCATGATTCATGATTCATGATTCGATTCATGATTTATGATTCGATTTATGATTCATGATTCAATTCATGATTCATGATTTATGATTCAATTCATGATTCAATTCATGATTCATGATTCAATTCATGATTCGAGATTCATGATTCGATTCATGATTCATGATTCGATTCATGATTCATGATTCAATTCATGATTCATGATTCATTATTTAATTCATTATTCTATTCATGATTTATGATTCAATTCATGATTCATGATTTATGATTCATTTCATGATTCATGATTCGATTCATGATTCATGATTCATAATTCATGATTCAATTCATGATTCATGATTTATGATTCAATTCATGATTCAATTCATGATTCATGATTCATGATTCATGATTCGATTCATGATTTATGATTCGATTTATGATTCATGATTCAATTCATGATTCATGATTTATGATTCAATTCATGATTCAATTCATGATTCATGATTCAATTCATGATTCGAGATTCATGATTCGATTCATGATTCATGATTCATTTCATGATTCATGATTCGATTCATGATTCATGATTTATAATTCATGATTCAATTCATGATTCATGATTCGATTCATGATTCATGATTCAATTCAGGATTCTTGATTTATGATTCAATTCATGAATCATTTCATGATTCATGATTCAATTCATGATTCATGATTCAATTCATGATTCATGATTCAATTCATGATTCATGATTCAATTCATGACTCATTTCATGATTCATGATTCAATTCATTATTCATGATTCATGATTCAATTTATGATTCAATTCATGATTCATTTCATGATTCATGATTCAATTCATGATTCATTTCATGATTCATGATTCATGATTCAATTCATGATTCATGTTTCGATTCATGATTCATAATTCATGATTCAATTCATGATTCATGATTCATGATTCATGATTCAATTCATGATTCATGATTCAATTCATGATTCATGATTCGATTCATGATTTATGATTCATGAATCATGATTCGATTCATGATTCATGATTTATGATTCAATTCATGATTTATGATTTATGATTCAATTTATGATTTAATTCATGATTCATGATTCATGATTCATGATTCATGATTCGATTCATGATTCATGATTCAATTCATGATTCATGATTCAATTCATGATTCATGATTCATTATTTAATTCATGATTCGATTCATGATTTATGATTCAATTCATGATTCATGATTTATGATTCATTTCATGATTCATGATTCGATTCATGATTCATGATTCATAATTCATGATTCAATTCATGATTCATGAGTCGATTCATGATTCATGATTCAATTCAGGATTCTTGATTTATGATTCAATTCATGATTCAATTCATGATTCATGATTCATGATTCATGATTCGATTCATGATTTATGATTCGATTTATGATTCATGATTCAATTCATGATTCATGATTTATGATTCAATTCATGATTCAATTCATGATTCATGATTCAATTCATGATTCGAGATTCATGATTCGATTCATGATTCATGATTCATTTCATGATTAATGATTCGATTCATGATTCATGATTCATAATTCATGATTCAATTCATGATTCATGATTCGATTCATGATTCATGATTCAATTCAGGATTCTTGAATTATGATTCAATTCATGATTCATTTCATGATTCATGATTCAATTCATGATTCATGATTCAATTCATGATTCATGATTCAATTCATGACTCATTTCATGATTCATGATTCAATTCCATATTCATGATTCATGATTCAATTTATGATTCAATTCATGATTCATTTCATGATTCATGATTCAATTCATGATTCATTTCATGATTAATGATTCATGATTTAATTCATGATTAATGATTCATGATTCAATTCATGATTCATGATGCAATTTATGATTCATGATTATATTCATGATTCATGATTCAATTCATGATTCATGATTCGATTTATGATTCATGATTCAATTCATGATTCATGATTTATGATTCAATTCATGATTCAATTCATAAATCATGATTCATGATTCATGATTCATGAATCGATTCATGATTTAATTCATGATTCATGATTCATGATTCATGATTCAATTCATGAATCAATTCATAATTCATGATTCGATTCATGATTCATGATTCAATTTATGATTCATGATTTGATTCATGTTTCATGATTCAATTCATGAATCATGATTCGATTCATGATTCAATTCATGATTCATGATTCATGATTCAATTCATGATTCAATTCATGATTCATGATTCGATTTATGATTCATGATTCAATTCATGATTCATGATTTATGATTCAATTCATGATTCAATTCATGATTCATGATTCAATTCATGATTCAATTCATGATTCATGATTCATGATTCATGATTCAATTTAAGATTCATGATTCGAATTATGATTCATGATTCAATTCATGATTCATGATTCGATTCATGATTCAATTCATGATTCATGATTCATGATTTATGATTCAATTCAAGATTCATGATTCATGATTCGATTCATGATTCATAATTCCTTATTCGATTTATGATTCATGATTCATGATTTAATTCATGATGCATGATTCAATTCATGATTCATGATTCGATTCATGATTCATAATTCATGATTCGATTCATGATTCATGATTCATGATTCAATTCATGATTCATGATTCGATTCATGATTCATGATTCATAATTCATATTTCAATTCATGATTCATGATTCGATTCATGATTCAATTCAGGATTCTTGATTTATGATTCAATTCATGATTCAATTTATGATTCATGATTCGATTCATGATTCATGATTCATAATTCATGATTCAATTCATGATTCATGATTCGATTCAAGATTTATAATTCGATTTATGATTCATGATTCAATTCATGATTCATGATTCATGATTCAAATCATGATTCAATTCATGATTCATGATTCAATTCATGATTCATGATTCGATTCATGATTAATGATTTATGATTCGTTTCATGATTCATGATTCATTTCATGATTCTTGTTTCGATTCATAATTCATGATTCAATTCATGATTCATGATTCAATTCATGATTCATGATTCGATTCATTATTCATGATTCATGATTCATGATTCGATTCATGATTCTTGATTCATTTCATGATTCATGATTCAATTCATGATTCATGTTTCGATTCATGCTTCATAATTCATGATTCAATTCATGATTCATGATTCATGATTCATGATTCAATTCATGATTCATGATTCAATTCATGATTCATGATTCGATTCATGATTTATGATTCATGAATCATGATTCGATTCATGATTCATGGTTTTTGATTCAATTTATGATTTATGATTTATGATTCAATTTATGATTTAATTCATGATTCATGATTCATGATTCATGATTCGATTCATGATTCATGATTCAATTCATGATTCATGATTCATTATTTAATTCATGATTCTATTCATGATTTATGATTCAATTCATGATTCATGATTTATGATTCATTTCATGATTCATGATTCGATTCATGATTCATGATTCATAATTCATGATTCAATTCATGATTCATGATTTATGATTCAATTCATGATTCAATTCATGATTCATGATTCATGATTCATGATTCGATTCATGATTTATGATTCGATTTATGATTCATGATTCAATTCATGATTCATGATTTATGATTCAATTCATGATTCAATTCATGATTCATGATTCAATTCATGATTCGAGATTCATGATTCGATTCATGATTCATGATTTATAATTCATGATTCAATTCATGATTCATGATTCGATTCATGATTCATGATTCAATTCAGGATTCTTGATTTATGATTCAATTCATGATTCATTTCATGATTCATGATTCAATTCATGATTCATGATTCAATTCATGATTCATGATTCAATTCATGACTCATTTCATGATTCATGATTCAAATTATGATTCATTTCATGATTCATGATTCATGATTTAATTCATGATTAATGATTCATGATTCAATTCATGATTCATGATGCAATTCATGATTCATGATTATATTCATGATTCATGATTCAATTCATGATTCATGATTCGATTTATGATTCATGATTCAATTCATGATTCATGATTTATGATTCAATTCATGATTCAATTCATAAATCATGATTCATGATTCATGATTCGATTCATGATTTAATTCATGATTCATGATTCATGATTCATGATTCAATTCATGAATCAATTCATAATTCATGATTCGATTCATGATTCATGATTCAATTTATGATTCATGATTTGATTCATGATTCATGATTCAATTCATGAATCATGATTCATGATTCATGATTCAATTCATGATTCATGATTCATGATTCAATTCATGATTCATGATTCAATTCATGATTCATTTCATGATTCATGATTCAATTCATGATTCATTTCATGATTCATGATTCATGATTTAATTCATGATTCATGATGCAATTCATGATTCATGATTCGATTTATGATTCATGATTCAATTCATGATTCATGATTTATGATTCAATTTATGATTCAATTCATGATTCATGATTCAATTCATGATTCGAGATTCATGATTCGAATTATGATTCATGATTCAATTCATGATTAATGATTTGATTCATGATTCAATTCATGATTCATGATTCAATGCATGATTCATGATTCATGATTCGATTCATGATTTATTATTCAATTCATGATTCATGATTCGATTCATGATTCAATTCATGATTCATGATTCATGATTCATGATTCAATTCATGATTCATGATTCATGATTCGATTCATGATTCATGATTCATAATTCATTATTCAATTTATGATTGATGATTCATGATTTAATTCATGATTCATGATTCAATTCATGATTCATGATTCGATTCATGATTAATAATTCATGATTCGATTCATGATTCATGATTCATGATTCGATTCATGATTCAATTCATGATTCATGATTCATGATTCATGATTCGATTCATGATTTAATTCATGATTCATGATTCAATTCATGATTCAATTCATGATTCATGATTCATGATTCGATTCATGATTCATGATTCAATTTATGATTCATGATTTGATTCATGATTCATGATTCAATTCATGATTCATGATTCATGATTCGATTCATGATTCATGATTCAATTTATGATTCATGATTTGATTCATGATTCATGATTCAATTCATGAATCATGATTCATGATTCATGATTCAATTCATGATTCATGAATCATGATTCAATTTATGATTCATTTCATGATTCATGATTCAATTCATGATTCATGATTCAATTCATGATTCATGATTCAATTCATGATTCATTTCATGATACATGATTCAATTCATTATTCATGATTCATGATTCAATTCATGATTCAATTCATGATTCATTTCATGATTCATGATTCAATTCATGATTCATTTCATGATTCATGATTTAATTCATGATTAATGATTCATGATTCAATTCATGATTCATGATGCAATTCATGATTCATGATTATATTCATAAATCATGATTCAATTCATGATTCATGATTCGATTTATGATTCATGATTCAATTCATGATTCATGATTTATGATTCAATTCATGATTCAATTCATGATTCATGATTCAATTCATGATTCGAGATTCATGATTCGAATTATGATTCATGATTCAATTCATGATTCATGATTCGATTCATGATTCAATTCATGATTCATGATTCATGATTCAATTCATGATTCATGATTCATGATTCGATTCATGATTCATGATTCATAATTCATTATTCGATTTATGATTCATGATTCATGATTTAATTCATGATTCATGATTCAATTCATGATTCATGATTCGATTCATGATTCAAAATTCATGATTCGATTCATGATTCATGATTCAATTCATGATTCATGATTCGATTCATGATTCATGATTCGATTCATGATTCATGATTCGATTCATGATTCATGATTCAATTCATGATTCAATTCATGATTCATGATTCAAATCATGATTCGAGATTCATGATTCGATTCATGATTCATGATTCATGATTCGATTCATGATTCATGATTCAATCCATGATTTAATTCATGATTCATGATTCAATTCATGATTCGATTCATGATTCATGATTCAATTCATGATTCATGATTCAATTCATGATTCATGATTCAATTCATGATTCATTTCATGATTCATGATTTGATTCATGATTCATGATTCGATTCATAATTCATGATTCAATTCATGATTCAATTCATGAATCATGATTCATGATTCATGATTCAATTCATGATTCATGATTCATGATTCAATTCATGATTCATGATTCAATTCATGATTCATTTCATGATTCATGATTCATGATTCATGATTCAATTCATGATTCATGATTCATGATTCAATTCATGATTCAATTCATGATTCATGATTCAATTCATGATTCATTTCATGATTCATGATTCAATTCATTATTCATGATTCATGATTCATTTCATGATTCAATTAATGATTCATTTCATGATTCATGATTCAATTCATGATTCATTTCATGATTCATGATTCATGATTTAATTCATGATTAATGATTCATGATTCAATTCATGATTCATGATGCTATTCATGATTCATGATTTCATTCATGATTCATGATTCAATTCATGATTCATGATTCGATTTATGATTCATGATTCAATTCATGATTCATGATTTATGATTCAATTTATGATTCAATTCATGATTCATGATTCAATTCATGACTCATTTCATGATTCATGATTCAATTCCATATTCATGATTCATGATTCAATTTATGATTCAATTCATGATTCATTTCATGATTCATGATTCAATTCATGATTCATTTCATGATTAATGATTCATGATTTAATTCATGATTAATGATTCATGATTCAATTCATGATTCATGATGCAATTCATGATTCATGATTATATTCATGATTCATGATTCAATTCATGATTCATGATTCGATTTATGATTCATGATTCAATTCATCATTCATGATTTATGATTCAATTCATGATTCAATTCATAAATCATGATTCATGATTCATGAATCGATTCATGATTTAATTCATGATTCATGATTCATGATTCATGATTCAATTCATGAATCAATTCATAATTCATGATTCGATTCATGATTCATGATTCAATTTATGATTCATGATTTGATTCATGTTTCATGATTCAATTCATGAATCATGATTCGATTCATGATTCAATTCATGATTCATGATTCATGATTCAATTCATGATTCAATTCATGATTCATGATTCGATTTATGATTCATGATTCAATTCATGATTCATGATTTATGATTCAATTCATGATTCAATTCATGATTCATGATTCAATTCATGATTCAATTCATGAAACATGATTCATGATTCATGATTCAATTCAAGATTCATGATTCGAATTATGATTCATGATTCAATTCATGATTCATGATTCGATTCATGATTCAATTCATGATTCATGATTCATGATTTATGATTCAATTCAAGATTCATGATTCATGATTCGATTCATGATTCATAATTCCTTATTCGATTTATGATTCATGATTCATGATTTAATTCATGATGCATGATTCAATTCATGATTCATGATTCGATTCATGATTCATAATTCATGATTCGATTCATGATTCATGATTCATGATTCAATTCATGATTCATGATTCGATTCATGATTCATAATTCATGATTCGATTCATGATTCATGATTCATGATTCAATTCATGATTCATGATTCGATTCATGATTCATGATTCATAATTCATATTTCAATTCATGATTCATGATTCGATTCATGATTCAATTCAGGATTCTTGATTTATGATTCAATTCATGATTCAATTTATGATTCATGATTCGATTCATGATTCATGATTCATAGTTCATGATTCAATTCATGATTCATGATTCGATTCAAGATTTATAATTCGATTTATGATTCATGATTCAATTCATGATTCATGATTCATGATTCAAATCATGATTCAATTCATGATTCATGATTCAATTCATGATTCATGATTCGATTCATGATTAATGATTTATGATTCGTTTCATGATTCATGATTCATTTCATGTTTCTTGTTTCGATTCATAATTCATGATTCAATTCATGATTCATGATTCAATTCATGATTCATGATTCGATTCATTATTCATGATTCATGATTCATGATTCGATTCATGATTCTTGATTCATTTCATGATTCATGATTCAATTCATGATTCATGTTTCGATTCATGCTTCATAATTCATGATTCAATTCATGATTCATGATTCATGATTCATGATTCAATTCATGATTCATGATTCAATTCATGATTCATGATTCGATTCATGATTTATGATTCATGAATCATGATTCGATTCATGATTCATGGTTTTTGATTCAATTTATGATTTATGATTCAATTTATGATTTAATTCATGATTCATGATTCATGATTCATGATTCGATTCATGATTCATGATTCAATTCATGATTCATGATTCATTATTTAATTCATGATTCTATTCATGATTTATGATTCAATTCATGATTCATGATTTATGATTCATTTCATGATTCATGATTCGATTCATGATTCATGATTCATAATTCATGATTCAATTCATGATTCATGATTTATGATTCAATTCATGATTCAATTCATGATTCATGATTCATGATTCATGATTCGATTCATGATTTATGATTCGATTTATGATTCATGATTCAATTCATGATTCATGATTTATGATTCAATTCATGATTCAATTCATGATTCATGATTCAATTCATGATTCGAGATTCATGATTCGATTCATGATTCATGATTTATAATTCATGATTCAATTCATGATTCATGATTCGATTCATGATTCATGATTCAATTCAGGATTCTTGATTTATGATTCAATTCATGATTCATTTCATGATTCATGATTCAATTCATGATTCATGATTCAATTCATGATTCATGATTCAATTCATGACTCATTTCATGATTCATGATTCAATTCATGATTCATTTCATGATTCATGATTCATGATTTAATTCATGATTAATGATTCATGATTCAATTCATGATTCATGATGCAATTCATGATTTATGATTATATTCATGATTCATGATTCAATTCATGATTCATGATTCGATTTATGATTCATGATTCAATTCATGATTCATGATTTATGATTCAATTCATGATTCAATTCATAAATCATGATTCATGATTCGATTCATGATTTAAATCATGATTCATGATTCATGATTCATGATTCAATTCATGAATCAATTCATAATTCATGATTCGATTCATGATTCATGATTCAATTTATGATTCATGATTTGATTCATGATTCATGATTCAATTCATGAATCATGATTCATGATTCATGATTCAATTCATGATTCATGATTCATGATTCAATTCATGATTCAATTCATGATTCATGATTCAATTCATGATTCATGATTCAATTCATGATTCATTTCATGATTCATGATTCAATTCATTATTCATGATTCATGATTCAATTCATGATTGAATTCATGATTCATTTCATGATTCATGATTCAATTCATGATTCATTTCATGATTCATGATTTAATTCATGATTCATGATGCAATTCATGATTCATGATTTCATTCATGATTCATGATTCAATTCATGATTCATGATTCGATTTATGATTCATGATTCAATTCATGATTCATGATTTATGATTCAATTTATGATTCAATTCATGATTCATGATTCAATTCATGATTCGAGATTCATGATTCGAATTATGATTCATGATTCAATTCATGATTAATGATTTGATTCATGATTCAATTCATGATTCATGATTCAATGCATGATTCATGATTCATGATTCGATTCATGATTTATTATTCAATTCATGATTCATGATTCGATTCATGATTCAATTCATGATTCATGATTCATGATTCATGATTCAATTCATGATTCATGATTCATGATTCGATTCATGATTCATGATTCATAATTCATTATTCAATTTATGATTGATGATTCATGATTTAATTCATGATTCATGATTCAATTCATGATTCATGATTCGATTCATGATTCATAATTCATGATTCGATTCATGATTCATGATTCATGATTCGATTCATGATTCAATTCATGATTCATGATTCATGATTCATGATTCGATTCATGATTTAATTCATGATTCATGATTCAATTCATGATTCAATTGATGATTCATGATTCGATTCATGATTCATGATTCAATTTATGATTCATGATTTGATTCATGATTCATGATTCAATTCATGATTCATGATTCATGATTCGATTCATGATTCATGATTCAATTTATGATTCATGATTTGATTCATGATTCATGATTCAATTCATGATTCATTTCATGATACATGATTCAATTCATTATTCATGATTCATGATTCAATTCATGATTCAATTCATGATTCATGAATCATGATTCAATTTATGATTCATTTCATGATTCATGATTCAATTCATGATTCATGATTCAATTCATGATTCATGATTCAATTCATGATTCATTTCATGATACATGATTCAATTCATTATTCATGATTCATGATTCAATTCATGATTCAATTCATGATTCATTTCATGATTCATGATTCAATTCATGATTCATTTCATGATTCAATTCATGATTCAATTCATGATTCATTTCATGATTCATGATTCATTTCATGATTCATGATGCAATTCATGATTCATGATTATATTCATAATTCATGATTCAATTCATGATTCATGATTCGATTTATGATTCATGATTCAATTCATGATTCATGATTTATGATTCAATTCATGATTCAATTCATGATTCATGATTCAATTCATGATTCGAGATTCATGATTCGAATTATGATTCATGATTCAATTCATGATTCATGATTCGATTCATGATTCAATTCATGATTCATGATTCATGATTCAATTCATGATTCATGATTCGATTCATGATTCATGATTCATAATTCATTATTCGATTTATGATTCATGATTCATGATTTAATTCATGATTCATGATTCAATTCATGATTCATGATTCGATTCATGATTCAAAATTCATGATTCGATTCATGATTCATGATTCAATTCATGATTCATGATTCGATTCATGATTCATGATTCGATTCATGATTCATGATTCGATTCATGATTCATGATTCAATTCATGATTCAATTCATGATTCATGATTCAATTCATGATTCGAGATTCATGATTCGATTCATGATTCATGATTCATGATTCGATTCATGATTCATGATTCAATCCATGATTTAATTCATGATTCATGATTCAATTCATGATTCGATTCATGATTCATGATTCAATTCATGATTCATGATTCAATTCATGATTCATGATTCAATTCATGATTCATGATTTGATTCATGATTTGATTCATGATTCATGATTCGATTCATAATTCATGATTCAATTCATGATTCATGATTCAATTCATGAATCATGATTCATGATTCATGATTCAATTCATGATTCATGATTCATGATTCAATTCATGATTCAATTCATGATTCATGATTCAATTCATGATTCATTTCATGATTCATGATTCATGATTCATGATTCAATTCATGATTCATGATTCATGATTCAATTCATGATTCAATTCATGATTCATGATTCAATTCATGATTCATTTCATGATTCATGATTCAATTCATTATTCATGATTCATGATTCAATTCATGATTCAATTCATGATTCATTTCATGATTCATGATTCATTTCATGATTCATGATTCATGATTTAATTCATGATTAATGATTCATGATTCAATTCATGATTCATGATGCAATTCATGATTCATGATTCCATTCATGATTCATGATTCAATTCATGATTCATGATTCGATTTATGATTCATGATTCAATTCATGATTCATGATTTATGATTCAATTTATGATTCAATTCATGATTCATGATTCAATTCATGATTCGAGATTCATGATTCGAATTATAATTCATGATTCAATTCATGATTCATGATTATATTCATGATTCATGATTCAATTCATGATTCATGATTCGATTTATGATTCATGATTCAATTCATGATTCATGATTTATGATTCAATTCATGATTCAATTCATAAATCATGATTCATGATTCATGATTCATGATTCAATTCATGATTTAATTCATGATTCATGATTCATGATTCATGATTCAATTCATGAATCAATTCATAATTCATGATTCGATTCATGATTCATGATTCAATTCATGAATCATGATTCATGATTCATGATTCAATTCATGATTCATGATTCATGATTCAATTCATGATTCATGATTCAATTCATGATTCATGATTCAATTCATGATTCATTTCATGATTCATGATTCAATTCATTATTCATGATTCATGATTCAATTCATGATTCAATTCATGATTCATTTCATGATTCATGATTCAATTCATGATTCATTTCATGATTCATGATTCATGATTTAATTCATGATTAATGATTCATGATTCAATTCATGATTCATGATGCAATTCATGATTCATGATTTCATTCATGATTCATGATTCAATTCATGATTCATGATTCGATTTATGATTCATGATTCAATTCATGATTCATGATTTATGATTCAATTCATGATTCATGATTCAATTCATGATTCGAGATTCATGATTCGAATTATGATTCATGATTCAATTCATGATTAATGATTTGATTCATGATTCAATTCATGATTCATGATTCATGATTCAATGCATGATTCATGATTCATGATTCGATTCATGATTCATTATTCAATTCATGATTCATGATTCAATTCATGATTCGAGATTCATGATTCGATTCATGATTCATGATTCATGATTCGATTCATGATTCATGATTCAATCCATGATTTAATTCATGATTCATGATTCAATTCATGATTCGATTCATGATTCATGATTCAATTCATGATTCATGATTCAATTCATGATTCATTTCATGATTCATGATTTGATTCATGATTCATGATTCGATTCATAATTCATGATTCAATTCATGATTCATGATTCAATTCATGAATCATGATTCATGATTCATGATTCAATTCATGATTCATGATTCAATTCATGATTCAATTCATGATTCATGATTCAATTCATGATTCATTTCATGATTCATGATTCATGATTCATGATTCAATTCATGATTCATGATTCATGATTCAATTCATGATTCAATTCATGATTCATGATTCAATTCATGATTCATTTCATGATTCAATTCATGATTCATTTCATGATTCATGATTCAATTCATTATTCATGATTCATGATTCAATTCATGATTCAATTCATGATTCATTTCATGATTCATGATTCAATTCATGATTCATTTCATGATTCATGATTCATGATTTAATTCATGATTAATGATTCATGATTCAATTCATGATTCATGATGCAATTCATGATTCATGATTTCATTCATGATTCATGATTCAATTCATGATTCATGATTCGATTTATGATTCATGATTCAATTCATGATTCATGATTTATGATTCAATTTATGATTCAATTCATGATTCATGATTCAATTCATGATTCGAGATTCATGATTCAATTCATGATTCGAGATTCATGATTCGAATTATGATTCATGATTCAATTCATGATTCATGATTATATTCATGATTCATGATTCAATTCATGATTCATGATTCGATTTATGATTCATGATTCAATTCATGATTCATGATTTATGATTCAATTCATGATTCAATTCATAAATCATGATTCATGATTCATGATTCATGATTCAATTCATGATTTAATTCATGATTCATGATTCATGATTCATGATTCATGATTCAATTCATGAATCAATTCATAATTCATGATTCATGATTCAATTTATGATTCATGATTTGATTCATGATTCATGATTCAATTCATGAATCATGATTCATGATTCATGATTCAATTCATGATTCATGATTCATGATTCAATTCATGATTCATGATTCAATTCATGATTCATGATTCAATTCATGATTCATGATTCAATTCATGATTCATTTCATGATTCATGATTCAATTCATTATTCATGATTCATGATTCAATTCATGATTCATGATTCAATTCATGATTCATTTCATGATTCATGATTCAATTCATGATTCATTTCATGATTCATGATTTAATTCATGATTAATGATTCATGATTCAATTCATGATTCATGATGCAATTCATGATTCATGATTTCATTCATGATTCATGATTCAATTCATGATTCATGATTCGATTTATGATTCATGATTCAATTCATGATTCATGATTTATGATTCAATTTATGATTCAATTCATGATTCATGATTCAATTCATGATTCGAGATTCATGATTCGAATTATGATTCATGATTCAATTCATGATTAATGATTTGATTCATGATTCAATTCATGATTCATGATTCATGATTCAATGCATGATTCATGATTCATGATTCGATTCATGATTCATTATTCAATTCATGATTCATGATTCGATTCATGATTCAATTCATGATTCATGATTCATGATTCATGATTCAATTCATGATTCATGATTCATGATTCGATTCATGATTCATGATTCATAATTAATTATTCAATTTATGATTGATGATTCATGATTTAATTCATGATTCATGATTCAATTCATGATTCATGATTCGATTCATGATTCATAATTCATGATTCGATTCATGATTCATGATTCATGATTCGATTCATGATTCAATTCATGATTCATGATTCATGATTCGATTCATGATTTAATTCATGATTCATGATTCATGATTCATGATTCAATTCATGATTCGATTCATGATTCATGATTCAATTTATGATTCATGATTTGATTCATGATTCATGATTCAATTCATGAATCATGATTCATGATTCATGATTCAATTCATGATTCATGAATCATGATTCAATTCATGATTCATTTCATGATTCATGATTCAATTCATGATTCATGATTCAATTCATGATTCATGATTCAATTCATGATTCATGATTCAATTCATGATTCATTTCATGATACATGATTCAATTCATTATTCATGATTCATGATTCAATTCATGATTCAATTCATGATTCATTTCATGATTCATGATTCAATTCATGATTCATTTCATGATTCATGATTTAATTCATGATTAATGATTCATGATTCAATTCATGATTCATGATGCAATTCATGATTCATGATTATATTCATAATTCATGATTCAATTCATGATTCATGATTCAATTTATGATTCATGATTCGATTCATGATTTATGATTCAATTCATGATTCAATTCATGATTCATGATTCAATTCATGATTCGAGATTCATGATTCGAATTATGATTCATGATTCAATTCATGATTCATGATTCGATTCATGATTCAATTCATGATTCATGAATCATGATTCAATTCATGATTCATGATTCGATTCATGATTCATGATTCATAATTCATTATTCGATTTATGATTCATGATTCATGATTTAATTCATGATTCATGATTCAATTCATGATTCATGATTCGATTCATGATTCAAAATTCATGATTCGATTCATGATTCATGATTCAATTCATGATTCATGATTCGATTCATGATTCATGATTCGATTCATGATTCATGATTCAATTCATGATTCAATTCATGATTCATGATTCAATTCATGATTCGAGATTCATGATTCGATTCATGATTCATGATTCAATTCATGATTCATGATTCAATTCATGATTCATGATTCGATTCATGATTCATGATTCAATCCATGATTTAATTCATGCTTCATGATTCAATTCATGATTCGAGATTCATGATTCGATTCATGATTCATGATTCAATTCATGATTCATGATTCAATTCATGATTCATGATTCAATTCATGATTCATTTCATGATTCATGATTTGATTCATGATTCATGATTCGATTCATAATTCATGATTCAATTCATGATTCATGATTCAATTCATGAATCATGATTCATGATTCAATTCATGATTCATGATTCATGATTCAATTCATGATTCAATTCATGATTCATGATTCAATCCATGATTCAATTCATGATTCATGATTCAATTCATTATTCATGATTCATGATTCAATTCATGATTCAATTCATGATTCATTTCATGATTCATGATTCAATTCATGATTCATTTCATGATTCATGATTCATGATTTAATTCATGATTAATGATTCATGATTCAATTCATGATTCATGATGCAATTCATGATTCATGATTTCATTCATGATTCATGATTCAATTCATGATTCATGATTCGATTTATGATTCATGATTCAATTCATGATTCATGATTTATGATTCAATTTATGATTCAATTCATGATTCATGATTCAATTCATGATTCGAGATTCATGATTCGAATTATGATTCATGATTCAATTCATGATTAATGATTTGATTCATGATTCAATTCATGATTCATGATTCATGATTCGATTCATGATTCATGATTCAATTCATGATTCGAATTATGATTCATGATTTAATTCATGATTAATGATTTGATTCATGATTCAATTCATGATTCATGATTCATGATTCGATTCATGATTCATGATTCAATTCATGATTCATGATTCGATTCATGATTCAATTCATGATTCATGATTCATGATTCAATTCATGATTCATGATTCATGATTCGATTCATGATTCATGATTCATAATTCATTATTCAATTTATGATTGATGATTCATGATTTAATTCATGATTCATGATTCGATTCATGATTCAATTCATGATTCATGATTCATGATTCAATTCATGATTCAATTCATGATTCATGATTTGATTCATGATTCATGATTCAATTTATGATTCATGATTTGATTCATGATTCATGATTCAATTCATGAATCATGATTCATGATTCATGATTCATGATTCAATTCATGATTCATGAATCATGATTCAATTCATGATTCATTTCATGATTCATGATTCAATTCATGATTCATGATGCAATTCATGATTCATGATTATATTCATAATTCATGATTCAATTCATGATTCATGATTCGATTTATAATTCATGATTCAATTCATGATTCATGATTTATGATTCAATTCATGATTCAATTCATGATTCATGATTCAATTCATGATTCGAGATTCATGATTCGAATTATGATTCATGATTCAATTCATGATTCATGATTCGATTCATGATTCATGATTTATGATTCAATTCATGATTCATGATTCAATTCATGATTCGAGATTCATGATTCGAATTATGATTCATGATTCAATTCATGATTAATGATTTGATTCATGATTCAATTCATGATTCATGATTCATGATTCAATGCATGATTCATGATTCATGATTCGATTCATGATTCATTATTCAATTCATGATTCATGATTCAATTCATGATTCGAGATTCATGATTCGATTCATGATTCATGATTCATGATTCGATTCATGATTCATGATTCAATCCATGATTTAATTCATGATTCATGATTCAATTCATGATTCGATTCATGATTCATGATTCAATTCATGATTCATGATTCAATTCATGATTCATTTCATGATTCATGATTTGATTCATGATTCATGATTCGATTCATAATTCATGATTCAATTCATGATTCATGATTCAATTCATGAATCATGATTCATGATTCATGATTCAATTCATGATTCATGATTCAATTCATGATTCAATTCATGATTCATGATTCAATTCATGATTCATTTCATGATTCATGATTCATGATTCATGATTCAATTCATGATTCATGATTCATGATTCAATTCATGATTCAATTCATGATTCATGATTCAATTCATGATTCATTTCATGATTCAATTCATGATTCATTTCATGATTCATGATTCAATTCATTATTCATGATTCATGATTCAATTCATGATTCAATTCATGATTCATTTCATGATTCATGATTCAATTCATGATTCATTTCATGATTCATGATTCATGATTTAATTCATGATTAATGATTCATGATTCAATTCATGATTCATGATGCAATTCATGATTCATGATTTCATTCATGATTCATGATTCAATTCATGATTCATGATTCGATTTATGATTCATGATTCAATTCATGATTCATGATTTATGATTCAATTTATGATTCAATTCATGATTCATGATTCAATTCATGATTCGAGATTCATGATTCAATTCATGATTCGAGATTCATGATTCGAATTATGATTCATGATTCAATTCATGATTCATGATTATATTCATGATTCATGATTCAATTCATGATTCATGATTCGATTTATGATTCATGATTCAATTCATGATTCATGATTTATGATTCAATTCATGATTCAATTCATAAATCATGATTCATGATTCATGATTCATGATTCAATTCATGATTTAATTCATGATTCATGATTCATGATTCATGATTCATGATTCAATTCATGAATCAATTCATAATTCATGATTCATGATTCAATTTATGATTCATGATTTGATTCATGATTCATGATTCAATTCATGAATCATGATTCATGATTCATGATTCAATTCATGATTCATGATTCATGATTCAATTCATGATTCATGATTCAATTCATGATTCATGATTCAATTCATGATTCATGATTCAATTCATGATTCATTTCATGATTCATGATTCAATTCATTATTCATGATTCATGATTCAATTCATGATTCATGATTCAATTCATGATTCATTTCATGATTCATGATTCAATTCATGATTCATTTCATGATTCATGATTTAATTCATGATTAATGATTCATGATTCAATTCATGATTCATGATGCAATTCATGATTCATGATTTCATTCATGATTCATGATTCAATTCATGATTCATGATTCGATTTATGATTCATGATTCAATTCATGATTCATGATTTATGATTCAATTTATGATTCAATTCATGATTCATGATTCAATTCATGATTCGAGATTCATGATTCGAATTATGATTCATGATTCAATTCATGATTAATGATTTGATTCATGATTCAATTCATGATTCATGATTCATGATTCAATGCATGATTCATGATTCATGATTCGATTCATGATTCATTATTCAATTCATGATTCATGATTCGATTCATGATTCAATTCATGATTCATGATTCATGATTCATGATTCAATTCATGATTCATGATTCATGATTCGATTCATGATTCATGATTCATAATTAATTATTCAATTTATGATTGATGATTCATGATTTAATTCATGATTCATGATTCAATTCATGATTCATGATTCGATTCATGATTCATAATTCATGATTCGATTCATGATTCATGATTCATGATTCGATTCATGATTCAATTCATGATTCATGATTCATGATTCGATTCATGATTTAATTCATGATTCATGATTCATGATTCATGATTCAATTCATGATTCGATTCATGATTCATGATTCAATTTATGATTCATGATTTGATTCATGATTCATGATTCAATTCATGAATCATGATTCATGATTCATGATTCAATTCATGATTCATGAATCATGATTCAATTCATGATTCATTTCATGATTCATGATTCAATTCATGATTCATGATTCAATTCATGATTCATGATTCAATTCATGATTCATGATTCAATTCATGATTCATTTCATGATACATGATTCAATTCATTATTCATGATTCATGATTCAATTCATGATTCAATTCATGATTCATTTCATGATTCATGATTCAATTCATGATTCATTTCATGATTCATGATTTAATTCATGATTAATGATTCATGATTCAATTCATGATTCATGATGCAATTCATGATTCATGATTATATTCATAATTCATGATTCAATTCATGATTCATGATTCAATTTATGATTCATGATTCGATTCATGATTTATGATTCAATTCATGATTCAATTCATGATTCATGATTCAATTCATGATTCGAGATTCATGATTCGAATTATGATTCATGATTCAATTCATGATTCATGATTCGATTCATGATTCAATTCATGATTCATGAATCATGATTCAATTCATGATTCATGATTCGATTCATGATTCATGATTCATAATTCATTATTCGATTTATGATTCATGATTCATGATTTAATTCATGATTCATGATTCAATTCATGATTCATGATTCGATTCATGATTCAAAATTCATGATTCGATTCATGATTCATGATTCAATTCATGATTCATGATTCGATTCATGATTCATGATTCGATTCATGATTCATGATTCAATTCATGATTCAATTCATGATTCATGATTCAATTCATGATTCGAGATTCATGATTCGATTCATGATTCATGATTCAATTCATGATTCATGATTCAATTCATGATTCATGATTCGATTCATGATTCATGATTCAATCCATGATTTAATTCATGCTTCATGATTCAATTCATGATTCGAGATTCATGATTCGATTCATGATTCATGATTCAATTCATGATTCATGATTCAATTCATGATTCATGATTCAATTCATGATTCATTTCATGATTCATGATTTGATTCATGATTCATGATTCGATTCATAATTCATGATTCAATTCATGATTCATGATTCAATTCATGAATCATGATTCATGATTCAATTCATGATTCATGATTCATGATTCAATTCATGATTCAATTCATGATTCATGATTCAATCCATGATTCAATTCATGATTCATGATTCAATTCATTATTCATGATTCATGATTCAATTCATGATTCAATTCATGATTCATTTCATGATTCATGATTCAATTCATGATTCATTTCATGATTCATGATTCATGATTTAATTCATGATTAATGATTCATGATTCAATTCATGATTCATGATGCAATTCATGATTCATGATTTCATTCATGATTCATGATTCAATTCATGATTCATGATTCGATTTATGATTCATGATTCAATTCATGATTCATGATTTATGATTCAATTTATGATTCAATTCATGATTCATGATTCAATTCATGATTCGAGATTCATGATTCGAATTATGATTCATGATTCAATTCATGATTAATGATTTGATTCATGATTCAATTCATGATTCATGATTCATGATTCGATTCATGATTCATGATTCAATTCATGATTCGAATTATGATTCATGATTTAATTCATGATTAATGATTTGATTCATGATTCAATTCATGATTCATGATTCATGATTCGATTCATGATTCATGATTCAATTCATGATTCATGATTCGATTCATGATTCAATTCATGATTCATGATTCATGATTCAATTCATGATTCATGATTCATGATTCGATTCATGATTCATGATTCATAATTCATTATTCAATTTATGATTGATGATTCATGATTTAATTCATGATTCATGATTCGATTCATGATTCAATTCATGATTCATGATTCATGATTCAATTCATGATTCAATTCATGATTCATGATTTGATTCATGATTCATGATTCAATTTATGATTCATGATTTGATTCATGATTCATGATTCAATTCATGAATCATGATTCATGATTCATGATTCATGATTCAATTCATGATTCATGAATCATGATTCAATTCATGATTCATTTCATGATTCATGATTCAATTCATGATTCATGATGCAATTCATGATTCATGATTATATTCATAATTCATGATTCAATTCATGATTCATGATTCGATTTATAATTCATGATTCAATTCATGATTCATGATTTATGATTCAATTCATGATTCAATTCATGATTCATGATTCAATTCATGATTCGAGATTCATGATTCGAATTATGATTCATGATTCAATTCATGATTCATGATTCGATTCATGATTCAATTCATGATTCATGATTCATGATTCAATTCATGATTCATGATTCATGATTCGATTCATGATTCATGATTCATAATTCATTATTCGATTTATGATTCATGATTCATGATTTAATTCATGATTCATGATTCAATTCATGATTCATGATTCGATTCATGATTCATAATTCATGATTCGATTCATGATTCATGATTCAATTCATGATTCATGATTCAATTCATGATTCATGATTCGATTCATGATTCATGATTCGATTCATGATTCATGATTCAATTCATGATTCAATTCATGATTCATGATTCAATTCATGATTCGAGATTCATGATTCGATTCATGATTCATGATTCAATTCATGATTCATGATTCATGATTCAATTCATGATTCAATTCATGATTCATGATTCATGATTTATGATTCGATTCATGATTCATGATTCGATTCATGATTCATGATTCAATTCATGATTCGAGATTCATGATTCGATTCATGATTCATGATTCAATTCATAATTCATGATTCATGATTCAATTCATGATTCAATTCATGATTCATGATTCATGATTTATGATTCGATTCATGATTCATGATTCGATTCATGATTCATGATTCAATTCATGATTCATGATTTATTGATCAATTCATGATTCAATTCATGATTCATGATTCAATTCATGATTCGAGATTCATGATTCGATTCATGATTCAATTCATGATTCATGATTCGCTTCATGATTCAATTCATGATTAATGATTCATGATTCAATTCATGATTCATGATGCAATTCATGACTTATGATTCAAATCATGATTCATGATTCAATTCATGTTTCATGATTTGATTCATGATTCATGATTCAATTCATGATTCATGATTCAATTCATGATTCATGATTCATGATTCAATTCATGATTCATGATTCATGATTCGATTCATGATTCATGATTCAATTCATGATTCATGATTCGATTTATGATTCATGATTCAATTCATGATTCATGATTTATGATTCAATTCATGATTTAATTCATGATTCATGATTCAATTCATGATTCGAGATTCATGATTCGATTCATGATTCATGATTCAATTCATGATACATGATTCGATTCATGATTTAATTCATGATTCATGATTAATGATTTATGATTCGTTTCATGATTCATTTCATGATTCGTGTTTCGATTCATAATTCATGATTCAATTCATGATTCATGATTCGATTCATTATTCATGATTCATGATTCATGATTCGATTCATGATTCTTGATTCATTTCATGATTCATGATTCATGATTCAATTCATGATTCATGTTTCGATTCATGATTCATGATTCGATTCATGATTCATGATTCATAATTCATGATTCAATTCATGATTCATGATTCATGATTCATGATTCAGTTCATGATTCATGATTCAATTCATGATTCATGATTCAATTCATGATTCATGATTCATGATATATGATTCGATTCATGATTCATGATTCATGATTCAAATCATGACTCAAATCATGATTCATGATTCAATTCATGATATAAGATTCAATTCATGATTCATGATTTAATTCATGATTCATGATTCGATTCATGATTAATGATTTATGATTCGTTTCATGATTCATTTCATGATTCGTGTTTCGATTCATTATTCATGATTCATGATTCATGAATTCATGATTCATGATTTAATTCATGATTCATTTCATGATTCATGATTTGATTCATGATTCATGATTCGATTCATGATTCATGATTCGATTCATGATTCATGATTCATAATTTATGATTCAATTCATGATTCATGTTTCATGATTCAATTCATGATTCATGATTCAATTCATGATTCATGATTCGATTCATGATTCATGATTCATGATTCATGATTCGCTTCATGATTCAATTCATGATTAATGATCCATGATTCAATTCATGATTCATTTCATGATTCATGATTCATGATTTAATTCATGATTAATGATTCATGATTCAATTCATGATTCATAATTCAATTTATGATTCATGATTCAATTCATGATTCATGATTTATGATTCATTTCATGATTCAATTCATGATTCATGATTCAATTCATGATTCGAGATTCATGATTCGAATTATGATTTGTGATTCAAATCATGATTCATGATTCGATTCATGATTCAATTCATGATTCATGATTCATGATTCATGATTCAATTCATGATTCATGATTCATGATTCGATTCATGATTCATGATTCAATTCATGATTCATGATTCGATTCATGATTCAATTCATGATTCATGATTCATTATTCAATTCATGATTCATGATTCATGATTCGATTCATGATTCATGATTCATAATTCATTATTCGATTTATGATTCATGATTCATGATTTAATTCATGATTCATGATTCAATTCATGATTCATGATTCGATTCATGATTCATGATTCAATTCATGATTGAATTCATGATTCAATTCATGATTTATGATTCAATTCATGATTCATGATTCATGATTCAATTCATGATTCATGATTTAATTCATGATTCATTTCATGATTCATGATTTGATTCATGATTCATGATTCGATTCATGATTCATGATTCATAATTTATGATTCAATTCATGATTCATGTTTCATGATTCAATTCATGATTCATGATTCAATTCATGATTCATGATTCGATTCATGATTCATGATTTATGATTCATGATTCGCTTCATGATTCAATTCATGATTAATGATCCATGATTCAATTCATGATTCATGATTCAATTCATGATTCATGATTCGATTCATGATTCATGATTCAATTCATGATTCATGATTCGATTCATGATTCATGATTCATGATTCATGATTCAACTCATGATTCATGATTCGATTCATGATTCATGATTCAATTCATGATTCATGATTCGATTCATGATTCATGATTTATGATTCATGATTCGATTCATGATTCATGATTCATGATTCAATGCATGATTTATGATTCGATTCATGATTCATGATTCATGATTCATGATTCAATTCATGATTCATGATTCGATTCATGATTCATGATTCAATTCATAATTCATGATTCATAATTCAATTCATGATTCAATTTATGATTCATGATTCATGATTTATGATTCGATTCATGATTCATGATTCGATTCATGATTCATGATTCAATTCATGATTCATGATTTATTGATCAATTCATGATTCAATTCATGATTCATGATTCAATTCATGATTCGAGATTCATGATTCGATTCATGATTCAATTCATGATTCATGATTCATGATTCGCTTCATGATTCAATTCATGATTAATGATTCATGATTCAATTCATGATTCATGATTTGATTCATGATTCATGATTCAATTCATGATTCATGATTCAATTCATGATTCATGATTCATGATTCAATTCATGATTCATGATTCATGATTCGATTCATGATTCATGATTCAATTCATGATTCATGATTCAATTTATGATTCATGATTCAATTCATGATTCATGGTTTATGATTCAAATCATGATTCATGATTCAATTCATGTTTCATGATTTGATTCATGATTCATGATTCAATTCATGATTCATGATTCAATTCATGATTCATGATTCATGATTCAATTCATGATTCATGATTCATGATTCGATTCATGATTCATGATTCAATTCATGATTCATGATTTGATTTATGATTCATGATTTGATTCATGATTCATGATTCAATTCATGATTCATGATTCAATTCATGATTCATGATTCATGATTCAATTCATGATTCATGATTCATGATTCGATTCATGATTCATGATTCAATTCATGATTCATGATTCGATTTATGATTCATGATTCAATTCATGATTCATGGTTTATGATTCAATTCATGATTTAATTCATGATTCATGATTCAATTCATGATTCGAGATTCATGATTCGATTCATGATTCATGATTCAATTCATGATACATGATTCGATTCATGATTTAATTCATGATTCATGATTAATGATTTATGATTCGTTTCATGATTCATTTCATGATTCGTGTTTCGATTCATAATTCATGATTCAATTCATGATTCATGATTCGATTCATTATTCATGATTCATGATTCATGATTCGATTCATGATTCTTGATTCATTTCATGATTCATGATTCATGATTCAATTCATGATTCATGTTTCGATTCATGATTCATGATTCGATTCATGATTCATAATTCATGATTCGATTCATGATTCATGATTCATGATTCAATTCATGATTCATGATTCGATTCATGATTCATGATTCATGATTCATGATTCATGATTCATGATTCATGATTCATGATTCGATTCATGATTCATGATTCATGATTCAAATCATGACTCAAATCATAATTCATGATTCAATTCATGATATATGATTCAATTCATGATTCATGATTTAATTCATGATTCATGATTCGATTCATGATTAATGATTTATGATTCGTTTCATGATTCATTTCATGATTCGTGTTTCGATTCATTATTCATGATTCATGATTCATGATTCATGATTCATGATTCGATTCCTGATTCTTGATTCATTTCATGATTCATGATTCATAATTCAATTCATGATTCATTTCATGATTCATGATTCAATTCATGATTCATTTCATGATTCATGATTCATGATTTAATTCATGATTAATGATTCATGATTCAATTCATGATTCATGATGCAATTCATGATTCATGATTATATTCATGATTCATGATTCAATTCATGATTCATAATTCGATTTATGATTCATGATTCAATTCATGATTCATGATTTATGATTGATTTTATGATTCAATTCATGATTCATGATTCAATTCATGATTCGAGATTCATGATTCGAATTATGATTCGTGATTCAAATCATGATTCATGATTCGATTCATGATTCAATTCATGATTCATGATTCATGATTCATGATTCAAAACATGATTCATGATTCATGATTCGATTCATGATTCATGATTCAATTCATGATTCATGATTCGATTCATGATTCAATTCATGATTCATGATTCATTATTCAATTCATGATTCATGATTCATGATTCGATTCATGATTCATGATTCATAATTCATTATTCGATTTATGATTCATGATTCATGATTTAATTCATGATTCATGATTCAATTCATGATTCATGATTCGATTCATGATTCATAATTCATGATTCGATTCATGATTCATGATTCATGATTCAATTCATGATTCATGATTCGATTCATGATTCGTGATTCAATTCATGATTGAATTCATGATTCAATTCATGATTCATGATTCAATTCATGATTCATGATTCATGATTCAATTCATGATTCATGATTTAATTCATGATTCATTTCATGATTCATGATTTGATTCATGATTCATGATTCGATTCATGATTCATGATTCGATTCATGATTCATGATTCATAATTTATGATTCAATTCATGATTCATGTTTCATGATTCAATTTATGATTCATGATTCAATTCATGATTCATGATTCGATTCATGATTCATGATTCATGATTCATGATTCGCTTCATGATTCAATTCATGATTAATGATCCATGATTCAATTCATGATTCATGATTCAATTCATGATTCATGATTCGATTCATGATTCATGATTCAATTCATGATTCATGATTCGATTCATGATTCATGATTCGATTCATGATTCATGATTCAATTCATGATTCATGATTCATGATTCAATTCATGATTCAATTCATGATTCATTATTCAATTCATGATTCGAGATTCATGATTCGAATTATGATTCATGATTCAATTCATGATTCATGATTCGATTCATGATTCAATTCATGATTCATGATTCATGATTCATTTCATGATTCATGATTCATGATTCGATTCATGATTGATGATTCAATTCATGATTCATGATTCGATTCATGATTCAATTCATGATTCATGATTCATTATTCAATTCATGATTCATGATTCATGATTCGATTCATGATTCATGATTCATAATTCATTATTCGATTTATGATTCATGATTCATGATTTAATTCATGATTCATGATTCAATTCATGATTCATAATTCATGATTCGATTCATGATTCATGATTCATGATTCGATTCATGATTCAATTCATGATTCATGATTCATGATTCATAATTCGATTCATGATTTAATTCATGATTCATGATTCATGATTCAATTCATGATTCAATTCATGATTCATGATTCATGATTCGATTCATGATTCATGATTCAATTTATGATTCATGATTTGATTCATGATTCATGATTCAATTCATGAATCACGATTCATGATTCATGATTCATGATTCAATTCATGATTCAATTCATGATTCATGATTCGATTCATGATTCATGATTCAATTTATGATTCAAGATTTGATTCATGATTCATGATTCAATTCATGATTCATGATTCATGATTCATGATTCAATTCATGAATCATGATTCATGATTCAATTCATGATTCATTTCATGATTCATTTCATGATTCATGATTCAATTCATGATTCATGATTCAATTCATGATTCATGATTCAATTCATGATTCATGATTCAATTCATGATTCATGATTCATGATTCGATTCATGATTCAATTCATGATTCATAATTCATGATTCGATTCATGATTCATGATTCATGATTCGATTCATGATTCAATTCATGATTCATGTTTAATGATTCATGATTCATAATTCGATTTCTGATTTAATTCATGATTCATGATTCATGATTCATGATTCAATTCATGATTCAATTCATGATTCATGATTCATGATTCGATTCATGATTCATGATTCAATTTATGATTCATGATTTGATTCATGATTCATGATTCAATTCATGAATCATGATTCATGATTCATGATTCAATTCATGATTCAATTCATGATTCATGATTCGATTCATGATTCATGATTCAATTTATGATTCATGATTTGATTCATGATTCATGATTCAATTCATGATTCATAATTCATGATTCAATTCATGATTCATTTCATGATTCATGATTTAATTCATTATTCATGATTCATGATTCAATTCATGATTCATTTCATGATTTATGATTCAATTCATGATTCATTTCATGATTCACGATTCATGATTTAATTCATGATTAATGATTCATGATTCAATTCATGATTCATTATGCAATTCATGATTCATGATTATATTCATAATTCATGATTCAATTCATGATTCATGATTCGATTTATGATTCATGATTCAATTCATGATTCATGATTAATGATTCAATTCATGATTCAATTCATGATTCGTGATTCAATTCATGATTCGAGATTCATGATTCAAATTATGATTCATGATTCAATTCATGATTCATGATTCGATTCATGATTCAATTCATGATTCATGATTCATGATTCACGATTCAATTCATGATTCATGATTCATGATTCGATTCATGATTCATGATTCATAATTCATTATTCGATTTATGATTCATGATTCATGATTTAATTCATGATTCATGATTCAATTCATGATTCATGATTCGATTCATGATTCATAATTCATGATTCGATTCATGATTCATGATTCATGATTCAATTCATGATTCATGATTCGATTCATGATATATGATTCAATTCATGATTCAATTCATGATTCAATTCATGATTCATGATTCACGATTCAATTCATGATTCATGATTCATGATTCGATTCATGATTCATGATTCATAACTCATTATTCGATTTATGATTCATGATTCATGATTTAATTCATGATTCATGATTCAATTCATGATTCATGATTCGATTCATGATTCATAATTCATGATTCGATTCATGATTCATGATTCATGATTCAATTCATGATTCATGATTCGATTCATGATTCATGATTCAATTCATGATTCAATTCATGATTCAATTCATGATTCATGATTCAATTCATGATTCATGATTCATGATTAAATTCATGATTCATGATTTAATTCATGATTCATTTCATGATTCATGATTTGATTCATGATTCATGATTCGATTCATGATTTGATTCATGATTCATGATTCGATTCATGATTCATGATTCGATTCATGATTCATAATTTATGATTCAATTCATGATTCATGTTTCATGATTCAATTCATGATTCATGATTCAATTCATGATTCATGATTCGATTCATGATTCATGATTCATGATTCATGATTCATGATTCATGATCCATGATTCAATTCATGATTCATGATGCAATTCATGACTTATGATTCAAATCATGATTCATGATTCAATTCATGATTCATGATTCGATTCATGATTCATGATTCATGATTCATGATTCAATTCATGATTCATGATTCGATTCATGATTCATGATTCAATTCATGATTCATGATTCATGATTCAATTCATGATTCAATTCATGATTCATGATTCATGATTCGATTCATGATTCATGATTCGATTTATGATTTATGATTCAATTCATGATTCATGATTTATTGATCAATTCATGATTCAATTCATGATTCATGATTCAATTCATGATTCGAGATACATGATTCAATTCATGATTCAATTCATGATTCATGATTCGCTTCATGATTCAATTCATGATTAATGATTCATGATTCAATTCATGATTCATGATGCAATTCATGACTTATGATTCAAATCATGATTCATGATTCAATTCATGTTTCATGATTTGATTCATGATTCATGATTCAATTCATGATTCATGATTCAATTCATGATTCATAATTCATGATTCAATTCAAGACTCATGATTCATGATTCGATTCATGATTCATGATTCAATTCATGATTCATGATTCGATTTATGATTCATGATTCAATTCATGATTCATGATTTATGATTCAATTCATGATTCAATTCATGATTCATGATTCAATTCATGATTCGAGATTCATGATTCGATTCATGATTCATGATTCAATTCATGATACATGATTCGATTCATGATTTAATTCATGATTCATGATTTATGATTCAATTCATGATTAAATTTATGATTCAATTCTTGATTCATGATTCATGATTCATGATTCAATTCATGATTTATGATTCAATTCATGATTCATGATTTAATTCATGATTCATAATTTGATTCTTGATTAATGATTTATGATTCGTTTCATGATTCATTTCATGATTCGATTCATAATTCAATTCATGATTCATGTTTCGATTCATGATTCATGATTCGATTCATGATTCATGATTCATAATTCATGATTCAATTCATGATTCATGATTCATGATTCAGTTCATGATTCATGATTCAATTCATGATTCATGATTCGATTCATGATTCATGATTCATTATTCGATTCATGATTCAAATCATGATTCATGATTCAATTCATGATTTATGATTCAAATTCATGATTCATGATTTAATTCATGATTCCATTCATGATTAATGATTTATGATTCGTTTCATGATTCATTTCATGATTCGTGTTTTGATTCATAATTCATGATTCAATTCATGATTCATGATTCGATTCATTATTCATGATTCATGATTCATGATTCGATTCCTGATTCTTGATTCATTTCATGATTCATGATTCATAATTCAATTCATGATTCATGATTCATGATTCGATTCATGATTCATGATTCATAATTCATGATTTAATTCATGATTCATGATTCATGATTCATGATTCAGTTCATGATTCATGATTCAATTCATGATTCATGATTTATGATTCAATTCATGATTCATGATTCATGATTCATGATTCATGATTCAATTCATGATTCATGATTTGATTCATGATTCATGATTCATGATTCAATTCATGATTCATGATTTGATTCATGATTCATGATTCATGATTCAATTCATGAATCATGATTCATGATTCATGATTCAATTCATGATTCATGATTCACGATTCAATTCATGATTCATGATTCATGATTCGATTCATGATTCATGATTCATAATTCATTATTCGATTTATGATTCATGATTCATGATTTAATTCATGATTCATGATTCAATTCATGATTCATGATTCGATTCATGATTCATAATTCATGATTCGATTCATGATTCATGATTCATGATTCAATTCATGATTCATGATTCGATTCATGATTCATGATTCAATTTATGATTCAATTCATGATTCAATTCATGATTCATGATTCAATTCATGATTCATGATTCATGATTAAATTCATGATTCATGATTTAATTCATGATTCATTTCATGATTTATGATTTGATTCATGATTCATGATTCAATTCATGATTCATGATTCGATTCATGATTCATGATTCATAATTTATGATTCAATTCATGATTCATGTTTCATGATTCAATTCATGATTCATGATTCAATTCTTGATTCATGATTCGATTCATGATTCATGATTCATGATTCATGATTCATGATTCATGATTCGCTTCATGATTCAATTCATGATTAATGATCCATGATTCAATTCATGATTCATGATGCAATTCATGACTTATGATTCAAATCATGATTCATGATTCAATTCATGATTCATGATTCGATTCATGATTCATGATTCATGATTCAATTCATGATTCATGATTCGATTCATGATTCATGATTCAATTCATGATTCATAATTTATGATTCAATTCATGATTCAATTCATGATTCATGATTCATGATTCATGATTCGATTCATGATTCATGATTCGATTTATGATTTATGATTCAATTCATGATTCATAATTTATTGATCAATTCATGATTCAATTCATGATTCATGATTCAATTCATGATTCGAGATACATGATTCAATTCATGATTCAATTCATGATTCATGATTCGCTTCATGATTCAATTCATGATTAATGATTCATGATTTAATTCATGATTCATGATGCAATTCATGACCTATGATTCAAATCATGATTCATGATTCAATTCATGTTTCATGATTTGATTCATGATTCATGATTCAATTCATGATTCATGATTCAATTCATGATTCATGATTCATGATTCAATTCAAGACTGATGATTCATGATTCGATTCATGATTCATGATTCAATTCATGATTCATGATTCGATTTATGATTCATGATTCAATTCATGATTCATGATTTATGATTCAATTCATGATTCATGATTTAATTCATGATTCGAGATTCATGATTCGATTCATGATTCATGATTCAATTCATGATACATGATTCGATTCATGATTTAATTCATGATTCATGATTTATGATTCAATTCATGATTCAATTCATGATTCGATTCTTGATTCATGATACATGATTCATGATTCAAATCATGATTCAAATCATGATTCATGATTCAATTCATGATTTATGATTCAATTCATGATTCATGATTTAATTCATGATTCATAATTCGATTCTTGATTAATGATTTATGATTCGTTTCATGATTCATTTCATGATTCAAATCATAATTCAATTCATGATTCATGTTTCGATTCATGATTCATGATTCGATTCATGATTCATGATTCATAATTCATGATTCAATTCATGATTCATGATTCATGATTCAGTTCATGATTCATGATTCAATTCATGATTCATGATTCGATTCATGATTCATGATTCATTATTCGATTCATGATTCAAATCATGATTCATGATTCAATTCATGATTTATGATTCAATTCATGATTCATGATTTAATTCATGATTCCATTCATGATTAATGATTTATGATTCGTTTCATGATTCATTTCATGATTCGTGTTTTGATTCATAATTCATGATTCAATTCATGATTCATGATTCGATTCATTATTCATGATTCATGATTCATGATTCGATTCCTGATTCTTGATTCATTTCATGATTCATGATTCAATTCATGATTCATGATTCATGATTTATGATTCAATTCATGATTCATGATTCGATTCATGATTCATGATTCAATTCATGATTTATGATTTATGATTCAATTTATGATTCAATTCATGATTCATGATTCATGATTCATGATTCATGATTCAATTCATGATTCATGATTTGATTCATGATTCATGATTCATGATTCAATTCATGAATCATGATTCATGATTCATGATTCAATTCATGATTCATGATTCATGATTCACGATTCAATTCATGATTCATGATTCGATTCATGATTCATGATTCATGATTCAATTCATGATTCATGATTCATGATTCACGATTCAATTCATGATTCATGATTCATGATTCGATTCATGATTCATGATTCATAATTCATTATTCGATTTATGATTCATGATTCATGATTTAATTCATGATTCATGATTCAATTCGTGATTCATGATTCGATTCATGATTCATAATTCATGATTCGATTCATGATTCATGATTCATGATTCAATTCATGATTCATGATTCGATTCATGATTCATGATTCAATTTATGATTCAATTCATGATTCAATTCATGATTCATGATTCAATTCATGATTCATGATTCATGATTAAATTCATGATTCATGATTTAATTCATGATTCATTTCATGATTTATGATTTGATTCATGATTCATGATTCGATTCATGATTCATGATTCATGATTCATAATTTATGATTCAATTCATGATTCATGTTTCATGATTCAATTCATGATTCATGATTCAATTCATGATTCATGATTCGATTCATGATTCATGATTCATGATTCATGATTCATGATTCATGATTCGCTTCATGATTCAATTCATGATTAATGATCCATGATTCAATTCATGATTCATGATGCAATTCATGACTTATGATTCAAATCATG
Source organism: Mixophyes australis (assembly GCA_036250195.1). Taxonomy (NCBI): domain Eukaryota; kingdom Metazoa; phylum Chordata; class Amphibia; order Anura; family Limnodynastidae; genus Mixophyes; species Mixophyes australis. The sequence continues at coordinate 2,929,882 of JAVHZZ010000014.1, forward strand.
ATTCATGATTCAATTCATGATTCATGATTCGATTCATGATTCATGATTCAATTCATGATTCATGATTCGATTCATGATTCATAATTTATGATTCAATTCATGATTCAATTCATGATTCATGATTCATGATTCATGATTCGATTCATGATTCATGATTCGATTTATGATTTATGATTCAATTCATGATTCATGATTTGATTCATGATTCATGATTCAATTCATTAATCATGATTCATGATTCATGATTCAATTCATGATTCATGATTAAAATCATGATTCATTTCATGATTCATGATTCAATTCATGATTCATGATTCATGATTCAAATCATGATTCATTTCATGATTCATGATTCAATTCAAGATTCATGATTCATGATTCAATTCGTGATTCATTTCATGATTCATGATTCAATTCATGATTCAATTCATGATTCAATTCATGATTCATTTCATGATTCATGATTCAATTCATGATTCATTTCATGATTCATGATTCATGATTTAATTCATGATTAATGATACATGATTCAATTCATGATTCATGATGCAATTCATGATTAAATTCATGATTCATGATTCGATTCATGATTCATGATTCAATTCATGATTCATGATTTATGATTCAACTCATGATTCAATTCATGATTCATGATTCATGATTCATGATTCGATTCATGATTCATGATTCAATTCATGATTCATGATTTGATTCATGATTCATGATTTGATTCATGATTCATGATTCAATTCATGATTCATGATTTGATTCATGATTCATGATTCAATTCATGATTCATGATTTATGATTCAATTCATGATTCAATTCATGATTCATGATTTAAGATTCAATTCATGATTCAATTCATGATTCATGATTCATGATTCGATTCATGATTTATGATTCAATTCATGATTCATGATTTGATTCATGATTCATGATTCAATTCATGATTCATTTCATGATTCATGATTCAATTCATGATTCATGATACATGATTCAATTCATGATTCAATTCATGATTCATTTCATGATTCATGATTCAATTCATGATTCATTTCATGATTCATGATTTAATTCATGATTAATGATTCATGATTCAATTCATGATTCATGATGCAATTCATGATTCATGATTGAATTCATGATTTATGATTCAATTCATGATTCATGATTCGATTTATGATTCATGATTCAATTCATGATTCGAGATTCATGATTCGATTCATGATTCATGATTCAATTCATGATTCATGATTCATGATTCGATTCATGATTCATGATTCAATTTATGATTCATGATTTGATTCATGATTCATGATTCAATTCATGAATCATTTCATGATTAATGATTCAATTCATGATTCATGATTCAATTCATGATTCATGATTCATGATTCGATTCATGATTCAATTCATGATTCATAATTCATGATTCGATTCATGATTCATGATTCATGATTCGATTCATGATTCAATTCATGATTCATGATTCATGATTCATGATTCATAATTCGATTCATGATTTAATTCATGATTCATGATTCATGATTCATGATTCAATTCATGATTCAATTCATGATTCATGATTCGATTCATGATTCATGATTCAATTTATGATTCATGATTTGATTCATGATTCATGATTCAATTCATGAATCATGATTCATGATTCATGATTCATGATTCAATTCTTGATTCAATTCATGATTCATGATTCATGATTCGATTCATGATTCATGATTCAATTTATGATTCATGATTTGATTCATGATTCATGATTCAATTCATGAATCATGATTCATGATTCATGATTCAATTCATGATTCATAATTCATGATTCAATTCATGATTCATTTCATGATTCATGATTTAATTCATTATTCATGATTCATGATTCAATTCATGATTCATTTCATGATTCATGATTCAATTCATGATTCATTTCATGATTCACGATTCATGATTTAATTCATGATTAATGATTCATGATTCAATTCATGATTCATGATGCAATTCATGATTCATGATTATATTCATAATTCATGATTCAATTCATGATTCATGATTCGATTTATGATTCATGATTCAATTCATGATTCATGATTAATGATTCAATTCATGATTCAATTCATGATTCATGATTCAATTCATGATTCGAGATTCATGATTCAAATTATGATTCATGATTCAATTCATGATTCATGATTCGATTCATGATTCAATTCATGATTCATGATTCATGATTCACGATTCAATTCATGATTTATGATTCATGATTCGATTCATGATTCATAATTCATTATTCGATTTATGATTCATGATTCATGATTTAATTCATGATTCATGATTCAATTCATGATTCATGATTCGATTCATGATTCATGATTTAATTCATGATTCAATTCATGATTCAATTCATGATTCATGATTCAATTCATGATTCATGATTCATGATTAAATTCATGATTCATGATTTAATTCATGATTCATTTCATGATTCATGATTTCATTCATGATTCATGATTCGATTCATGATTCATGATTCGATTCATGATTCATGATTCATAATTTATGATTCAATTCATGATTCATGTTTCATGATTCAATTCATGATTCATGATTCAATTCATGATTCATGATTCGATTCATGATTCATGATTCATGATTCATGATTCATGATCCATGATTCAATTCATGATTCATGATGCAATTCATGACTTATGATTCAAATCATGATTCATGATTCAATTCATGATTCATGATTCGATTCATGATTCATGATTCATGATTCATGATTCAATTCATGATTCATGATTCAATTCATGATTCATGATTCAATTCATGATTCATGATTCATGATTCAATTCATGATTCAATTCATGATTCATGATAGATGATTCATGATTTGATTCATGATTCATGATTCGATTTATGATTTATGATTCAATTCATGATTCATGATTTATTGATCAATTCATGATTCAATTCATGATTCATGATTCAATTCATGATTCGAGATACATGATTCAATTCATGATTCAATTCATGATTCATGATTCATGATTCGCTTCATGATTCAATTCATGATTAATGATTCATGATTCAATTCATGATTCATGATGCAATTCATGACTTATGATTCAAATCATGATTCATGATTCAATTCATGTTTCATGATTTGATTCATGATTCATGATTCAATTCATGATTCATGGTTCAATTCATGATTCATGATTCATGATTCAATTCAAGACTCATGATTCATGATTCGATTCATGATTCATGATTCAATTCATGATTCATGATTCGATTTATGATTCATGATTCAATTCATGATTCATGATTTATGATTCAATTCATGATTCAATTCATGATTCATGATTCAATTCATGATTCGAGATTCATGATTCGATTCATGATTCATGATTCAATTCATGATACATGAATCGATTTATGATTTAATTCATGATTCATGATTTATGATTCAATTCATGATTCAATTCATGATTCGATTCTTGATTCATGATTCATGATTCATGATTCAAATCATGATTCATGATTCAATTCATGATTTATGATTCAATTCATGATTCATGATTTAATTCATGATTCATAATTCGATTCTTGATTAATGATTTATGATTCGTTTCATGATTCATTTCATGATTCGATTCATAATTCAATTCATGATTCATGTTTCGATTCATGATTCATGATTCGATTCATGATTCATGATTCATAATTCATGATTCAATTCATGATTCATGATTCATGATTCAGTTCATGATTCATGATTCAATTAATGATTCATGATTTGATTCATGATTCATGATTCATGATTCGATTCATGATTCAAATCATGATTCATGATTCAATTCATGATTTATGATTCAATTCATGATTCATGATTTAATTCATGATTCATGATTCCATTCATGATTAATGAATTATGATTCGTTTCATGATTCATTTCATGATTCGTGTTTTGATTCATAATTCATGATTCAATTCATGATTCATGATTCGATTCATTATTCATGATTCATGATTCATGATTCGATTCCTGATTCTTGATTCATTTCATGATTCATGATTCATAATTCAATTCATGATTCATGATTCAATTCATGATTCATGATTCGATTCATGATTCATGATTCATGATTCATGATTCATGATTCGCTTCATGATTCAATTCATGATTAATGATCCATGATTCAATTCATGATTCATGATGCAATTCATGACTTATGATTCAAATCATGATTCATGATTCGATTCATGATTCATGATTCATGATTCATGATTCAGTTCATGATTCATGATTAAATTCATGATTCATGATTTAATTCATGATTCATTTCATGATTCATGATTTGATTCATGATTCATGATTCGATTCATGATTCATGATTCGATTCATGATTCATGATTCATAATTTATGATTCAATTCATGATTCATGTTTCATGATTCAATTCATGATTCATGATTCAATTCATGATTCATGATTCGATTCATGATTCATGATTCATGATTCATGATTCATGATTCGCTTCATGATTCAATTCATGATTAATGATCCATGATTCAATTCATGATTCATGATGCAATTCATGACTTATGATTCAAATCATGATTCATGATTCAATTCATGATTCATGATTCGATTCATGATTCATGATTCATGATTCATGATTCAGTTCATGATTCATGATTCAATTCATGATTCATGATTCATGATTTATGATTCAATTCATGATTCATGATTCGATTCATGATTCATGATTCAATTCATGATTTATGATTTATGATTCAATTTATGATTCAATTCATGATTCATGATTCATGATTCATGATTCATGATTCAATTCATGATTCATGATTCGATTCATGATTCATGATTCAATTTATGATTCATGATTTGATTCATGATTCATGATTCAATTCATGAATCATGATTCATGATTCATGATTCATGATTCAATTCTTGATTCAATTCATGATTCATGATTCATGATTCGATTCATGATTCATGATTCAATTTATGATTCATGATTTGATTCATGATTCATGATTCAATTCATGAATCATGATTCATGATTCATGATTCAATTCATGATTCATAATTCATGATTCAATTCATGATTCATTTCATGATTCATGATTTAATTCATTATTCATGATTCATGATTCAATTCATGATTCATTTCATTATTCATGATTCAATTCATGATTCATTTCATGATTCACGATTCATGATTTAATTCATGATTAATGATTCATGATTCAATTCATGATTCATGATGCAATTCATGATTCATGATTATATTCATAATTCATGATTCAATTCATGATTCATGATTCGATTTATGATTCATGATTCAATTCATGATTCATGATTAATGATTCAATTCATGATTCAATTCATGATTCATGATTCAATTCATGATTCGAGATTCATGATTCAAATTATGATTCATGATTCAATTCATGATTCATGATTCGATTCATGATTCAATTCATGATTCATGATTCATGATTCACGATTCAATTCATGATTCATGATTCATGATTCGATTCATGATTCATAATTCATTATTCGATTTATGATTCATGATTCATGATTTAATTCATGATTCATGATTCAATTCATGATTCATGATTCGATTCATGATTCATAATTCATGATTCGATTCATGATTCATGATTCAATTCATGATTCATGATTCGATTCATGATTCATGATTTAATTCATGATTCAATTCATGATTCAATTCATGATTCATGATTCAATTCATGATTCAATTCATGATTCATGATTCATGATTCATGATTCGATTCATGATTCATGATTCGATTTATGATTTATGATTCAATTCATGATTCATGATTTATTGATCAATTCATGATTCAATTCATGATTCATGATTCAATTCATGATTCGAGATACATGATTCAATTCATGATTCAATTCATGATTCATGATTAATGATTCGCTTCATGATTCAATTCATGATTAATGATTCATGATTCAATTCATGATTCATGATGCAATTCATGACTTATGATTCAAATCATGATTCATGATTCAATTCATGTTTCATGATTTGATTCATGATTCATGATTCAATTCATGATTCATGGTTCAATTCATGATTCATGATTCATGATTCAATTCAAGACTCATGATTCATGATTCGATTAATGATTCATGATTCAATTCATGATTCATGATTCGATTTATGATTCATGATTCAATTCATGATTCATGATTTATGATTCAATTCATGATTCAATTCATGATTCATGATTCAATTCATGATTCGAGATTCATGATTCGATTCATGATTCATGATTCAATTCATGATACATGATTCGATTCATGATTTAATTCATGATTCATGATTTATGATTCAATTCATGATTCAATTCATGATTCGATTCTTGATTCATGATTCATGATTCATGATTCAAATCATGATTCATGATTCAATTCATGATTTTTGATTCAATTCATGATTCATGATTTAATTTATGATTCATAATTCGATTCTTGATTAATGATTTATGATTCGTTTCATGATTCATTTCATGATTCGATTCATAATTCAATTCATGATTCATGTTTCGATTCATGATTCATGATTCGATTCATGATTCATGATTCATAATTCATGATTCAATTCATGATTCATGATTCATGATTCAGTTCATGATTCATGATTCAATTAATGATTCATGATTCGATTCATGATTCATGATTCATGATTCGATTCATGATTCAAATCATGATTCATGATTCAATTCATGATTTATGATTCAATTCATGATTCATGATTTAATTCATGATTCATGATTCCATTCATGATTAATGAATTATGATTTGTTTCATGATTCATTTCATGATTCGTGTTTTGATTCATAATTCATGATTCAATTCATGATTCATGATTCGATTCATTATTCATGATTCATGATTCATGATTCGATTCCTGATTCTTGATTCATTTCATGATTCATGATTCATAATTCAATTCATGATTCATGATTCAATTCATGATTCATGATTCGATTCATGATTCATGATTCATGATTCATGATTCATGATTCGCTTCATGATTCAATTCATGATTAATGATCCATGATTCAATTCATGATTCATGATGCAATTCATGACTTATGATTCAAATCATGATTCATGATTCAATTCATGATTCATGATTCGATTCATGATTCATGATTCATGATTCATGATTCAGTTCATGATTCATGATTAAATTCATGATTCATGATTTAATTCATAATTCATTTCATGATTCATGATTTGATTCATGATTCATGATTCGATTCATGATTCATGATTCGATTCATGATTCATGATTCATAATTTATGATTCAATTCATGATTCATGTTTCATGATTCAATTCATGATTCATGATTCAATTCATGATTCATGATTCGATTCATGATTCATGATTCATGATTCATGATTCATGATTCGCTTCATGATTCAATTCATGATTAATGATCCATGATTCAATTCATGATTCATGATGCAATTCATGACTTATGATTCAAATCATGATTCATGATTCAATTTATGATTCATGATTCGATTCATGATTCATGATTCATGATTCAGTTCATGATTCATGATTCAATTCATGATTCATGATTCATGATTTATGATTCAATTCATGATTCATGATTCGATTCATGATTCATGATTCAATTCATGATTTATGATTTATGATTCAATTTATGATTCAATTCATGATTCATGATTCATGATTCATGATTCATGATTCAATTCATGATTCATGATTTGATTCATGATTCATGATTCAATTCATGAATCATGATTCATGATTCATGATTCAATTCATGATTCATGATTCATGATTCACGATTCAATTCATGATTCATGATTCATGATTCGATTCATGATTCATGATTCATAATTCATTATTCGATTTATGATTCATGATTCATGATTTAATTCATGATTCATGATTCAATTCATGATTCATGATTCGATTCATGATTCATAATTCATGATTCGATTCATGATTCATGATTCATGATTCAATTCATGATTCATGATTCGATTCATGATTCATGATTCAATTCATGATTCAATTCATGATTCAATTCATGATTCATGATTCAATTCATGATTCATGATTAAATTCATGATTCATGATTTAATTCATGATTCATTTCATGATTCATGATTTGATTCATGATTCATGATTCGATTCATGATTCATGATTCATGATTCATGATTCATGATTCGCTTCATGATTCAATTCATGATTAATGATCCATGATTCAATTCATGATTCATGATGCAATTCATGACTTATGATTCAAATCATGATTCATGATTCAATTCATGATTCATGATTCGATTCATGATTCATGATTCATGATTCATGATTCAATTCATGATTCATGATTCGATTCATGATTCATGATTCAATTCATGATTCATAATTCATGATTCAATTCATGATTCATGATTCATGATTCATGATTCGATTCATGATTCATGATTCGATTTATGATTTATGATTCAATTCATGATTCATGATTTATTGATCAATTCATGATTCAATTCATGATTCATGATTCAATTCATGATTCGAGATACATGATTCAATTCATGATTCAATTCATGATTCATGATTCGCTTCATGATTCAATTCATGATTAATGATTCATGATTCAATTCATGATTCATGATGCAATTCATGACCTATGATTCAAATCATGATTCATGATTCAATTCATGTTTCATGATTTGATTCATGATTCATGATTCAATTCATGATTCATGATTCAATTCATGATTCATGATTCATAATTCAATTCAAGACTCATGATTCATGATTCGATTCATGATTCATGATTCAATTCATGATTCATGATTCGATTTATGATTCATGATTCAATTCATGATTCATGATTTATGATTCAATTCATGATTCAATTCATGATTCATGATTCAATTCATGATACGAGATTCATGATTCGATTCATGATTCATGATTCAATTCATGATACATGATTCGATTCATGATTTAATTCATGATTCATGATTTATGATTCAATTCATGATTCAATTCATGATTCGATTCTTGATTCATGATTCATGATTCATGATTCAAATCATGATTCAAATCATGATTCATGATTCAATTCATGTTTCATGATTTGATTCATGATTCATGATTCAATTCATGATTCATGATTCAATTCATGATTCATGATTCATGATTCAATTCAAGAATCATGATTCATGATTCGATTCATGATTCATGATTCAATTCATGATTCATGATTCGATTTATGATTCATGATTCAATTCATGATTCATGATTTATGATTCAATTCATGATTCAATTCATGATTCATGATTCAATTCATGATACGAGATTCATGATTCGATTCATGATTCATGATTCAATTCATGATACATGATTCGATTCATGATTTAATTCATGATTCATGATTTATGATTCAATTCATGATTCAATTCTTGATTCATGATTCATGATTCATGATTCAAATCATGATTCAAATCATGATTCATGATTCAATTCATGATTTATGATTCAATTCATGATTCATGATTTAATTCATGATTCATAATTCGATTCTTGATTAATGATTTATGATTCGTTTCATGATTCATTTCATGATTCGATTCATAATTCAATTCATGATTCATGTTTCGATTCATGATTCATGATTCGATTCATGATTCATAATTCATGATTCAATTCATGATTCATGATTCATGATTCAGTTAATGATTCATAATTCAATTCATGATTCATGATTCGTTTCATGATTCATGATTCATGATTCATGATTCATGATTCGATTCATGATTCATGATTCATGATTCAAATCATGATTCAAATCATGATTCATGATTCAATTCATGATTTATGATTCAATTCATGATTCATGATTTAATTCATGATTCATGATTCCATTCATGATTAATGATTTATGATTCGTTTCATGATTCATTTCATGATTCGTGTTTTGATTCATAATTCATGATTCAATTCATGATTCATGATTCGATTCATTATTCATGATTCATGATTCATGATTTGATTCCTGATTCTTGATTCATTTCATGATTCATGATTCATAATTCAATTCATGATTCATGTTTTGATTCATGATTCATGATTCGATTCATGATTCATGATTCATAATTCATGATTTAATTCATGATTCATGATTCAGTTCATTATTCATGATTCAATTCATGATTCATGATCCATGATTTATAATTCAATTCATGATTCATGATTCAATTCATGATTCATGATTCAATTCATGATTTATGATTTATGATTCAATTTATGATTCAATTCATGATTCATGATTCATGATTCATGATTCAATTCTTGATTCATGATTTGATTCATGATTCATAATTCATGATTCAATTCATGATTCATGATTTGATTCATGATTCATGATTCAATTCATGATTCATGATTTATGATTCAATTCATGATTCAATTCATGATTCATGATTTATGATTCAATTCATGATTCAATTCATGATTCATGATTCAAATCATGATTCAAATCATGATTCATGATTCAATTCATGATTTATGATTCAATTCATGATTCATGATTTAATTCATGATTCATAATTCGATTCTTGATTAATGATTTATGATTCGTTTCATGATTCATTTCATGATTCGATTCATAATTCAATTCATGATTCATGTTTCGATTCATGATTCATGATTCGATTCATGATTCATAATTCATGATTCAATTCATGATTCATGATTCATGATTCAGTTCATGATTCATGATTCAATTCATGATTCATGATTCGATTCATGATTCATGATTCATGATTCATGATTCGATTCATGATTCATGATTCATGATTCATGATTCAAATCATGATTCAAATCATGATTCATGATTCAATTCATGATTTATGATTCAATTCATGATTCATGATTTAATTCATGATTCATGATTCCATTCATGATTAATGATTTATGATTCGTTTCATGATTCATTTCATGATTCGTGTTTTGATTCATAATTCATGATTCAATTCATGATTCATGATTCGATTCATTATTCATGATTCATGATTCATGATTCGATTCCTGATTCTTGATTCATTTCATGATTCATGATTCATAATTCAATTCATGATTCATGTTTCGATTCATGATTCATGATTCGATTCATGATTCATGATTCATAATTCATGATTTAATTCATGATTCATGATTCAGTTCATGATTCATGATTCAATTCATGATTCATGATTCATGATTTATGATTCAATTCATGATTCATGATTCGATTCATGATTCATGATTCAATTCATGATTTATGATTTATGATTCAATTTATGATTCAATTCATGATTCATGATTCATGATTCATGATTCATGATTCAATTCATGATTCATGATTTGATTCATGATTCATAATTCATGATTCAATTCATGATTCATGATTTGATTCATGATTCATGATTCAATTCATGAATCATGATTCATGATTCATGATTCAATTCATGATTCATGATTCATGATTTAAATCATGATTCATTTCATGATTCATGATTCAATTCATGATTCATGATTCATGATTCAAATCATGATTCATTTCATGATTCATGATTCAATTCATGATTCATGATTCAATTCGTGATTCATTTCATGATTCATGATTCAATTCATGATTCAATTCATGATTCAATTCATGATTCATTTCATGATTCATGATTCAATTCATGATTCATTTCATGATTCATGATTTAATTCATGATTAATGATTTATGATTCAATTCATAAATCATGATGCAATTCATGATTCATGATTCAATTCATGATTCATGATTCGATTCATGATTCATAATTCAATTCATGATTCATGATTTATGATTCAACTCATGATTCAATTTATGATTCGATTCATGATTCATGATTCAATTCATGATTCATGATTTGATTCATGATTCATGATTCGATTCATGATTCATGATTCAATTCATGATTCATGATTTGATTCATGATTCATGATTCAATTCATGATTCATGATTTATGATTCAATTCATGATTCAATTCATGATTCATGATTTATGATTCAATTCATGATTCAATTCATGATTCATGATTTATGATTCAATTCATGATTCAATTCATGATTCATGATTCATGATTCGATTCATGATTTATGATTCAATTCATGATTCATGATTTGATCATGATTCATGATTCAATTCATGATTCATTTCATGATTCATTAATTCAATTCATGATTCATGATACATGATTCAATTCATGATTCAATTCATGATTCAATTCATGATTCATGATTCAATTCATGATTCATTTCATGATTCATGATTTAATTCATGATTAATGATTCATGATTCAATTCATGATTCATGATGCAATTCATGATTCATGATTGAATTCATGATTCATGATTCAATTCATGATTCATGATTCGATTTATGATTCATGATTCAATTCATGATTCGAGATTCATGATTCGATTCATGATTCATGATTCAATTCATGATTCATGATTCATGATTTGATTCATGATTCAATTCATGATTCATGATTCATGATTCAATTCATGATTCATGATTCGATTCATGATTCATGATTCATGATTCATGATTCATGATTTATGATTCAAATCATGATTCAATTCATGATTCATGATTCAATTCATGATTAATGATTTATGATTCGTTTCATGATTCATGATTCATTTCATGATTCTTGTTTCGATTCATAATTCATGATTCAATTCATGATTCATGATTCAATTCATGATTCATGATTCGATTCATTATTCATGATTCATGATTCATGATTCGATTCATGATTCTTGATTCATTTCATGATTCAAGATTCATGATTCAATTCATGATTCATGTTTCGATTCATGATTCATGATTCAATTCATGATTCATGATTCGATTCATGATTCATGATTCATAATTCATGATTCAATTCATGATTCATGATTCATGATTCAATTCATGATTCATGATTCAATTCATGATTCATGATTCGATTCATGATTCACGATTCTTGATTCATGAATCATGATTCGATTCATGATTCAAGATTCAATTCATGATTCATGATTCATTATTTAATTCATCATTCGATTGATGATTTATGATTCAATTCATGGTTCATGATTCATGATTCATTTCATGATTCATGATTCGATTCATGATTCATGATTCATAATTCATGATTCAATTCATGATTCATGATTCGATTCATGATTCATGATTCAATTCAGGATTCTTGATTTATGATTCAATTCATGATTCAATTCATGATTCATGATTTATGATTCAATTCATGATTTATGATTTATGATTCAATTTATGATTCAATTCATGATTCATGATTCATGATTCGATTCATGATTCAAGATTCAATTCATGATTCATGATTCATTATTTAATTCATCATTCGATTCATGATTTATGATTCAATTCATGGTTCATGATTCATGATTCATTTCATGATTCATGATTCGATTCATGATTCATGATTCATAATTCATGATTCAATTCATGATTCATGATTCGATTCATGATTCATGATTCAATTCAGGATTCTTGATTTATGATTCAATTCATGATTCAAGTCATGATTCATGATTCATGATTCGAATCGTGATTCATGATTCGATTTATGATTCATGATTCAATTCATGATTCATGATTTATGATTCAATTCATGATTCGATTCATGATTTATGATTCAATTCATGATTCGAGATTCATGATTCGATTCATGATTCATGATTCATGAATTATGATTCATGATTCGATTCATGATTCAATTCATGATTCAATTCATGATTTATGATTCAATTCATGATTCGAGATTCATGATTCGATTCATGATTCATGATTCATGAATTATGATTCATGATTCGATTCATGATTCAATTCATGATTCATGATTCATGATTCAATTCATGATTCAATTCATGATTCATGATTCATGATTCGATTCATGATTCATGATTCAATTTATGATTCATGATTTGATTCATGATTCATGATTCAATTCATGATTCATGATTCATGATTCAATTCATGAATCATGATTCATGATTCAATTCATGATTTATGATTCAATTCATGATTCATGATTCAATTCATGATTCATGATTCAATTCATGATTCATGATTCAATTCATGATTCATGATTCAATTCATGATTCATGATTCAATTCATGATTCATTTCATGATTCATGATTCAATTCATTATTCATGATTCATGATTCAATTCATGATTCAATTCATTATTCATTTCATGATTCATGATTCAATTCATGATTCATTTCATGATTCATGATTCATGATTTAATTCATGATTAATAATTCATGATTCAATTCATGATTCATGATGCAATTCATGATTCATGATTATATTCATGATTCATGATTCAATTCATGATTCATGATTCGATTTATGATTCATGATTCAATTCATGATTTATGATTCAATTCATGATTCAATTCATGATTCATGATTCAATTCATGATTCGAGATTCATGATTCGATTCATGATTCAATTCTCAATTCATGATTCATGATTCATGATTCGATTCATGATTCAATTCATGATTCATGATTCATGATTTAATTCATGATTCAATTCATGATTCATGATTCGATTCATGATTCATGATTTAATTTATGATTCATGATTTGATTCATGATTCATGATTCAATTCATGAATCATGATTCGATTCATGATTCAATTCATGATTCATGATTCAATTCAAGATTCATGATTCATGATTCGATTCATGATTCATGATTCATAATTCATTATTCGATTTATGATTCATGATTCATGATTTAATTCATGATTCATGATTCAATTCATGATTCATGATTCAATTCATGATTCATAATTCATGATTCGATTCATGATTCATGATTCATGATTCAATTCATGATTCATGATTCGATTCATGATTCAATTCATGATTCAATTCATTATTCAATTCATGATTCATGATTCAATTCATGATTCGAAATTCATGATTCGATTCATGATTCATGATTCAATTCATGATTCATGATTCAATTCATGATTCATTTCATGATTCATGATTCGATTCATGATTCATGATTCGATTCATGATTCATGATTCGATTCATGATTCATGATTCATAATTCATGATTCAATTCATGATTCATGTTTCATGATTCAATTCATGATTCATGATTCAATTAATGATCCATGATTCGATTCATGATTCATGATTCATGAATCATGATTCATGATTCGATTCATGATTCATGATTCATGATTCAATTCATGATTCATGATTCCATTCATGATTCATGATTCATGATTCATGATTCAATTCATGATTCATGATTCGATTCATGATTCATGATTCAATTCATGATTCATGATTCATGATTCAATTCATGATTCAATTCATGATTCATGATTCATGATTCATGATTCGATTTAAGATTCATGATTCAATTCATGATTCATGATTTATTGATCAATTCATGATTCAATTCATGATTTATGATTCAATTCATGATTCGAGATTCATGATTCGATTCATGATTCATGATTCATGAATTATGATTCATGATTCGATTCATGATTCAATTCATGATTCATGATTCAATTCATGATTCAATTCATGATTCATGATTCATGATTCGATTCATGATTCATGATTCAATTTATGATTCATGATTTGATTCATGATTCATGATTCAATTCATGAATCATGATTCATGATTCAATTCATGATTCATGATTCATGATTCAATTCATGAATCATGATTCATGATTCAATTCATGATTTATGATTCAATTCATGATTCATGATTCAATTCATGATTCATGATTCAATTCATGATTCAAGATTCAATTCATGATTCATGATTCAATTCATGATTCATTTCATGATTCATGATTCAATTCATTATTCATGATTCATGATTCAATTCATGATTCAATTCATTATTCATTTCATGATTCATGATTCAATTCATGATTCATTTCATGATTCATGATTCATGATTTAATTCATGATTAATAATTCATGATTCAATTCATGATTCATGATGCAATTCATGATTCATGATTATATTCATGATTCATGATTCAATTCATGATTCATGATTCGATTTATGATTCATGATTCAATTCATGATTTATGATTCAATTCATGATTCAATTCATGATTCATGATTCAATTCATGATTCGAGATTCATGATTCGAATTATGATTCAAGATTCAATTCATAATTCATGATTCATGATTCGATTCATGATTCAATTCATGATTCATGATTCATGATTCATGATTCGATTCATGATTCAATTCATGATTCATGATTCATGATTCAATTCATGATTCAATTCATGATTCATGATTCGATTCATGATTCATGATTTAATTTATGATTCATGATTTGATTCATGATTCATGATTCAATTCATGAATCATGATTCATGATTCATGATTCAATTCATGATTCATGATTCATGATTCAATTCATGATTCATTTCATGATTCATTATTCAATTCATGATTCATGATTCAATTCATGATTCATGATTCAATTCATGATTCATTTCATGATTCATGATTCAATTCATTATTCATGATTCATGATTCAATTCATGATTCAATTTCCTGATTCATTTCATGATTCATGATTCAATTCATGAATCATGATTCAATTCATGATTCATTTCATGATTCATGATTCATGATTTAATTCATGATTAATAATTCATGATTTAATTCATGATTCATGATGCAATTCATGATTCATGATTATATTCATGATTCATGATTCAATTCATGATTCATGATTCGATTTATGATTCATGATTCAATTCATGATTCATGATTTATGATTCAATTTTCAATTCATGATTCATGATTCATGATTCGATTCATGATTCATGATTCATAATTCATTATTCGATTTATGATTCATGATTCATGATTTAATTCATGATTCATGATTCAATTCATGATTCATGATTCAATTCATGATTCATAATTCATGATTCGATTCATGATTCATGATTCATGATTCAATTCATGATTCATGATTCGATTCATGATTCAATTCATGATTCAATTCATTATTCAATTCATGATTCATGATTCAATTCATGATTCGAGATTCATGATTCGATTCATGATTCATGATTCAATTCATGATTCATGATTCAATTCATGATTCATGATTCAATTCATGATTCATGATTCATAATTCATGATTCAATTCATGATTCATGTTTCATGATTCAATTCATGATTCATGATTCAATTCATGATTCATGATTCGATTCATGATTCATGATTCATGAATCATGATTCATGATTCGATTCATGATTCATGATTCAATTCATGATTCATGATTCGATTCATGATTCATGATTCATGATTCAATTCATGATTCATGATTCGATTCATGATTCATGATTCATGATTCAATTCATGATTCAATTCATGATTCATGATTCATGAATCGATTTAAGATTCATGATTCAATTCATGATTCATGATTTATTGATCAATTCATGATTCAATTCATGATTCATGATTCAATTCATGATTCGAGATTCATGATTTGATTCATGATTCAATTCATGATTCATGATTCGCTTCATGATTCAATTCATGATTAATGATTCATGATTCAATTCATGATTCATGATGCAATTCATGACTTATGATTCAAATCATGATTCATGATTCAAATCATGATTCATGATTCAATTCATGTTTCATGATTCGATTCATGATTCATGATTCAATTCATGAATTCATGATTCATTATTCAATTCATGATTCATGATTCGATTCATGATTCATGATTCATGATTCGATTCATGATTCATGAATCATGATTCATGATTCATGATTCGATTCATGATTCATGATTCATGATTTGAATTAATGATTCATGATTCGATTTATGATTCATGATTCAATTCATGATTCATGATTTATGATTCAATTCATGATTCAATTCATGATTCATGATTCAATTCATTATTCGAAATTCATGATTTGATTCATGATTCATGATTAAATTCATGATACATGATTTGATTGATGATTTAATTCATGATTCATGATTGATGATTCAATTCATGATTCATGATTCGATTCATGATTCATGATTCATGATTCATGATTCAAATCATGATTCAAATCATGATTCATGATTCAATTCATGATTTATGATTCAATTCATGATTCATGATTTAATTCATGATTCATAATTTGATTCATGATTAATGATTTATGATTCGTTAAATGATTCTTTTTATGATTCGTGTTTCGATTCACAATTCATGATTCAATTCATGATTCATGATTCGATTCATTATTCATGATTCATGATTCATGATTCGGTTCCTGATTCTTGATTCATTTCATGATTCATGATTCATGATTCATGATTCATTTCATGATTCATGATTCAATTCATGATTCATGATTCATGATTTATGATTCAATTCATGATTCATGATTCGATTCATGATTCATGATTCAATTCATGATTTATGATTTATGATTCAATTTATGATTCAATCCATGATTCATGATTCATGATTCATGATTCAAATCATGATTCATGATTCATGATTCATGATTCAATTCATGATTCATGATTCGATTCATGATTCATGATTCAACTCATGATTCAATTCATGATTCATGATTCATGATTCAATTCATGATTCATGATTCAATTCATGATTCATGATTCGATTCATGATTCATGATTCATGATTCGATTCATGATTCATGATTCATGATTCGATTCATGATTCATGATTCATGATTCATGATTCAATTCATGATTCATGATTCGATTCATGATTCATGATTCATGATTCATGATTCAATTCATGATTCATGATTCGATTCATGATTCATGATTCAATTCATGATTCATGATTCATGATTCAATTCATGATTCAATTCATGATTCATGATTCATGATTCATGATTCGATTTAAGATTCATGATTCAATTCATGATTCATGATTTATTGATCAATTCATGATTCAAGATTCATGATTTGATTCATGATTCAATTCATGATTCATGATTCGCTTCATGATTCAATTCATGATTAATGATTCATGATTCAATTCATGATTCATGATGCAATTCATGACTTATGATTCAAATCATGATTCATGATTCAATTCATGTTTCATGATTCGATTCATGATTCATGATTCAATTCATGATTCATGATTCATGATTCAATTCATGATTCATGATTCGATTCATGATTCATGATTCATGATTCGATTCATGATTCATGATTCGATTCATGATTCATGATTCATGATTCGATTCATGATTCATGATTCGATTTATGATTCATGATTCAATTCATGATTTATGATTTATGATTCAATTCATGATTCAATTCATGATTCATGATTCAATTCATTATTCGAAATTCATGATTTGATTCATGATTCATGATTAAATTCATGATACATGATTTGATTCATGATTTAATTCATGATTCATGATTGATGATTCAATTCATGATTCATGATTCGATTCATGATTCATGATTCATGATTCATGATTCATGATTCAAATCATGATTCAAATCATGATTCATGATTCAATTCATGATTTATGATTCAATTCATGATTCATGATTTAATTCATGATTTATAATTTGATTCATGATTAATGATTTATGATTCGTTTTATGATTCATTTCATGATTCGTGTTTCGATTCACAATTCATGATTCAATTCATGATTCATGATTCGATTCATTATTCATGATTCATGATTCGGTTCCTGATTCTTGATTCATTTCATGATTCATGATTCATGATTCAATTCATGATTCATGTTTCGATTCATGATTCATGATTCGATTCATGATTCATGATTCATAATTCATGATTCAATTCATGATTCATGATTCATGATTCATGATTCATTTCATGATTCATGATTCAATTCATGATTCATGATTCATGATTTATGATTCAATTCATGATTCATGATTCGATTCATGATTCATGATTCAATTCATGATTTATGATTTATGATTCAATTTATGATTCAATCCATGATTCATGATTCATGATTCATGATTCAAATCATGATTCATGATTCATGATTAATGATTCATGATTCAATTCATGATTCATGATTCGATTCATGATTCATGAATCAACTCATGATTCAATTCATGATTCATGATTCATGATTCATGATTCGATTCATGATTCATGATTCAATTCATGATTCATGATTTGATTCATGATTCATGATTCATGATTCAATTCATGATTCATGATTCGATTCATGATTCATGATCCAATTCATGACTTATGATTCAAATCATGATGCATGATTCATGATTCGATTCATGATTCATGATTCATGATTCATGATTTAATTCATGATTCATGATTCGATTCATGATTCATGATTCAATTCATGATTCATGTTTCATGATTCAATTCATGATTCAATTCATGATTCATGATTCATGATTCATGATTCGATTTAAGATTCATGATTCAATTCATGATTCATGATTTATTGATCAATTCATGATTCAATTCATGATTTATGATTCAATTCATGATTCGAGATTCATGATTCGATTCATGATTCATGATTCAAGATTTATGATTCAATTCATGATTCGAGATTCATGATTCGATTCATGATTCATGATTCATGAATTATGATTCATGATTCGATTCATGATTCAATTCATGATTCATGATTCATGATTCAATTCATGATTCAATTCATGATTCATGATTCATGATTCGATTCATGATTCATGATTCAATTTATGATTCATGATTTGATTCATGATTCATGATTCAATTCATGAATCATGATTCATGATTCAATTCATGATTCATGATTCATGATTCAATTCATGAATCATGATTCATGATTCAATTCATGATTTATGATTCAATTCATGATTCATGATTCAATTCATGATTCATGATTCAATTCATGATTCAAGATTCAATTCATGATTCATGATTCAATTCATGATTCATTTCATGATTCATGATTCAATTCATTATTCATGATTCATGATTCAATTCATGATTCAATTCATTATTCATTTCATGATTCATGATTCAATTCATGATTCATTTCATGATTCATGATTCATGATTTAATTCATGATTAATAATTCATGATTCAATTCATGATTCATGATGCAATTCATGATTCATGATTATATTCATGATTCATGATTCAATTCATGATTCATGATTCGATTTATGATTCATGATTCAATTCATGATTTATGATTCAATTCATGATTCAATTCATGATTCATGATTCAATTCATGATTCGAGATTCATGATTCGAATTATGATTCAAGATTCAATTCATAATTCATGATTCATGATTCGATTCATGATTCAATTCATGATTCATGATTCATGATTCATGATTCGATTCATGATTCAATTCATGATTCATGATTCAATTCATGATTCAATTCATGATTCATGATTCGATTCATGATTCATGATTTAATTTATGATTCATGATTTGATTCATGATTCATGATTCAATTCATGAATCATGATTCATGATTCATGATTCAATTCATGATTCATGATTCATGATTCAATTCATGATTCATTTCATGATTCATTATTCAATTCATGATTCATGATTCAATTCATGATTCATGATTCAATTCATGATTCATTTCATGATTCATGATTCAATTCATTATTCATGATTCATGATTCAATTCATGATTCAATTTCCTGATTCATTTCATGATTCATGATTCAATTCATGATTCATGATTCAATTCATGATTCATTTCATGATTCATGATTCATGATTTAATTCATGATTAATAATTCATGATTTAATTCATGATTCATGATGCAATTCATGATTCATGATTATATTCATGATTCATGATTCAATTCATGATTCATGATTCGATTTATGATTCATGATTCAATTCATGATTCATGATTTATGATTCAATTTTCAATTCATGATTCATGATTCATGATTCGATTCATGATTCATGATTCATAATTCATTATTCGATTTATGATTCATGATTCATGATTTAATTCATGATTCATGATTCAATTCATGATTCATGATTCAATTCATGATTCATAATTCATGATTCGATTCATGATTCATGATTCATGATTCAATTCATGATTCATGATTCGATTCATGATTCAATTCATGATTCAATTCATTATTCAATTCATGATTCATGATTCAATTCATGATTCGAGATTCATGATTCGATTCATGATTCATGATTCAATTCATGATTCATGATTCAATTCATGATTCATGATTCAATTCATGATTCATTTCATGATTCATGATTCGATTCATGATTCATGATTCGATTCATGATTCATGATTCATAATTCATGATTCAATTCATGATTCATGTTTCATGATTCAATTCATGATTCATGATTCAATTCATGATTCATGATTCGATTCATGATTCATGATTCATGAATCATGATTCATGATTCGATTCATGATTCATGATTCAATTCATGATTCATGATTCGATTCATGATTCATGATTCATGATTCATGATTCAATTCATGATTCATGATTCGATTCATGATTCATGATTCATGATTCAATTCATGATTCAATTCATGATTCATGATTCATGATTCGATTTAAGATTCATGATTCAATTCATGATTCATGATTTATTGATCAATTCATGATTCATGATTCAATTCATGATTCGAGATTCATGATTTGATTCATGATTCAATTCATGATTCATGATTCGCTTCATGATTCAATTCATGATTAATGATTCATGATTCAATTCATGATTCATGATGCAATTCATGACTTATGATTCAAATCATGATTCATGATTCAATTCATGTTTCATGATTCGATTCATGATTCATGATTCAATTCATGATTCATGATTCATGATTCAATTCATGATTCATGATTCGATTCATGATTCATGATTCATGATTCGATTCATGATTCATGAATCATGATTCATGATTCATGATTCGATTCATGATTCATGATTCATGATTTGAATTAATGATTCATGATTCGATTTATGATTCATGATTCAATTCATGATTCATGATTTATGATTCAATTCATGATTTAATTCATGATTCATGATTCAATTCATTATTCGAAATTCATGATTTGATTCATGATTCATGATTAAATTCATGATACATGATTTGATTCATGATTTAATTCATGATTCATGATTGATGATTCAATTCATGATTCATGATTCGATTCATGATTCATGATTCATGATTCAAATCATGATTCAAATCATGATTCATGATTCAATTCATGATTTATGATTCAATTCATGATTCATGATTTAATTCATGATTCATAATTTGATTCATGATTAATGATTTATGATTCGTTAAATGATTCTTTTTATGATTCGTGTTTCGATTCACAATTCATGATTCAATTCATGATTCATGATTCGATTCATTATTCATGATTCATGATTCATGATTCGGTTCCTGATTCTTGATTCATTTCATGATTCATGATTCATGATTCATGATTCATTTCATGATTCATGATTCAATTCATGATTCATGATTCATGATTTATGATTCAATTCATGATTCATGATTCGATTCATGATTCATGATTCAATTCATGATTTATGATTTATGATTCAATTTATGATTCAATCCATGATTCATGATTCATGATTCATGATTCAAATCATGATTCATGATTCATGATTCATGATTCAATTCATGATTCATGATTCGATTCATGATTCATGATTCAACTCATGATTCAATTCATGATTCATGATTCATGATTCAATTCATGATTCATGATTCAATTCATGATTCATGATTCGATTCATGATTCATGATTCATGATTCATGATTCGATTCATGATTCATGATTCATGATTCATGATTCAATTCATGATTCATGATTCGATTCATGATTCATGATTCATGATTCATGATTCAATTCATGATTCATGATTCGATTCATGATTCATGATTCAATTCATGATTCATGATTCATGATTCAATTCATGATTCAATTCATGATTCATGATTCATGATTCATGATTCGATTTAAGATTCATGATTCAATTCATGATTCATGATTTATTGATCAATTCATGATTCAATTCATGATTCATGATTCAATTCATGATTCGAGATTCATGATTTGATTCATGATTCAATTCATGATTCATGATTCGCTTCATGATTCAATTCATGATTAATGATTCATGATTCAATTCATGATTCATGATGCAATTCATGACTTATGATTCAAATCATGATTCATGATTCAATTCATGTTTCATGATTCGATTCATGATTCATGATTCAATTCATGATTCATGATTCATGATTCAATTCATGATTCATGATTCGATTCATGATTCATGATTCATGATTCGATTCATGATTCATGGATCGATTCATGATTCATGATTCATGATTCGATTCATGATTCATGATTCGATTTATGATTCATGATTCAATTCATGATTTATGATTTATGATTCAATTCATGATTCAATTCATGATTCATGATTCAATTCATTATTCGAAATTCATGATTTGATTCATGATTCATGATTAAATTCATGATACATGATTTGATTCATGATTTAATTCATGATTCATGATTGATGATTCAATTCATGATTCATGATTCGATTCATGATTCATGATTCATGATTCATGATTCAAATCATGATTCAAATCATGATTCATGATTCAATTCATGATTTATGATTCAATTCATGATTCATGATTTAATTCATGATTTATAATTTGATTCATGATTAATGATTTATGATTCGTTTTATGATTCATTTCATGATTCGTGTTTTGATTCACAATTCATGATTCAATTCATGATTAATGATTCGATTCATTATTCATGATTCATGATTCGGTTCCTGATTCTTGATTCATTTCATGATTCATGATTCATGATTCAATTCATGATTCATGTTTCGATTCATGATTCATGATTCGATTCATGATTCATGATTCATAATTCATGATTCAATTCATGATTCATGATTCATGATTCATGATTCATTTCATGATTCATGATTCAATTCATGATTCATGATTCATGATTTATGATTCAATTCATGATTCATGATTCGATTCATGATTCATGATTCAATTCATGATTTATGATTTATGATTCAATTTATGATTCAATCCATGATTCATGATTCATGATTCATGATTCAAATCATGATTCATGATTCATGATTCATGATTCAATTCATGATTCATGATTCGATTCATGATTCATGATTCAACTCATGATTCAATTCATGATTCATGATTCATGATTCATGATTCGATTCATGATTCATGATTCAATTCATGATTCATGATTTGATTCATGATTCATGATTCATGATTCAATTCATGATTCATGATTCAAATCATGATTCATGATTCATGATTCGCTTTATGATTCAATTCATGATTAATGATTCATGATTCGATTCATGATTCAATTCATGATTCATGATTCATGATTCATGATTCGATTCATGATTCAATTCATGATTCATGATTCATGATTCAATTCATGATTCAATTCATGATTCAATTCATGATTCATGATTTAATTTATGATTCATGATTTGATTCATGATTCATGATTCAATTCATGAATCATGATTCATGATTCATGATTCAATTCATGATTCATGATTCATGATTCAATTCATGATTCATTTCATGATTCATTATTCAATTCATGATTCATGATTCAATTCATGATTCATGATTCAATTCATGATTCATTTCATGATTCATGATTCAATTCATTATTCATGATTCATGATTCAATTCATGATTCAATTCATGATTCATGATTCAATTCATGATTCATTTCATGATTCATGATTCATGATTTAATTCATGAATAATGATTCATGATTTAATTCATGATTCATGATGCAATTCATGATTCATGATTATATTCATGATTCATGATTCAATTCATGATTCATGATTTGATTTATGATTCATGATTCAATTCATGATTCATGATTTATGATTCAATTCATGATTCAATTCATGATTCATGATTCAATTCATGATTCGAGATTCATGATTCGAATTATGATTCATGATTCAATTCATGATTCATGATTCGATTCATGATTCAATTCATGATTCATGATTCATGATTCATGATTCAATTCATGATTCATGATTCATGATTCGATTCATGATTCATAATTCATTATTCGATTTATGATTCATGATTCATGATTTAATTCATGATTCATGATTCAATTCATGATTCATGATTCAATTCATGATTCATAATTCATGATTCATAATTCATGATTCGATTCATGATTCATGATTCATGATTCAATTCATGATTCATGATTCGATTCATGATTCAATTCATGATTCAATTCATTATTCAATTCATGATTCATGATTCAATTCATGATTCGAGATTCATGATTCGATTCATGATTCATGATTCAATTCATGATTCATGATTCAATTCATGATTCATGATTCAATTCATGATTCATTTCATGATTCATGATTCGATTCATGATTCATGATTCGATTCATGATTCATGATTCATAATTCATGATTCAAGTCATGATTCATGTTTCATGATTCAATTCATGATTCATGATTCAATTCATGATTCATGATTCGATTCATGATTCATGATTCATGAATCATGATTCATGATTCGATTCATGATTCATGATTCATGATTCAATTCATGATTCATGATTCGATTCATGATTCATGATTCATGATTCAATTCATGATTCATGATTCGATTCATGATTCATGATTCATGATTCAATTCATGATTCATGGTTCAATTCATGATTCATGATTCATGATTCAATTCATGATTCATGATTCATGATTCAATTCATGATTCAATTCATGATTCATGATTCATGATTCAATTCATGATTTATGATTTATGATTCAATTTATGATTCAATCCATGATTCATGATTCATGATTCATGATTCATGATTCAAATCATGATTCATGATTCATGATTCATGATTCAATTCATGATTCATGATTCGATTCATGATTCATGATTCAACTCATGATTCAATTCATGATTCATGATTCATGATTCATGATTCGATTCATGATTCATGATTTAATTCATGATTCATGATTTGATTCATGATTCATGATTCATGATTCAATTCATGATTCATGATTCGATTCATGATTCATGATGCAATTCATGACTTATGATTCAAATCATGATGCATGATTCATGATTCGATTCATGATTCATGATTCATGATTCATGATTCAATTCATGATTCATGATTCGATTCATGATTCATGATTCAATTCATGATTCATGATTCGATTTAAGATTCATGATTCAATTCATGATTCATGATTTATTGATCAATTCATGATTCAATTCATGATTCATGATTCAATTCATGATTCGAGATTCATGATTTGATTCATGATTCAATTCATGATTCATGATTCGCTTCATGATTCAATTCATGATTAATGATTCATGATTCAATTCATGATTCATGATGCAATTCATGACTTATGATTCAAATCATGATTCATGATTCAATTCATGTTTCATGATTCGATTCATGATTCATGATTCAATTCATGATTCATGATTCATGATTCAATTCATGATTCATGATTCGATTCATGATTCATGATTCATGATTCGATTCATGATTCATGATTCATGATTCGATTCATGATTCATGATTCGATTTATGATTCATGATTCAATTCATGATTCATGATTTATGATTCGATTCATGATTCAATTCATGATTCATGATTCAATTCATTATTCGAGATTCATGATTTGATTCATGATTCATGATTAAATTCATGATACATGATTTGATTCATGATTTAATTCATGATTCATGATTGATGATTCAATTCATGATTGATGATTCGATTCATGATTCATGATTCATGATTCATGATTCAAATCATGATTCATGATTCAATTCATGATTTATGATTCAATTCATGATTCATGATTTAATTCATGATTCATAATTTGATTCATGATTCGGTTCCTGATTCTTGATTCATTTCATGATTCATGATTCATGATTCAATTCATGATTCATGTTTCGATTCATGATTCATGATTCGATTCATGATTCATGATTCATAATTCATGATTCAATTCATGATTCATGATTCATGATTCATGATTCATTTCATGATTCATGATTAAATTCATGATTCATGATTCAATTAATGATTCATGATTCATGATTTATGATTCAATTCATGATTCATGATTCGATTCATGATTCATGATTCAATTCATGATTTATGATTTATGATTCAATTTATGATTCAATCCATGATTCATGATTCATGATTCATGATTCATGATTCAAATCATGATTCATGATTCATGATTCATGATTCAATTTATGATTCATGATTCGATTCATGATTCATGATTCAACTCATGATTCAATTCATGATTCATGATTCATGATTCATGATTCGATTCATGATTCATGATTCAATTCATGATTCATGATTTGATTCATGATTCATGATTCATGATTCAATTCATGATTCATGATTCGATTCATGATTCATGATGCAATTCATGACTTATGATTCAAATCATGATGCAAGATTCATGATTCGATTCATGATTCATGATTCATGATTCATGATTCAATTCATGATTCATGATTCGATTCATGATTCATGATTCAATTCATGATTCATGATTCAATTCATGATTCAATTCATGATTCATGATCCATGATTCATGATTCGATTCATGATTCATGATTCGATTTATGATTCATGATTCAATTCATGATTCATGATTTATTGATCAATTCATGATTCAATTCATGATTCATGATTCGCTTCATGATTCAATTCATGATAAATGATTCATGATTCAAATCATGATTCATGATGCAATTCATGATTCATGATTATATTCATAATTCATGATTCAATTCATGATTCATGATTCGATTTATGATTTATGATTCAATTCATGATTCATGATTTATGATTCAATTCATGATTCAATTCATGATTCATGATTCAATTCATGATTCGAGATTCATGATTCAAATTATGATTCATGATTCAATTCATGATTCATGATTCGATTTATGATTCATGATTCAATTCATGATTCATGATTTATGATTCAATTCATGATTCAATTCATGATTCATGATTCAATTCATGATTCGAGATTCATGATTCAAATTATTATTCATGATTCAATTCATGATTCATGATTCGATTCATGATTCAATTCATGATTCATGATTCACGATTCAATTCATGATTCATGATTCATGATTCGATTCATGAATCATGATTCATAATTCATTATTCGATTTATGATTCATGATTCATGATTTAATTCATGATTCATGATTCAATTCATGATTCATGATTCGATTCATGATTCATAATTCATGATTCGATTCATGATTCATGATTCATGATTCAATTCATGATTCATGATTCGATTCATGATTCATGATTCGATTCATGATTCATGATTCAATTCATGATTCAATTCATGATTCAATTCATGATTCATGATTCATGATTCAATTCATGATTCATGATTCATGATTCAATTCATGATTCATGATTTAATTCATGATTCATTTCATGATTCATGATTTGATTCATGATTCATGATTCGATTCATGATTCATGATTCGATTCATGATTCATGATTCATAATTTATGATTCAATTCATGATTCATGTTTCATGATTCAATTCATGATTCATGATTCAATTCATGATTCATGATTCGATTCATGATTAATGATTCATGATTCATGATTCATGATTCGCTTCATGATTCAATTCATGATTAATGATTCATGATTCAATTCATGATTCATGATGCAATTCATGACTTATGATTCAAATCATGATTCATGATTCATGATTCAATTCATGATTCATGATTCGATTCATGATTCATGATTCAATTCATGATTCATGATTCAATTCATGATTCAATTCATGATTCATGATTCATGATTCGATTCATGATTCATGATTCGATTTATGATTCATGATTCAATTCATGATTCATGATTTATTGATCAATTCATGATTCAATTCATAATTCATGATTCATGATTCGCTTCATGATTCAATTCATGATTAATGATTCATGATTCAATTCATGATTCATGATGCAATTCATGACTTATGATTCAAATCATGATTCATGATTCAATTCATGATTCATGATTCGATTCATTATTCATGATTCATGATTCATAATTCAATTCATGATTCATGATTCGATTCATGATTCATGATTCAATTTATGATTCATGATTCATGATTCAATTCATGATTCAATTCATGATTCATGATTCATGATTCATGATTCGATTTATGATTCATGATTCAATTCATGATTCATGATTTATTGATCAATTCATGATTCAATTCATGATTCATGATTCAATTCATGATTCGAGATTCATGATTCGATTCATGATTCAATTCATGATTCATGATTCATGATTCGCTTCATGATTCAATTCATGATTCATGATTCATGATTCAATTCATGACTCATGATTCATGATTCGATTCATGATTCATGATTCAATTCTTGATTCATGATTCGATTTATGATTCATGATTCAATTCATGATTTATGATTCAATTCATGATTCAATTCATGATTCATGATTCAATTCATGATTCGAGATTCATGATTCGATTCATGATTCATGATTCAATTCATGATACATGATTCGATTCATGATTTAATTCATGATTCATGATTGATGATTCAATTCATGATTCATGATTCATGATTCGATTCATGATTCATGATTATAGATTCAAATCATGATTCATGATTCAATTCATGATTTATGATTCAATTCATGATTCATGATTTAATTCATGATTCATAATTCGATTCATGATTAATGATTTATGATTCGTTTCATGATTCATTTCATGATTCGATTCATTATTCATGATTCATGATTCATGATTCGATTCATGATTCTTGATTCATTTCATGATTCATGATTCATGATTCAATTCATGATTCATGTTTCGATTCATGATTCATGATTCGATTCATGATTCATGATTCATAATTCATGATTCAATTCATGATTCATGATTCAATTCATGATTCATGATTCGATTCATGATTCATGATTCATGATTCATGATTCATGATTCGTGATTCAATTCATGATTCATGATTCGATTCATGATTCATGATTCATGATTCATGATTTATGATTCAAATCATGATTCAATTAATGATTCATGATTCAATTCATGATTAATGATTTATGATTCGTTTCATGATTCATGATTCATTTCATGATTCTTGTTTCGATTCATAATTCATGATTCAATTCATGATTCATGATTCAATTCATGATTCATGATTCGATTCATTATTCATGATTCATGATTCATGATTCGATTCATGATTCTTGATTCATTTCATGATTCATGATTCATGATTCAATTCATGATTCATGTTTCGATTCATGATTCATGATTCAATTCATGATTCATGATTCGATTCATGATTCATGATTCATAATTCATGATTCAATTCATGATTCATGATTCATGATTCATGATTCAATTCATGATTCATGATTCAATTCATGATTCATGATTCAATTCATGATTCATGATTCGATTCATGATTCATGATTCTTGATTCATGAATCATGATTCGATTCATGATTCATGATTTATGATTCAATTCATGATTTATGATTTATGATTCAATTTATAATTCAATTCATGATTCATGATTCATGATTCATGATTCATGATTCATGATTTGATTCATGATTCAAGATTCAATTCATGATTCATGATTCATTATTTAATTCATCATTCGATTCATGATTTATGATTCAATTCATTATTCATGATTCATGATTCATTTCATGATTCATGATTCGATTCATGATTCATGATTCATAATTCATGATTCAATTCATGATTCATGATTCGATTCATGATTCATGATTCAATTCAGGATTCTTGATTTATGATTCAATTCATGATTCAATTCATGATTCATGTTTCATGATTCTATTCATGATTCATGATTCGATTTATGATTCATGATTCAATTCATGATTCATGATTTATGATTCAATTCATGATTCAATTCATGATTTATGATTCAATTCATGATTCGAGATTCATGATTCGATTCATGATTCATGATTCATGATTCATGATTCATGATTCATGATTCATGATTCGATTCATGATTCAATTCATGATTCATGATTCATGATTCAATTCATGATTCAATTCATGATTCATGATTCAATTTATGATGCATGATTTGATTCATGATTCATGATTCAATTCATGAATCATGATTCATGATTCAATTCATGATTCATGATTCATGATTCAAATCATGATTCATTTCATGATTCATGATTCAATTCATGATTCATGATTCAATTCATGATTCATGATTCAATTCATGATTCATTTCATGATTCATGATTCAATTCATTATTCATGATTCATGATTCAATTCATGATTCAATTCATTATTCATTTCATGATTCATGATTCAATTCATGATTCATTTCATGATTCATGATTCATGATTTAATTCATGATTAATAATTCGTGATTCAATTCATGATTCATGATGCAATTCATGATTCATGATTATATTCATGATTTATGATTCAATTCATGATTCATGATTCGATTCATGATTCATGATTTAATTTATGATTTATGATTTGATTCATGATTCATGATTCATGATTCAATTCATGATTCATGATTTATGATTTAATTCATGATTCATGATTCAATTCATGATTCATGATTCGATTCATGATTCATAATTCTTGATTCGATTCATGATTCATGATTTATGATTCAATTCATGATTCATGATTCGATTCATGATTCAATTCATGATTCAATTCATTATTCAATTCATGATTCATGATTCGATTCATGATTCAATTCATGATTCATGATTCAATTCATGATTCATGATTCAATTCATGATTCATGATTCAATTCATGATTCATGATTCAATTCATGATTCATTTCATGATTCATGATTCGATTCATGATTCATGATTCGATTCATGATTCATGATTCGATTCATGATTCATGATTCATAATTCATGATTCAATTCATGATTCATGATTCGATTCATGATTCATGATTCAATTCATGATTCATGATTCAATTCATGATTCAATTCATGATTCATGATTCATGATTCATGATTCTATTCATGATTCATGATTCGATTCATGATTCATGATTCAATTCATGATTCATGATTCGATTCATGATTCATGATTCAATTCATGATTCATGATTCAATTCATGATTCAATTCATGATTCATGATTCATGATTCAATTCATGATTCATGATTCAATTCATGATTCGAGATTCATGATTCGATTCATGATTCAATTCATGATTCATGATTCATGATTCGCTTCATGATTCAATTCATGATTAATGATTCATGATTCAATTCATGATTCATGATGCAATTCATGACTTATGATTCAAATCATGATTCATGATTCAATTCATGTTTCATGATTCATTTCATGATTCATGATTCAATTCATGATTCATGATTCAATTCATGATTCATGATTCAATTCATTATTCATTTCATGATTCATGATTCAATTCATTATTCATGATTCATGATTCAATTCATGATTCAATTCATTATTCATTTCATGATTCATGATTCAATTCATGATTCATTTCATGATTCATGATTCATGATTTAATTCATGATTAATAATTCATGATTCAATTCATAATTCATGATGCAATTCATGATTCATGATTATATTCATGATTTATGATTCAATTCATGATTCATGATTTGATTTATGATTCATGATTCAATTCATGATTTATGATTCAATTCATGATTCAATTCATGATTCATGATTCAATTCATGATTCGAGATTCATGATTCGAATTATGATTCAAGAATCAATTCATAATTCATGATTCATGATTCGATTCATGATTCAATTCATGATTCATGATTCATGATTCGATTCATGATTGAATTCATGATTCATGATTCATGATTCATGATTCAATTCATGATTCAATTCATGATTCATGATTCGATTCATGATTCATGATTTAATTTATGATTTATGATTTGATTCATGATTCATGATTCATGATTCAATTCATGATTCATAATTCATGATTCAATTCATGATTCATGATTCAATTCATGATTCATGATTCGATTCATTATTCATGATTCATGATTCATGATTCGATTCATGATTCTTGATTCATTTCATGATTCATGATTCATGATTCAATTCATGATTCATGTTTCGATTCATGATTCATGATTCAATTCATGATTCATGATTCGATTCATGATTCATGATTCATAATTCATGATTCAATTCATGATTCATGATTCATGATTCATGATTCAATTCATGATTCATGATTCAATTCATGATTCATGATTCAATTCATGATTCATGATTCGATTCATGATTCATGATTCTTGATTCATGAATCATGATTCGATTCATGATTCATGATTTATGATTCAATTCATGATTTATGATTTATGATTCAATTTATAATTCAATTCATGATTCATGATTCATGATTCATGATTCATGATTCGATTCATGATTCAAGATTCAATTCATGATTCATGATTCATTATTTAATTCATCATTCGATTCATGATTTATGATTCAATTCATTATTCATGATTCATGATTCATTTCATGATTCATGATTCGATTCATGATTCATGATTCATAATTCATGATTCAATTCATGATTCATGATTCGATTCATGATTCATGATTCAATTCAGGATTCTTGATTTATGATTCAATTCATGATTCAATTCATGATTCATGTTTCATGATTCTATTCATGATTCATGATTCGAATTATGATTCATGATTCAATTCATGATTCATGATTTATGATTCAATTCATGATTCAATTCATGATTTATGATTCAATTCATGATTCGAGATTCATGATTCGATTCATGATTCATGATTCATGATTCATGATTCATGATTCATGATTCATGATTCATGATTCATGATTTGATTCATGATTCAATTCATGATTCATGATTCAATTTATGATGCATGATTTGATTCATGATTCATGATTCAATTCATGAATCATGATTCATGATTCAATTCATGATTCATGATTCATGATTCAAATCATGATTCATTTCATGATTCATGATTCAATTCATGATTCATGATTCAATTCATGATTCATGATTCAATTCATGATTCATTTCATGATTCATGATTCAATTCATTATTCATGATTCATGATTCAATTCATGATTCAATTCATTATTCATTTCATGATTCATGATTCAATTCATGATTCATTTCATGATTCATGATTCATGATTTAATTCATGATTAATAATTCATGATTCAATTCATGATTCATGATGCAATTCATGATTCATGATTATATTTATGATTTATGATTCAATTCATGATTCATGATTCGATTCATGATTCATGATTTAATTTATGATTTATGATTTGATTCATGATTCATGATTCATGATTCAATTCATGATTCATGATTTATGATTTAATTCATGATTCATGATTCAATTCATGATTCATGATTCGATTCATGATTCATAATTCATGATTCGATTCATGATTCATGATTCATGATTCAATTCATGATTCATGATTCGATTCATGATTCAATTCATGATTCAATTCATTATTCAATTCATGATTCATGATTCGAGATTCATGATTCGATTCATGATTCATGATTCAATTCATGATTCATGATTCAATTCATGATTCATGATTCAATTCATGATTCATGATTCAATTCATGATTCATGATTCAATTCATGATTCATTTCATGATTCATGATTCGATTCATGATTCATGATTCGATTCATGATTCATGATTCGATTCATGATTCATGATTCATAATTCATGATTCAATTCATGATTCATGATTCAATTCATGATTCATGATTCGATTCATGATTCATGATTCAATTCATGATTCATGATTCAATTCATGATTCAATTCATGATTCATGATTCATGATTCATGATTCAATTCATGATTCATGATTCGATTCATGATTCATGATTCAATTCATGATTCATGATTCATGATTCGATTCATGATTCATGATTCAATTCATGATTCATGATTCAATTCATGATTCAATTCATGATTCATGATTCATGATTCATGATTCAATTCATGATTCATGATTCAATTCATGATTCGAGATTCATGATTCGATTCATGATTCAATTCATGATTCATGATTCATGATTCGTTTCATGATTCAATTCATGATTAATGATTCATGATTCAATTCATGAATCATGATGCAATTCATGACTTATGATTCAAATCATGATTCATGATTCAATTCATGTTTCATGATTCGATTCATGATTCATGATTCAATTCATGATTCATGATTCATGATTCAATTCATGATTCATTTCATGATTCATGATTCAATTCATGATTCATGATTCAATTCATGATTCATGATTCAATTCATGATTCATTTCATGATTCATGATTCAATTCATTATTCATGATTCATGATTCAATTCATGATTCAATTCATTATTCATTTCATGATTCATGATTCAATTCATGATTCATTTCATGATTCATGATTCATGATTTAATTCATGATTAATAATTCATGATTCAATTCATGATTCATGATGCAATTCATGATTCATGATTATATTCATGATTCATGATTTGATTTATGATTCATGATTCAATTCATGATTTATGATTCAATTCATGATTCAATTCATGATTCATGATTCAATTCATGATTCGAGATTCATGATTCGAATTATGATTCAAGATTCAATTCATAATTCATGATTCATGATTCGATTCATGATTCAATTCATGATTCATGATTCATGATTCGATTCATGATTCAATTCATGATTCATGATTCATGATTCAATTCATGATTCAATTCATGATTCATGATTCGATTCATGATTCATGATTTAATTTATGATTTATGATTTGATTCATGATTCATGATTCATGATTCAATTCATGATTCATGATTCATGATTCAATTCATGATTCATTTCATGATTCATTATTCAATTCATGATTCATTTCATGATTCATGATTCAATTCATTATTCATGATTCATGATTCAATTCATGATTCAATTCATGATTCATTTCATGATTCATGATTCAATTCATGATTCATTTCATGATTCATGATTCATGATTTAATTCATGATTAATGATTCATGATTCAATTCATGATTCATGATGCAATTCATGATTCATGATTATATTCATGATTCATGATTCAATTCTAGATTCATGATTTGATTTGTGATTCATGATTCAATTCATGATTCATGATTTATGATTCAATTCATGATTCATGATTCATGATTCGAATTATGATTCATGATTCAATTCATGATTCTGGATTCGATTCATGATTCAATTCATGATTCATGATTCATGATTCATGATTCAATTCATGATTCATGATTCATGATTCGATTCATGATTCATGATTCATGATTTAATTCATGATTCATGATTCAATTCATGATTCATGATTCGATTCATGATTCATAATTCATGATTCGATTCATGATTCATGATTCATGATTCAATTCATGATTCATGATTCGATTCATGATTCAATTCATGATTCAATTCATTATTCAATTCATGATTCATGATTCAATTCATGATTCGAGATTCATGATTCGATTCATGATTCATGATTCAATTCATGATTCATGATTCAATTCATGATTCATGATTCAATTCATGATATATGATTCAATTCATGATTCATGATTCAATTCATGATTCATTTCATGATTCATGATTCGATTCATGATTCATGATTCGATTCATGATTCGATTCATGATTCATGATTCATAATTCATGATTCAATTCATGATTCATGATTCATGATTCAATTCATGATTCATGATTTGATTCATGATTCATGATTCAATTCATGATTCATGATTCATGATTCAATTCATGATTCAATTCATGATTCATGATTCATGATTCATGATTCAATTCATGATTCATGATTCGATTCATGATTCATGATTCAATTCATGATTCATGATTCATGATTCAATTCATGATTCAATTCATGATTCATGATTCATGATTCGATTTAAGATTCATGATTCAATTCATGATTCATGATTTATTGATCAATTCATGATTCAATTCATGATTCATGATTCAATTCATGATTCGAGATTCATGATTCGATTCATGATTCAATTCATGATTCATGATTCATGATTCGCTTCATGATTCAATTCATGATTAATGATTCATGATTCAATTCATGATTCATGATGCAATTTATGACTTATGATTCAAATCATGATTCATGATTCAATTCATGTTTCATGATTCGATTCATGATTCATGATTCAATTCATGATTCATGATTCATGATTCAATTCATGATTCATGATTCGATTCATGATTCATGATTCACGATTTGATTCATGATTCATGATTCATGATTCGATTCATGATTCATGATTCGATTTATGATTCATGATTCAATTCATGATTCATGATTTATGATTCAATTCATGATTCAATTCATGATTCATGATTCAATTCATGATTCGAGATTCATGATTTGATTCATGATTCATGATTCAATTCATGATACATAATTCGATTCATGATTTAATTCATGATTCATGATTGATGATTCAATTCATGATTCATGATTCATGATTCGATTCATGATTCATGATTCATGATTCATGATTCAAATCATGATTCAAATCATGATTCATGATTCAATTCATGATTTATGATTCAATTCATGATTCATGATTTAATTCATGATTCATAATTCGATTCATGATTAATGATTTATGATTTGTTTCATGATTCATTTCATGATTTGTGTTTCGATTCATAATTCATGATTCAATTCATGATTCATGATTCGATTCATGATTCAATTCATGATTCATGATTCAATTCATGAATCAATTCATGATTCATGATTCATGATTCATGATTCGATTTAAGATTCATGATTCAATTCATGATTCATGATTTATTGATCAATTCATGATTCAATTCATGATTCATGATTCAATTCATGATTCGAGATTCATGATTCGCTTCATGATTCAATTCATGATTAATGATTCATGATTCAATTCATGATTCATGATGCATGATTCGATTCCTGATTCTTGATTCATTTCATGATTCATGATTCATGATTCAATTCATGATTCATGTTTCGATTCATGATTCATGATTCATAATTCATGATTCAATTCATGATTCATGATTCGATTCATGATTCATGATTCAATTCATGATTTATGATTTATGATTCAATTTATGATTCAATTCATGATTCATGATTCGATTCATGATTCATGATTCAATTTATGATTTATGATTTATGATTCAACTCATGATTCAATTCATGATTCATGATTCATGATTCGATTCATGATTCATG
Organism: Mixophyes australis; assembly: GCA_036250195.1. Lineage (NCBI taxonomy): Eukaryota > Metazoa > Chordata > Amphibia > Anura > Limnodynastidae > Mixophyes > Mixophyes australis. Next base: position 2,969,686 of record JAVHZZ010000014.1, read on the forward strand.
ATTAAATTCATTATTCATGATTCATGATTCATGATTCGAATTATGATTCTTGATTCATTTCATGATTCATGATTCATAATTCATGATTCAATTCATGATTCATGATTCATGATTCATGATTCATTTCATGATTCATGATTCAATTCATGATTCATGATTCAATTCATGATTCATGATTTATGATTCAATTCATGATTCATGATTCGATTCATGATTCATGATTCGATTCATGATTCATGATTCATAATTCATGATTCAATTCATGATTCATGATTCATGATTCAATTCATGATTCATGATTCGATTCATGATTCATGATTCAATTCATGATTCATGATTCATGATTCAATTCATGATTCAATTCATGATTCATGATTCATGATTCATGATTCAATTCATGATTCATGATTCGATTCATGATTCATGATTCAATTCATGATTCATGATTCATGATTCAATTCATGATTTAATTCATGATTCATGATTCATGATTCATGATTCGATTTAAGATTCATGATTCAATTCATGATTAATGATTTATTGATCAATTTATGATTCAATTCATGATTCATGATTCAATTCATGATTCGAGATTCATGATTCGATTCATGATTCATGATTCATGATTCATGATTCATGATTCATGATTCATGATTCATGATTCGATTCATGATTCAATTCATGATTCATGATTCATGATTCAATTCATGATTCAATTCATGATTCATGATTCAATTTATGATGCATGATTTGATTCATGATTCATGATTCAATTCATGAATCACGATTCATGATTCAATTCATGATTCATGATTCAAATCATGATTCATTTCATGATTCATGATTCAATTCATGATTCATGATTCAATTCATGATTCATGATTCAATTCATGATTCATTTCATGATTCATGATTCAATTCATTATTTATGATTCATGATTCAATTCATGATTCAATTCATTATTCATTTCATGATTCATGATTCAATTCATGATTCATTTCATGATTCATGATTCATGATTTAATTCATGATTAATAATTCATGATTCAATTCATGATTCATGATGCAATTCATGATTCATGATTATATTCATGATTTATGATTCAATTCATGATTCATGATTCGATTCATGATTCATGATTTAATTTATGATTTATGATTTGATTCATGATTCATGATTCATGATTCAATTCATGATTCATGATTTATGATTTAATTCATGATTCATGATTCAATTCATGATTCATGATTCGATTCATGATTCATAATTCATGATTCGATTCATGATTCATGATTCATGATTCAATTCATGATTCATGATTCGATTCATGATTCAATTCATGATTCAATTCATTATTCAATTCATGATTCATGATTCGAGATTCATGATTCGATTCATGATTCATGATTCAATTCATGATTCATGATTCAATTCATGATTCATGATTCAATTCATGATTCATTTCATGATTCATGATTCGATTCATGATTCATGATTCGATTCATGATTCATGATTCGATTCATGATTCATGATTCATAATTCATGATTCAATTCATGATTCATGATTCATGATTCAATTCATGATTCATGATTCGATTCATGATTCATGATTCAATTCATGATTCATGATTCAATTCATGATTCAATTCATGATTCATGATTCATGATTCATGATTCAATTCATGATTCATGATTCGATTCATGATTCATGATTCAATTCATGATTCATGATTCATGATTCGATTCATGATTCATGATTCAATTCATGATTCATGATTCAATTCATGATTCAATTCATGATTCATGATTCATGATTCATGATTCAATTCATGATTCATGATTCAATTCATGATTCGAGATTCATGATTCGATTCATGATTCAATTCATGATTCATGATTCATGATTCGCTTCATGATTCAATTCATGATTAATGATTCAATTCATGATTCATGATGCAATTCATGACTTATGATTCAAATCATGATTCATGATTCAATTCATGTTTCATGATTCGATTCATGATACATGATTCAATTCATGATTCATGATTCATGATTCAATTCATGATTCATTTCATGATTCATGATTCAATTCATGATTCATGATTCATTTCATGATTCATGATTCAATTCATGATTCATGATTCATGATTCAATTCATGATTCATTTCATGATTCATTTCATGATTCATGATTCAATTCATGATTCATTTCATGATTCATGATTCATGATTTAATTCATGATTAATAATTCATGATTCAATTCATGATTCATGATGCAATTCATGATTCATGATTATATTCATGATTTATGATTCAATTCATGATTCATGATTTGATTTATGATTCATGATTCAATTCATGATTTATGATTCAATTCATGATTCAATTCATGATTCATGATTCAATTCATGATTCGAGATTCATGATTCGAATTATGATTCAAGATTCAATTCATAATTCATGATTCATGATTCGATTCATGATTCAATTCATGATTCATGATTCGTGATTCATGATTCGATTCATGATTCAATTCATGATTCATGATTCATGATTCATGATTCAATTCATGATTCAATTCATGATTCATGATTCGATTCATGATTCATGATTTAATTTATGATTTATGATTCAATTCATGATTCATGATTCATGATTCAATTCATGATTCATTTCATGATTCATTATTCAATTCATGATTCATTTCATGATTCATGATTCAATTCATTATTCATGATTCATGATTCAATTCATGATTCAATTCATGATTCATTTCATGATTCATGATTCAATTCATGATTCATTTCATGATTCATGATTCATGATTTAATTCATGATTAATGATTCATGATTCAATTCATGATTCATGATGCAATTCATGATTCATGATTATATTCATGATTCATGATTCAATTCTAGATTCATGATTTGATTTATGATTCATGATTCAATTCATGATTCATGATTTATGATTCAATTCATGATTCATGATTCAATTCATGATTCGAGATTCATGATTCGAATTATGATTCATGATTCAATTCATGATTCTGGATTCGATTCATGATTCAATTCATGATTCATGATTCATGATTCATGATTCAATTCATGATTCATGATTCATGATTCGATTCATGATTCATGATTCATGATTTAATTCATGATTCATGATTCAATTCATGATTCATGATTCGATTCATGATTCATAATTCATGATTCGATTCATGATTCATGATTCATGATTCAATTCATGATTCATGATTCGATTCATGATTCAATTCATGATTCAATTCATTATTCAATTCATGATTCATGATTCAATTCATGATTCGAGATTCATGATTCGATTCATGATTCATGATTCAATTCATGATTCATGATTCAATTCATGATTCATGATTCAATTCATGATTCATGATTCAATTCATGATTCATGATTCAATTCATGATTTATTTCATGATTCATGATTCGATTCATGATTCATGATTCGATTCATGATTCATGATTCGATTCATGATTCATGATTCATAATTCATGATTCAATTCATGATTCATGATTCATGATTCAATTCATGATTCATGATTCATGATTCAATTCATGATTCAATTCATGATTCATGATTCATGATTCATGATTCAATTCATGATTCATGATTCGATTCATGATTCATGATTCAATTCATGATTCATGATTCATGATTCAATTCATGATTCAATTCATGATTCATGATTCATGATTCGATTTAAGATTCATGATTCAATTCATGATTCATGATTTATTGATCAATTCATGATTCAATTCATGATTCATGATTCAATTCATGATTCGAGATTCATGATTCGATTCATGATTCAATTCATGATTCATGATTCATGATTCGCTTCATGATTCAATTCATGATTAATGATTCATGAATCAATTCATGATTCATGATGCAATTCATGACTTATGATTCAAATCATGATTCATGATTCAATTCATGTTTCATGATTCGATTCATGATTCATGATTCAATTCATGATTCATGATTCATGATTCAATTCATGATTCATGATTCCATTCATGATTCATGATTCACGATTTGATTCATGATTCATGATTCATGATTCGATTCATGATTCATGATTTATGATTCAATTCATGATTCAATTCATGATTCATGATTCAATTCATGATTCGAGATTCATGATTTGATTCATGATTCATGATTCAATTCATGATACATAATTCGATTCATGATTTAATTCATGATTCATGATTGATGATTCAATTCATGATTCATGATTCATGATTCGATTCATGATTCATGATTCATGATTCATGATTCATGATTCAAATCATGATTCAAATCATGATTCATGATTCAATTCATGATTTATGATTCAATTCATGATTCATGATTTAATTCATGATTCATAATTCGATTCATGATTAATGATTTATGATTCGTTTTATGATTCATTTCATGATTTGTGTTTCGATTCATAATTCATGATTCAATTCATGATTCATGATTCGATTCATGATTCAATTCATGATTCATGATTCAATTCATGATTCAATTCATGATTCATGATTCATGATTCGATTTAAGATTCATGATTCAATTCATGATTCATGATTTATTGATCAATTCATGATTCAATTCATGATTCATGATTCAATTCATGATTCGAGATTCATGATTCGATTCATGATTCAATTCATGATTCATGATTCATGATTCGCTTCATGAATCAATTCATGATTAATGATTCATGATTCAATTCATGATTCATGATGCATGATTCGATTCCTGATTCTTGATTCATTTCATGATTCATGATTCATAATTCAATTCATGATTCATGTTTCGATTCATGATTCATGATTCATAATTCATGATTCAATTCATGATTCATGATTCGATTCATGATTCATGATTCAATTCATGATTTATGATTTATGATTCAATTTATGATTCAATTCATGATTCATGATTCAATTCATGATTCATGATTAAATTCATGATTCATGATTTATGATTCAACTCATGATTCAATTCATGATTCATGATTCATGATTCGATTCATGATTCATGATTGGATTCATTATTCATGATTCATGATTCGATTCATGATTCTTGATTCATTTCATGATTCATGATTCATAATTCATGATTCAATTCATGATTCATGATTCATGATTCATGATTTATTTCATGATTCATGATTCAATTCATGATTCATGATTCAATTCATGATTCATGATTTATGATTCAATTCATGATTCATGATTCGATTCATGATTCATGATTCGATTCATGATTCATGATTCATAATTCATGATTCAATTCATGATTCATGATTCATGATTCAATTCATGATTCATGATTCGATTCATGATTCATGATTCAATTCATGATTCATGATTCATGATATAATTCATGATTCAATTCATGATTCATGATTCATGATTCATGATTCAATTCATGATTCATGATTCGATTCATGATTCATGATTCAATTCATGATTCATGATTCATGATTCAATTCATGATTTAATTCATGATTCATGATTCATGATTCGATTTAAGATTCATGATTCAATTCATGATTAATGATTTATTGATCAATTTATGATTCAATTCATGATTCATGATTCAATTCATGATTCGTGATTCATGATTCGATTCATGATTCAATTCATGATTCATGATTCGCTTCATGATTCAATTCATGATTAATGATTCATGATTCAATTCATGATTCATGATGCAATTCATGACTTATGATTCAAATCATGATTCATGATTCAATTCATGTTTCATGATTCGATTTATGATTCATGATTCAATTCATGATACATGATTCATGATTCAATTCATGAATCATTTCATGATTCATGATTCAATTCATGATTCATGATTCAATTCATGATTCATGATTCAATTCATGATTTATTTCATGATTCATGATTCAATTCATTATTCATGATTCATGATTCAATTCATGATTCAATTCATTATTCATTTCATGATTCATGATTCAATTCATGATTCTTTTCATGATTCATGATTCATGATTTAATTCATGATTAATAATTCATGATTCAATTCATGATTCATGATGCAATTCATGATTCATGATTATATTCATGATTTATGATTCAATTCATGATTCATGATTCGAGATTCATGATTCGATTCATGATTCAATTCATGATTCATGATTCATGATTCGCTTCATGATTCAATTCATGATTAATGATTCATGATTCAATTCATGATTCATGATGCAATTCATGACTTATGATTCAAATCATGATTCATGATTCAATTCATGTTTCATGATTCGATTCATGATTCATGATTCAATTCATGATTCATGATTCATGATTCAATTCATGATTCATTTCATGATTCATGATTCAATTCATGATTCATGATTCAATTCATGATTCATGATTCAATTCATGATTCATTTCATGATTCATGATTCAATTCATTATTCATGATTCATGATTCAATTCAAGATTCAATTCATTATTCATTTCATGATTCATGATTCAATTCATGATTCATTTCATGATTCATGATTCATGATTTAATTCATGATTAATAATTCATGATTCAATTCATGATTCATGATGCAATTCATGATTCATGATTATATTCATGATTTATGATTCAATTCATGATTCATGATTTGATTTATGATTCATGATTCAATTCATGATTTATGATTCAATTCATGATTCAATTCATGATTCATGATTCAATTCATGATTCGAGATTCATGATTCGAATTATGATTCAAGATTCAATTCATAATTCATGATTCATGATTCGATTCATGATTCAATTCATGATTCATGATTCATGATTCATGATTCGATTCATGATTCAATTCATGATTCATGATTCATGATTCAATTCATGATTCAATTCATGATTCATGATTCGATTCATGATTCATGATTTAATTTATGATTTATGATTTGATTCATGATTCATGATTCATGATTCAATTCATGATTCATGATTCATGATTCAATTCATGATTCATTTCATGATTCATTATTCAATTCATGATTCATTTCATGATTCATGATTCAATTCATTATTCATGATTCATGATTCAATTCAGGATTCAATTCATGATTCATTTCATGATTCATGATTCAATTCATGATTCATTTCATGATTCATGATTCATGATTTAATTCATGATTAATGATTCATGATTCAATTCATGATTCATGATGCAATTCATGATTCATGATTATATTCATGATTCATGATTCAATTCTAGATTCATGATTTGATTTATGATTCATGATTCAATTCATGATTCATGATTTATGATTCAATTCATGATTCATGATTCAATTCATGATTCGAGATTCATGATTCGAATTATGATTTATGATTCAATTCATGATTCTGGATTCGATTCATGATTCAATTCATGATTCATGATTCATGATTCATGATTCAATTCATGATTCATGATTCATGATTCGATTCATGATTCATGATTTAATTCATGATTCATGATTCAATTCATGATTCATGATTCGATTCATGATTCATAATTCATGATTCGATTCATGATTCATGATTCATGATTCAATTCATGATTCATGATTCGATTCATGATTCAATTCATGATTCAATTCATTATTCAATTCATGATTCATGATTCAATTCATGATTCGAGATTCATGATTCGATTCATGATTCATGATTCAATTCATGATTCATGATTCAATTCATGATTCATGATTCATGATTTAATTCATGATTCATGATTCAATTCATGATTCATGATTCAATTCATGATTCATTTCATGATTCATGATTCGATTCATGATTCATGATTCGATTCATGATTCATGATTCGATTCATGATTCATGATTCATAATTCATGATTCACTTCATGATTCATGATTCATGATTCAATTCATGATTCATGATTCGATTCATGATTCAATTCATGATTCATGATTCATGATTCAATTCATGATTCATGATTCATGATTCAATTCATGATTCATGATTCGATTCATGATTCATGATTCAATTCAGGATTCATGATTCATGATTCAATTCATGATTCAATTCATGATTCATGATTCATGATTCGATTTAAGATTCATGATTCAATTCATGATTCATGATTTATTGATCAATTCATGATTCAATTCATGATTCATGATTCAATTCATGATTCGAGATTCATGATTCGATTCATGATTCAATTCATGATTCATGATTCATGATTCGCTTCATGATTCAATTCATGATTAATGATTCATGATTCAATTCATGATTCATGATGCAATTCATGACTTATGATTCAAATCATGATTCATGATTCAATTCATGTTTCATGATTCGATTCATGATTCATGATTCAATTCATGATTCATGATTCATGATTCAATTCATGATTCATGATTCAATTCATGATTCATGATTCACGATTTGATTCATGATTCATGATTCATGATTCGATTCATGATTCATGATTCGATTTATGATTCATGATTCAATTCATGATTCATGATTTATGATTCAATTCATGATTCAATTCATGATTCATGATTCAATTCATGATTCGAGATTCATGATTTGATTCATGATTCATGATTCAATTCATGATACATAATTCGATTCATGATTTAATTCATGATTCAAGATTGATGATTCAATTCATGATTCATGATTCGATTCATGATTCATGATTCATGATTCATGATTCATGATTCAAATCATGATTCAAATCATGATTCATGATTCAATTCATGATTTATGATTCAATTCATGATTCAATTCATGATTCATGTTTCATGATTCTATTCATGATTCATGATTCGATTTATGATTCATGATTCAATTCATGATTCATGATTTATTGATCAATTCATGATTCAATTCATGATTCATGATTCAATTCATGATTCGAGATTCATGATTCGTTTCATGATTCAATTCATGATTCATGATTCATGATTCGCTTCATGATTCAATTCATGATTAATGATTCATGATTCAATTCATGATTCATGATGCAATTCATGACTTATGATTCAAATCATGATTCATGATTCAATTCATGTTTCATGATTCGATTCATGATTCATGATTCAATTCATGATTCATGATTCATGATTCAATTCATGATTCATGATTCAATTCATGATTCATGATTCACGATTTGATTCATGATTCATGATTCGATTCATGATTCATGATTCGATTTATGATTCATGATTCAATTCATGATTCATGATTTATGATTCAATTCATGATTCAATTCATGATTCATGATTCAATTCATGATTCGAGATTCATGATTTGATTCATGATTCATGATTCAATTCATGATACATAATTCGATTCATGATTTAATTCATGATTCATGATTGATGATTCAATTCATGATTCATGATTCATGATTCGATTCATGATTCATGATTCATGATTCATGATTCAAATCATGATTCAAATCATGATTCATGATTCAATTCATGATTTATGATTCAATTCATGATTCATGATTTAATTCATGATTCATAATTCGATTCATGATTAATGATTTATGATTCGTTTCATGATTCATTTCATGATTCGTGTTTCGATTCATAATTCATGATTCAATTCATGATTCATGATTCGATTCATGATTCATGATTCAATTCATGATTCATGATTCAATTCATGATTCAATTCATGATTCAATTCATGATTCATGATTCATGATTCATGATTCGATTTAAGATTCATGATTCAATTCATGATTCATGATTTATTGATCAATTCATGATTCAATTCATGATTCATGATTCAATTCATGATTCGAGATTCATGATTCGATTCATGATTCAATTCATGATTCATGATTCATGATTCGCTTCATGATTCAATTCATGATTAATGATTCATGATTCAATTCATGATTCATGATGCATGATTCGATTCCTGATTCTTGATTCATTTCATGATTCATGATTCATGATTCAATTCATGATTCATGTTTCGATTCATGATTCATGATTCATAATTCATGATTCAATTCATGATTCATGATTCGATTCATGATTCATGATTCAATTCATGATTTATGATTTATGATTCAATTTATGATTCAATTCATGATTCATGATTCGATTCATGATTCATGATTCAATTCATGATTCATGATTTATGATTCAACTCATGATTCAATTCATGATTCATGATTCATGATTCGATTCATGATTCATGATTGGATTCATTATTCATGATTCATGATTCATGATTCGATTCATGATTCTTGATTCATTTCATGATTCATGATTCATAATTCATGATTCAATTCATGATTCATGATTCATGATTCATTTCATGATTCATGATTCAATTCATGATTCATGATTCAATTCATGATTCATGATTTATGATTAAATTCATGATTCATGATTCGATTCATGATTCATGATTCGATTCATGATTCATGATTCATAATTCATGATTCAATTCATGATTCATGATTCATGATTCGATTCATGATTCATGATTCAATTCATGATTCATGATTCATGATTCAATTCATGATTCAATTCATGATTCATGATTCATGATTCATGATTCAATTCATGATTCATGATTCGATTCATGATTCAATTCATGATTCATGATTCATGATTCAATTCATGATTTAATTCATGATTCATGATTCATGATTCGATTTAAGATTCATGATTCAATTCATGATTAATGATTTATTGATCAATTTATGATTCAATTCATGATTCATGATTCAATTCATGATTCGAGATTCATGATTCGATTCATGATTCAATTCATGATTCATGATTCATGATTCGCTTCATGATTCAATTCATGATTAATGATTCATGATTCAATTCATGATTCATGATGCAATTCATGACTTATGATTCAAATCATGATTCATGATTCAATTCATGTTTCATGATTCGATTTATGATTCATGATTCAATTCATGATACATGATTCATGATTCAATTCATGAATCATTTCATGATTCATGATTCAATTCATGATTCATGATTCAATTCATGATTCATGATTCAATTCATGATTTATTTCATGATTCATGATTCAATTCATTATTCATGATTCATGATTCAATTCATGATTCAATTCATTATTCATTTCATGATTCATGATTCAATTCATGATTCTTTTCATGATTCATGATTCATGATTTAATTCATTAATAATAATTCATGATTCAATTCATGATTCATGATGCAATTCATGATTCATGATTATATTCATGATTTATGATTCAATTCATGATTCATGATTCGATTTATGATTCATGATTCAATTCATGATTTATGATTCAATTCATGATTCAATTCATGATTCATGATTCAATTCATGATTCGAGATTCATGATTCGAATTATGATTCAAGATTCAATTCATAATTCATGATTCATGATTCGATTCATGATTCAATTCATGATTCATGATTCATGATTCGATTCATGATTCAATTCATGATTCATGATTCATGATTCATGATTCAATTCATGATTCAATTCATGATTCATGATTCGATTCATGATTCATGATTTAATTTATGATTTATTATTTGATTCATGATTCATGATTCATGATTCAATTCATGATTCATGATTCATGATTCAATTCATGATTCATTTCATGATTCATTATTTAATTCATGATTCATTTCATGATTCATGATTCAATTCATTATTCATGATTCATGATTTAATTCATGATTCAATTCATGATTCATTTCATGATTCATGATTCAATTCATGATTCATTTCATGATTCATGATTCATGATTTAATTCATGATTAATGATTCATGTTTCAATTCATGATTCATTTTTATGATTCATGATTCATGATTCAATTCATGATTCCTGATGCAATTCATGATTCATGATTATATTCATGATTCATGATTCAATTCATGATTCATGATGCAATTCATGATTCATGATTATATTCATGATTCATGATTTATGATTCAATTCTTGATTCAATTCATGATTCATGATTCAATTCATGATTCGAGATTCATGATTCGAATTATGATTCATGATTCAATTCATGATTCTGGATTCGATTCATGATTCAATTCATGATTCATGATTCATGATTCATGATTCAATTCATGATTCATGATTCATGATTCGATTCATGATTCATGATTCATGATTTAATTCATGATTCATGATTCAATTCATGATTCATGATGTGATTCATGATTCATAATTCATGATTCGATTCATGATTCATGATTCATGATTCGATTCATGATTCATGATTCATGATTTAATTCATGATTCATGATTCAATTCATGATTCATGATTCGATTCATGATTGATAATTCATGATTCGATTCATCTTTCATGATTCATGATTCAATTCATGATTCAATTCATGATTCAATTCATTATTCAATTCATGATTCATGATTCAATTCATGATTCGAGATTCATGATTCGATTCATGATTCATGATTCAATTCATGATTCATGATTCAATTCATGATTAATGATTCAATTCATGATTCATGATTCAATTCATGAATCATTTCATGATTCATGATTCGATTCATGATTCATGTTTCTTTTCATGATTCATGATTCGATTCATGATTCATGATTCATAATTCATGATTCAATTCATGATTCATGATTCATGATTCAATTCATGATTCATGATTCGATTCATGATTCATGATTCAATTCATGATTCATGATTCATGATTCAATTCATGATTCAATTCATGATTCATGATTCATGATTCAATTCATGATTCATGATTCGATTCATGATTCATGATTCAATTCATGATTCATGATTCATGATTCAATTCATGATTCAATTCATGAATTATGATTCATGATTCATGATTCGATTTAAGATTCATGATTCAATTCATGATTCATGATTTATTGATCAATTCATGATTCATGATTCAATTCATGATTCGAGATTCATGATTCGATTCATGATTCAATTCATGATTCATGATTCATGATTCGCTTCATGATTCAATTCATGATTCATGATGCAATTCATGACTTATGATTCAAATCATGATTCATGATTTAATTCATGTTTCATGATTCGATTCATGATTCATGATTCAATTCATGATTCATGATTCATGATTCAATTCATGATTCATGATTCGATTCATGATTCATGATTCATGATTCAATTCATGATTCATGATTCATGATTCATGAGTCGATTCATGATTCATGATTCGATTTATGATTCATGATTCAATTCATGATTCATGATTTATGATTCAATTCATGATTCAATTCATGATTCATGATTCAATTCATGATTCGAGATTCATGATTTGATTCATGATTCATGATTCAATTCATGATACATGATTCGATTCATGATTTAATTCATGATTCATTATTGATGATTCAATTCATGATTCATGATTCATGATTCGATTCATGATTCATGATTCATGATTCATGATTCATGATTCAAATCATGATTCAAATCATGATTCATGATTCAATTCATGATTTATGATTCAATTCATGATTCATGATTTAATTCATGATTCATAATTCGATTCATGATTAATGATTTATGATTCGTTTCATGATTCATTTCATGATTCGTGTTTCGATTCATAATTCATGATTCATGATTCATAATTCATGATTCAATTCATGATTCATGATTCATGATTCAATTCATGATTCATGATTCGATTCATGATTCATGATTCAATTCATGATTCATGATTCATGATTCAATTCATGATTCAATTCATGATTCATGATTCATGATTCATGATTCAATTCATGATTCATGATTCGATTCATGATTCATGATTCAATTCATGATTCATGATTCATGATTCAATTCATGATTCAATTCATGATTCATGATTCATGATTCGATTTAAGATTCATGATTCAATTCATGATTAATGATTTATTGATCAATTTATGATTCAATTCATGATTCATGATTCAATTCATGATTCGAGATTCATGATTTGATTCATGATTCAATTCATGATTCATGATTCATGATTCGCTTCATGATTCAATTCATGATTAATGATCCATGATTCAATTCATGATTCATGATGCAATTCATGACTTATGATTCAAATCATGATTCATGATTCAATTCATGTTTCATGATTCAATTCATGATTCATGATGCAATTCATGATACATGATTCATGATTCAATTCATGATTCATTTCATGATTCATGATTCAATTCATGATTCATGATTCAATTCATGATTCATGATTCAATTCATGATTCATGATTCAATTCATGATTCATTTCATGATTCATGATTCAATTCATTATTCATGATTCATGATTCAATTCATGATTCAATTCATTATTCATTTCATGATTCATGATTCAATTCATGATTCATTTCATGATTCATGATTCATGATTTAATTCATGATTAATAATTCATGATTCAATTCATGATTCATGATGCAATTCATGATTCATGATTATATTCATGATTTATGATTCAATTCATGATTCATGATTCGATTTATGATTCATGATTCAATTCATGATTTATGATTCAATTCATGATTCAATTCATGATTCATGATTCAATTCATGATTCGAGATTCATGATTCGAATTATGATTCAAGATTCAATTCATAATTCATGATTCATGATTCGATTCATGATTCAATTCATGATTCATGATTCATGATTCATGATTCGATTCATGATTCAATTCATGATTCATGATTTATGATTCATGATTCAATTCATGATTCAATTCATGATTCATGATTCGATTCATGATTCATGATTTAATTTATGATTTATGATTTGATTCATGATTCATGATTCATGATTCAATTCATGATTCATGATTCATGATTCAATTCATGATTCATTTCATGATTCATTATTCAATTCATGATTCATTTCATGATTCATGATTCAATTCATTATTCATGATTCATGATTCAATTCATGATTCAATTCATGATTCATTTCATGATTCATGATTCAATTCATGATTCATTTCATGATTCATGATTCATGATTTAATTCATGATTAATGATTCATGATTCAATTCATGATTCATGATGCAATTCATGATTCATGATTATATTCATGATTCATGATTCAATTCATGATTCATGATGCAATTCATGATTCATGATTATATTCATGATTCATGATTTATGATTCAATTCATGATTCAATTCATGATTCATGATTCAATTCATGATTCGAGATTCATGATTCGAATTATGATTCATGATTCAATTCATGATTCTGGATTAGATTCATGATTCGAATTATGATTCATGATTCAATTCATGATTCTGGATTCGATTCATGATTCAATTCATGATTCATGATTCATGATTCATGATTCAATTCATGATTCATGATTCATGATTCGATTCATGATTCATGATTCATGATTTAATTCATGATTCATGATTCAATTCATGATTCATGATGCGATTCATGATTCATAATTCATGATTCGATGCATGATTCATGATTCATGATTCGATTCATGATTCATGATTCATGATTTAATTCATGATTCATGATTCAATTCATGATTCATGATTCGATTCATGATTCATAATTCATGATTCGATTCATGATTCATGATTCAATTCATGATTCATGATTCGATTCATGATTCAATTCATGATTCAATTCATTATTCAATTCATGATTCATGATTCAATTCATGATTCGAGATTCATGATTCGATTCATGATTCATGATTCAATTCATGATTCATGATTCAATTCATGATTCATGATTCAATTGATGATTCATGATTCAATTCATGATTCATGATTCAATTCATGATTCATTTCATGATTCATGATTCGATTCATGATTCATGATTCGATTCATGATTCATGATTCGATTCATGATTCATGATTCATAATTCATGATTCAATTCATGATTCATGATTCATGATTCAATTCATGATTCATGATTCGATTCATGATTCATGATTCAATTCATGATTCATGATTCATGATTCAATTCATGATTCAATTCATGATTCATGATTCATGATTCAATTCATGATTCATGATTCGATTCATGATTCAATTCATGATTCATGATTCATGATTCAATTCATGATTCAATTCATGATTCATGATTCATGATTCATGATTCGATTTAAGATTCATGATTCAATTCATGATTCATGATTTATTGATCAATTCATGATTCATGATTCAATAAATGATTCGAGATTCATGATTCAATTCATGATTCAATTCATGATTCATGATTCATGATTCGCTTCATGATTCAATTCATGATTAATGATTCATGATTCAATTCATGATTCATGATGCAATTCATGACTTATGATTCAAATCATGATTCATGATTCAATTCATGTTTCATGATTCGATTCATGATTCATGATTCAATTCATGATTCATGATTCGATTCATGATTCATGATTCATGATTCAATTCATGATTCATGATTCATGATTCATGAGTCGATTCATGATTCATGATTCGATTTATGATTCATGATTCAATTCATGATTCATGATTTATGATTCAATTCATGATTCAATTCATGATTCATGATTCAATTCATGATTCGAGATTCATGATTTGATTCATGATTCATGATTCAATTCATGATACATGATTCGATTCATGATTTAATTCATGATTCATTATTGATGATTCAATTCATGATTCATGATTCATGATTCGATTCATGATTCATGATTCATGATTCATGATTCATGATTCATGATTCAAATCATGATTTAAATCATGATTCATGATTCAATTCATGATTTATGATTCAATTCATGATTCATGATTTAATTCATGATTCATAATTCGATTCATGATTAATGATTTATGATTCGTTTCATGATTCATTTCATGATTCGTGTTTTGATTCATAATTCATGATTCATGATTCATAATTCATGATTCAATTCATGATTCATGATTCATGATTCAATTCATGATTCATGATTCGATTCATGATTCAATTCATGATTCAATTCATTATTCAATTCATGAATCATGATTCAATTCATGATTCGAGATTCATGATTCGATTCATGATTCATGATTCAATTCATGATTCATGATTCAATTGATGATTCATGATTCAATTCATGATTCATGATTCAATTCATGATTCATTTCATGATTCATGATTCGATTCATGATTCATGATTCGATTCATGATTCATGATTCGATTCATGATTCATGATTCATAATTCATGATTCAATTCATGATTCATGATTCATGATTCAATTCATGATTCATGATTCGATTCATGATTCATGATTCAATTCATGATTCATGATTCATGATTCAATTCATGATTCAATTCATGATTCATGATTCATGATTCAATTCATGATTCATGATTCGATTCATGATTCAATTCATGATTCATGATTCATGATTCAATTCATGATTCAATTCATGATTCATGATTCATGATTCATGATTCGATTTAAGATTCATGATTCAATTCATGATTCATGATTTATTGATCAATTCATGATTCATGATTCAATAAATGATTCGAGATTCATGATTCAATTCATGATTCAATTCATGATTCATGATTCATGATTCGCTTCATGATTCAATTCATGATTAATGATTCATGATTCAATTCATGATTCATGATGCAATTCATGACTTATGATTCAAATCATGATTCATGATTCAATTCATGTTTCATGATTCGATTCATGATTCATGATTCAATTCATGATTCATGATTCGATTCATGATTCATGATTCATGATTCAATTCATGATTCATGATTCATGATTCATGAGTCGATTCATGATTCATGATTCGATTTATGATTCATGATTCAATTCATGATTCATGATTTATGATTCAATTCATGATTCAATTCATGATTCATGATTCAATTCATGATTCGAGATTCATGATTTGATTCATGATTCATGATTCAATTCATGATACATGATTCGATTCATGATTTAATTCATGATTCATTATTGATGATTCAATTCATGATTCATGATTCATGATTCGATTCATGATTCATGATTCATGATTCATGATTCATGATTCATGATTCAAATCATGATTTAAATCATGATTCATGATTCAATTCATGATTTATGATTCAATTCATGATTCATGATTTAATTCATGATTCATAATTCGATTCATGATTAATGATTTATGATTCGTTTCATGATTCATTTCATGATTCGTGTTTTGATTCATAATTCATGATTCATGATTCATAATTCATGATTCAATTCATGATTCATGATTCATGATTCAATTCATGATTCATGATTCGATTCATGATTCATGATTCAATTCATGATTCATGATTCATGATTCAATTCATGATTCAATTCATGATTCATGATTCATGATTCATGATTCATGATTCAATTCATGATTCATGATTCATGATTCAATTCATGATTCAATTCATGATTCATGATTCATGATTCGATTTAAGATTCATGATTCAATTCATGATTCATGATTTATTGATCAATTCATGATTCAATTCATGATTCATGATTCAATTCATGATTCGAGATTCATGATTCGATTCATGATTCAATTCATGATTCATGATTCATGATTCGCTTCATGATTCAATTCATGATTAATGATTCATGATTCAATTCATGATTCATGATGCAATTCATGACTTATGATTCAAATCATGATTCATGATTCAATTCATGTTTCATGATTCGATTCATGATTCATGATTCAATTCATGATTCATGATTCATGATTCAATTCATGATTCATGATTCGATTCATGATTCATGATTCACGATTTGATTCATGATTCATGATTCATGATTCGATTCATGATTCATGATTCGATTTGTGATTCATGATTCAATTCATGATTCATGATTTATGATTCAATTCATGATTCAATTCATGATTCATGATTCAATTCATGATTCGAGATTCATGATTTGATTCATGATTCATGATTCAATTCATGATACATGATTCGATTCATGATTTAATTCATGATTCATGATTGATGATTCAATTCATGATTCATGATTCATGATTCGATTCATGATTCATGATTCATGATTCATGATTCATGATTCAATCATGATTCAAATCATGATTCATGATTCAATTCATGATTTATGATTCAATTCATGATTCATGATTTAATTCATGATTCATAATTCGATTCATGATTAATGATTTATGATTCGTTTCATGATTCATTTCATGATTCGTGTTTCGATTCATAATTCATGATTCAATTCATGATTCATGATTCGATTCATGATTCATGATTCAATTCATGATTCATGATTCAATTCATGAATCAATTCATGATTCATGATTCATGATTCTTGATTCGATTTAAGATTCATGATTCAATTCATGATTCATGATTTATTGATCAATTCATGATTCAATTCATGATTCATGATTCAATTCATGATTCGAGATTCATGATTCGATTCATGATTCAAATCATGATTCATGATTCATGATTCGCTTCATGATTCAATTCATGATTAATGATTCATGATTCAATTCATGATTCATGATGCATGATTCGATTCCTGATTCTTGATTCATTTCATGATTCATGATTCATGATTCAATTCATGATTCATGTTTCGATTCATGATTCATGATTCATAATTCATGATTCAATTCATGATTCATGATTCGATTCATGATTCATGATTCAATTCATGATTTATGATTTATGATTCAATTTATGATTCAATTCATGATTCATGATTGGATTCATGATTCATGATTCAATTCATGATTCATGATTTATGATTCAACTCATGATTCAATTCATGATTCATTATTCATGATTCGATTCATGATTCATGATTGGATTCATTATTCATGATTCATGATTCATGATTCGATTCATGATTCATGTTTCGATTCATGATTCATGATTCGATTCATGATTCATGATTCATAATTCATGATTCAATTCATGATTCATGATTCATGATTCATAATTCATTTCATGATTCATGATTCAATTCATGATTCATGATTCAATTCATGATTCATGATTTATGATTCAATTCATGATTCATGATTCGATTCATGATTCATGATTCGATTCATGATTCATGATTCATGATTCATGATTTAATTCATGATTCATGATTCATGATTCAATTCATGATTCATGATTCGATTCATGATTCATGATTCAATTCATGATTCATGATTCATGATTCAATTCATGATTCAATTCATGATTCATGATTCATGATTCATGATTCAATTCATGATTCATGATTCGATTCATGATTCATGATTCAATTCATGATTCATGATTCATGATTCAATTCATGATTTAATTCATGATTCATGATTCATGATTCATGATTAGATTTAAGATTCATGATTCAATTCATGATTAATGATTTATTGATCAATTTATGATTCAATTCATGATTCATGATTCAATTCATGATTCGAGATTCATGATTAATGATTCATGATTCAATTCATGATTCATGATGCAATTCATGACTTATGATTCAAATCATGATTCATGATTCAATTCATGTTTCATGATTCGATCTATGATTCATGATTCAATTCATGATTCATGATTCATGATTCAATTCATGATTCATTTCATGATTCATGATTCAATTCATGATTCATGATTCAATTCATGATTCATGATTCAATTCATGATTCATTTCATGATTCATGATTCAATTCATTATTCATGATTCATGATTCAATTCATGATTCAATTCATTATTCATTTCATGATTCATGATTCAATTCATGATTCATTTCATGATTCATGATTCATGATTTAATTCATGATTAATAATTCATGATTCAATTCATGATTCATGATGCAATTCATGATTCATGATTATATTCATGATTTATGATTCAATTCATGATTCATGATTCGATTTATGATTCATGATTCAATTCATGATTTATGATTCAATTCATGATTCAAATTATGATTCATGATTCAATTCATGATTCGAGATTCATGATTCGAATTATGATTCAAGATTCAATTCATAATTCATGATTCATGATTCGATTCATGATTCAATTCATGATTCATGATTCATGATTCATGATTCAATTCCTGATTCAATTCATGATTCATGATTCGATTCATGATTCATGATTTAATTCATGATTAATGATTCATGATTCAATTCATGATTCATGATGCAATTCATGATTCATGATTATATTCATGATTCATGATTCAATTCATGATTCATGATGCAATTCATGATTCATGATTATATTCATGATTCATGATTTATGATTCAATTCATGATTCAATTCATGATTCATGATTCAATTCATGATTCGAGATTCATGATTCGAATTATGATTCATGATTCAATTCATGATTCTGGATTCGATTCATGATTCAATTCATGATTCATGATTCATGATTCATGATTCAATTCATGATTCATGATTCATGATTCGATTCATGAATCATGATTCATGATTTAATTCATGATTCATGATTCAATTCATGATTCATGATGCGATTCATGATTCATAATTCATGATTCGATTCATGATTCATGAATTATGATTCGATTCATGATTCATGATTCATGATTTAATTCATGATTCAATTCATGATTCATGATTCGATTCATGATTCATAATTCATGATTCGATTCATGATTCATAATTCATGATTCGATTCATGATTCATGATTCATGATTCAATTCATGATTCATGATTCGATTCATGATTCAATTCATGATTCAATTCATTATTCAATTCATGATTCATGATTCAATTCATGATTCGAGATTCATGATTCGATTCATGATTCATGATTCAATTCATGATTCATGATTCAATTCATGATTCATGATTCAATTCATGATTCATGATTCAATTCATGATTCATGATTCAATTCATGATTCATTTCATGATTCATGATTCGATTCATGATTCATGATTCGATTCATGATTCATGATTCGATTCATGATTCATGATTCATAATTCATGATTCAATTCATGATTCATGATTCATGATTCAATTCATGATTCATGATTCGATTCATGATTCATGATTCAATTCATGATTCATGATTCATGATTCAATTCATGATTCAATTCATGATTCATGATTCATGATTCATGATTCAATTCATGATTCATGATTCGATTCATGATTCATGATTCAATTCATGATTCATGATTCATGATTCAATTCATGATTCAATTCATGATTCATGATTCATGATTCGATTTAAGATTCATGATTCAATTCATGATTCATGATTTATTGATCAATTCATGATTCAATTCATGATTCATGATTCAATTCATGATTCGAGATTCATGATTCGATTCATGATTCAATTCATGATTCATGATTCGCTTCATGATTCAATTCATGATTAATGATTCATGATTCAATTCATGATTCATTATGCAATTCATGACTTATGATTCAAATCATGATTCATGATTCAATTCATGTTTTATGATTCGATTCATGATTCATGATTTAATTCATGATTCATGATTCATGATTCAATTCATGATTCATGATTCGATTCATGATTCATGATTCATGATTCAATTCATGATTCATGATTCATGATTCATGATTCGATTCATGATTCATGATTCGATTTATGATTCATGATTCAATTCATGAATCATGATTTATGATTCAATTCATGATTCAATTCATGATTCATGATTCAATTCATGATTCGAGATTCATGATTTGATTCATGATTCATGATTCAATTCATGATACATGATTCGATTCATGATTTAATTCATGATTCATTATTGATGATTCAATTCATGATTCATGATTCATGATTCGATTCATGATTCATGATTCATGATTCATGATTCAAATCATGATTCAAATCATGATTCATGATTCAATTCATGATTTATGATTCAATTCATGATTCATGATTTAATTCATGATTCATAATTCGATTCATGATTAATGATTTATGATTCGTTTCATGATTCATTTCATGATTCGTGTTTCGATTCATAATTCATGATTCAAATCATGATTCATGATTCGATTCATTATTCATGATTCATGATTCATGATTCGATTCCTGATTCTTGATTCATTTCATGATTCATGATTCATGATTCAATTCATGATTCATGTTTCGATTCATGATTCATGATTCGATTCATGATTCATGATTCGATTCATGATTCATGATTCAATTCATGATTTATGATTTATGATTCAATTTATGATTCAATTCATGATTCATGATTCGATTCATGATTCATGATTCAATTCATGATTTATGATTTATGATTCAACTCATGATTCAACTCATGATTCAATTCATGATTCATGATTCATGATTCGATTCATGATTCATGATTCGATTCATTATTCATGATTCATGATTCATGATTCGATTCATGATTCTTGATTCATTTAATGATTCATCATTCAATTCATGATTCATGATTCATGATTCAATTCATGATTCATGATTCGATTTATGATTCATGATTCAATTCAAGATTCGAGATTTATGATTCGATTCATGATTCATGATTCGATTTATGATTCATGATTCAATTCAAGATTCGAGATTTATGATTCGATTCATGAGTCATGATTCAATTCATGATTCATGATTCGATTCATGATTCAATTCATGATTCATGATTCATGATTCAAATCATGATTCAAATTATGATTCATGATTCAATTCATGATTCATGATTCAATTCATGATTCATGATTCGATTCATGAGTAATGATTTATGATTCATTTCATGATTCATGATTCATTTTATGATTCTTGTTTCAATTCATAATTCATGATTCAATTCATGATTCATGATTCGATTCATTATTCATGATTCATGATTCATGATTCGATTCATGATTCTTGATTCATTTCATGATTCATGATTCATGATTCAATTCATGATTCATGTTTCGATTCATGATTCATGATTCGATTCATGATTCATGATTCGATTCATGATTCATGATTCATAATTCATGATTCATGATTCAATTCATGATTCATGATTCATGATTCAATTCATGATTCATGATTCAATTCATGATTCATGATTCATGATTCATGATTCGATTTAAGATTCATGATTCAATTCATGATTCATGATTTATTGATCAATTCATGATTCATGATTCAATTCATGATTCGAGATTCATGATTCAATTCATGATTCAATTCATGATTCATGATTCATGATTCGCTTCATGATTCAATTCATGATTAATGATTCATGATTCAATTCATGATTCATGATGCAATTCATGACTTATGATTCAAATCATGATTCATGATTCAATTCATGTTTCATGATTCGATTCATGATTCATGATTCAATTCATGATTCATGATTCGATTCATGATTCATGATTCAATTCATGATTCATGATTCATGATTCATGAGTCGATTCATGATTCATGATTCGATTTATGATTCATGATTCAATTCATGATTCATGATTTATGATTCAATTCATGATTCAATTCATGATTCATGATTCAATTCATGATTCGAGATTCATGATTTGATTCATGATTCATGATTCAATTCATGATACATGATTCGATTCATGATTTAATTCATGATTCATTATTGATGATTCAATTCATGATTCATGATTCATGATTCGATTCATGATTCATGATTCATGATTTAATTCATGATTAATGATTCATGATTCAATTCATGATTCATGATGCAATTCATGATTCATGATTATATTCATGATTCATGATTCAATTCATGATTCATGATGCAATTCATGATTCATGATTATATTCATGATTCATGATTTATGATTCAATTCATGATTCAATTCATGATTCATGATTCAATTCATGATTCGAGATTCATGATTCGAATTATGATTCAGGATTCAATTCATGATTCTGGATTAGATTCATGTTTCGAATTATGATTCATGATTCAATTCATGATTCTGGATTCGATTCATGATTCAATTCATGATTCATGATTCATGATTCATGATTCAATTCATGATTCATGATTCATGATTCGATTCATGATTCATGATTCATGATTTAATTCATGATTCATGATTCAATTCATGATTCATGATGCGATTCATGATTCATAATTCATGATTCGATGCATGATTCATGATTCATGATTCGATTCATGATTCATGATTCATGATTTAATTCATGATTCATGATTCAATTCATGATTCATGATTCGATTCATGATTCATAATTCATGATTCGATTCATGATTCATGATTCATGATTCAATTCATGATTCATGATTCGATTCATGATTCAATTCATGATTCAATTCATTATTCAATTCATGATTCATGATTCAATTCATGATTCGAGATTCATGATTCGATTCATGATTCATGATTCAATTCATGATTCATGATTCAATTGATGATTCATGATTCAATTGATGATTCATGATTCAATTCATGATTCATGATTCAATTCATGATTCATTTCATGATTCATGATTCGATTCATGATTCATGATTCGATTCATGATTCATGATTCGATTCATGATTCATGATTCATAATTCATGATTCAATTCATGATTCATGATTCATGATTCAATTCATGATTCATGATTCGATTCATGATTCATGATTCAATTCATGATTCATGATTCATGATTCAATTCATGATTCAATTCATGATTCATGATTCATGATTCAATTCATGATTCATGATTCGATTCATGATTCATGATTCAATTCATTATTCATGATTCATGATTCAATTCATGATTCAATTCATGATTCATGATTCATGATTCATGATTCGATTTAAGATTCATGATTCAATTCATGATTCATGATTTATTGATCAATTCATGATTCATGATTCAATAAATGATTCGAGATTCATGATTCAATTCATGATTCAATTCATGATTCATGATTCATGATTCGCTTCATGATTCAATTCATGATTAATGATTCATGATTCAATTCATGATTCATGATGCAATTCATGACTTATGATTCAAATCATGATTCATGATTCAATTCATGTTTCATGATTCGATTCATGATTCATGATTCAATTCATGATTCATGATTCGATTCATGATTCATGATTCATGATTCAATTCATGATTCATGATTCATGATTCATGAGTCGATTCATGATTCATGATTCGATTTATGATTCATGATTCAATTCATGATTCATGATTTATGATTCAATTCATGATTCAATTCATGATTCATGATTCAATTCATGATTCGAGATTCATGATTTGATTCATGATTCATGATTCAATTCATGATACATGATTCGATTCATGATTTAATTCATGATTCATTATTGATGATTCAATTCATGATTCATGATTCATGATTCGATTCATGATTCATGATTCATGATTCATGATTCATGATTCATGATTCAAATCATGATTTAAATCATGATTCATGATTCAATTCATGATTTATGATTCAATTCATGATTCATGATTTAATTCATGATTCATAATTCGATTCATGATTAATGATTTATGATTCGTTTCATGATTCATTTCATGATTCGTGTTTTGATTCATAATTCATGATTCATGATTCATAATTCATGATTCAATTCATGATTCATGATTCATGATTCAATTCATGATTCATGATTCGATTCATGATTCATGATTCAATTCATGATTCATGATTCATGATTCAATTCATGATTCAATTCATGATTCATGATTCATGATTCAATTCATGATTCATGATTCATGATTCATGATTCATGATTCAATTCATGATTCATGATTCATGATTCAATTCATGATTCAATTCATGATTCATGATTCATGATTCGATTTAAGATTCATGATTCAATTCATGATTCATGATTTATTGATCAATTCATGATTCAATTCATGATTCATGATTCAATTCATGATTCGAGATTCATGATTCGATTCATGATTCAATTCATGATTCATGATTCATGATTCGCTTCATGATTCAATTCATGATTAATGATTCATGATTCAATTCATGATTCATGATGCAATTCATGACTTATGATTCAAATCATGATTCATGATTCAATTCATGTTTCATGATTCGATTCATGATTCATGATTCAATTCATGATTCATGATTCATGATTCAATTCATGATTCATGATTCGATTCATGATTCATGATTCACGATTTGATTCATGATTCATGATTCATGATTCGATTCATGATTCATGATTCGATTTGTGATTCATGATTCAATTCATGATTCATGATTCGATTCATGATTCATGATTCACGATTTGATTCATGATTCATGATTTATGATTCAATTCATGATTCAATTCATGATTCATGATTCAATTCATGATTCGAGATTCATGATTTGATTCATGATTCATGATTCAATTCATGATACATGATTCGATTCATGATTTAATTCATGATTCATGATTGATGATTCAATTCATGATTCATGATTCATGATTCGATTCATGATTCATGATTCATGATTCATGATTCATGATTCAATCATGATTCAAATCATGATTCATGATTCAATTCATGATTTATGATTCAATTCATGATTCATGATTTAATTCATGATTCATAATTCGATTCATGATTAATGATTTATGATTCGTTTCATGATTCATTTCATGATTCGTGTTTCGATTCATAATTCATGATTCAAATCATGATTCATGATTCGATTCATGATTCATGATTCAATTCATGATTCATGATTCAATTCATGAATCAATTCATGATTCATGATTCATGATTCATGATTCGATTTAAGATTCATGATTCAATTCATGATTCATGATTTATTGATCAATTCATGATTCAATTCATGATTCATGATTCAATTCATGATTCGAGATTCATGATTCGATTCATGATTCAAATCATGATTCATGATTCATGATTCGCTTCATGATTCAATTCATGATTAATGATTCATGATTCAATTCATGATTCATGATGCATGATTCGATTCCTGATTCTTGATTCATTTCATGATTCATGATTCATGATTCAATTCATGATTCATGTTTCGATTCATGATTCATGATTCATAATTCATGATTCAATTCATGATTCATGATTCGATTCATGATTCATGATTCAATTCATGATTTATGATTTATGATTCAATTTATGATTCAATTCATGATTCATGATTCGATTCATGATTCATGTTTCGATTCATGATTCATGATTCGATTCATGATTCATGATTCATAATTCATGATTCAATTCATGATTCATGATTCATGATTCATAATTCATTTCATGATTCATGATTCAATTCATGATTCATGATTTATGATTCAATTCATGATTCATGATTCGATTCATGATTCATGATTCGATTCATGATTCATGATTCATGATTTAATTCAAGATTCATGATTCATGATTCAATTCATGATTCATGATTCGATTCATGATTCATGATTCAATTCATGATTCATGATTCATGATTCAATTCATGATTCAATTCATGATTCATGATTCATGATTCATGATTCAATTCATGATTCATGATTCGATTCATGATTCATGATTCAATTCATGATTCATGATTCATGATTCAATTCATGATTTAATTCATGATTCATGATTCATGATTCATGATTAGATTTAAGATTCATGATTCAATTCATGATTAATGATTTATTGATCAATTTATGATTCAATTCATGATTCATGATTCAATTCATGTTTCATGATTCGATTTATGATTCATGATTCAATTCATGATTCATGATTCATGATTCAATTCATGATTCATTTCATGATTCATGATTCAATTCATGATTCATGATTCAATTCATGATTCATGATTCAATTCATGATTCATTTCATGATTCATGATTCAATTCATTATTCATGATTCATGATTCAATTCATGATTCAATTCATTATTCATTTCATGATTCATGATTCAATTCATGATTCATTTCATGATTCATGATTCATGATTTAATTCATGATTAATAATTCATGATTCAATTCATGATTCATGATGCAATTCATGATTCATGATTATATTCATGATTTATGATTCAATTCATGATTCATGATTCGATTTATGATTCATGATTCAATTCATGATTTATGATTCAATTCATGATTCAAATTATGATTCATGATTCAATTCATGATTCGAGATTCATGATTCGAATTATGATTCAAGATTCAATTCATAATTCATGATTCATGATTCGATTCATGATTCAATTCATGATTCATGATTCATGATTCATGATTCGATTCATGATTCAATTCATGATTCATGATTCATGATTCATGATTCAATTCCTGATTCAATTCATGATTCATGATTCGATTCATGATTCATGATTTAATTCATGATTAATGATTCATGATTCAATTCATGATTCATGATGCAATTCATGATTCATGATTATATTCATGATTCATGATTCAATTCATGATTCATGATGCAATTCATGATTCATGATTATATTCATGATTCATGATTTATGATTCAATTCATGATTCAATTCATGATTCATGATTCAATTCATGATTCGAGATTCATGATTCGATTATGATTCATGATTCAATTCATGATTCTGGATTCGATTCATGATTCAATTCATGATTCATGATTCATGATTCATGATTCAATTCATGATTCATGATTCATGATTCGATTCATGAATCATGATTCATGATTTAATTCATGATTCATGATTCAATTCATGATTCATGATGCGATTCATGATTCATAATTCATGATTCGATTCATGATTCATGAATTATGATTCGATTCATGATTCATGATTCATGATTTAATTCATGATTCATGATTCAATTCATGATTCATGATTCGATTCATGATTCATAATTCATGATTCGATTCATGATTCATAATTCATGATTCGATTCATGATTCATGATTCATGATTCAATTCATGATTCATGATTCGATTCATGATTCAATTCATGATTCAATTCATTATTCAATTCATGATTCATGATTCAATTCATGATTCGAGATTCATGATTCGATTCATGATTCATGATTCAATTCATGATTCATGATTCAATTCATGATTCATGATTCAATTCATGATTCATGATTCAATTCATGATTCATGATTCAATTCATGATTCATTTCATGATTCATGATTCGATTCATGATTCATGATTCGATTCATGATTCATGATTCGATTCATGATTCATGATTCATAATTCATGATTCAAT